>JAEAOA010000270.1:0-367500 GCA_016746295.1 Potamilus streckersoni | reverse complement strand
GAGAGAGAGAGAGAGAGAGAGAGAGAGAGAGAGAGAGAGAGAGAGAGAGAGAGAGAGAGAGAGAAGAGAGATAGGAAAGCAAGAGAGAAGACAGAACACACATAATACAGAGAAAACAGTGAGAAGACAGAAGAGAGAAAACAGAGACTATCGATAAAGACAGAAACAAGAGAGAGAAGACAGATGACAGACAGAGAACAGAGAAATGACAAAAAAAGATAGAGAAGATAGATGACAGAGAAAGAACAGAGAGAAGACAGAGAGAACAGACAGAAGATAGAGAGAAGAAAAAGATAAAGACAGAAGACAGAGAGAATAGACAAAAGACAGATGACAGAAAGAGGGATAGAGAAGACAGGGAAGCAACAGAGATGACAGAAGACAGACAAGACAGAAGAAAGAGAGAAAAGACAGATCAGAGAAAGGGCAGATAAATTAGAAGAGACAGATAAGACAAGGAGAGAGGACAAAAAGACAGAAGACAAGAGTGAAGACAAGAGAGAAAGAGAGAAGACAGACATAGAAGACATAAATAGAAATTGAGAAGACAGACAAGAAAGAGACTGAGAGGACAGAGAAGACAGAGAGAGAGAAAACAGAGAAGGCAGAGAGAAGGTAGAGATTAGACAGAGAAGGCAGAGAAATATACAGATCGAAAAAGAGGGAAATGAGAGAAGATACAGCGAAGACAAGAAAGAGGACAAGAAAGAAGACCGAGACCCACAGAGAGAGAGAGAGAGAGAGAGAGAGAGAGAGAGAGAGAGAGAGAGAGAGAGAGAGAGAAGACAAGACAGAGAAATGACAGAAGACATACAAAAGAAAGTAAAGACAGAGATAGATAAAGAAGACAGAGAAGACATACGGCATAGAGAAGACAAAAGAAAGACAGAAGATAGATAGAAGAGAGAAGACAAGGTTAGAAAATAGAGAGAGATTGAAGAAAGTAAGCGAAGACGGAAGACAGAGACAAGACAAAGACAAAGATGGAAGAGAGAGGACAGAGACAAATGACATAATATAGAGAGAAGACAGATAACAGATAGAGAAGACAGATGACACAAAAGACAGAGAAAAGACTGTGATAAGTCAGAGAGAGAAGACAGAAGAGAAAGATAGAGACAGAAGAAAGACAGAGATTGTAGACAGAGAAGACAGAGGGAGAGAGAACAAAGAAGACAGAGAGAAGACAGAATACACATAGAAGAAAGACAGAGAGACGATAGAGAGAAGACAGTTTGAGAAGAAAGACAGAAGACAGAGAGAGCGAAGACATAACACATAGAGACAGGGAGAGAAGAAAGAGAAGAAATATAGGACAGATGCAGATGAGATCAAGATGACACACAGGGAAAGAAGACAGAGAATAAAGAGAGCAGACAGAGGAGAGAGAGAAGTCAGAGAGAAGTGAGAGAAAAGACAGACAGACGACAGCAGACAGAAAATGGACAGAGAAAGGCAGAGAATGAGAGAAGATAGAAGGCAGAAGACATGGATAGAGAAGACAGAGAGAGAAGACTAGACAGAAGACAGAGAAGACAGAGAGATGATAGAAGACAGAAAGATGATAAACAGAAGAGAGAGAGAAAGATGACAGTGACAGACAAGACAAAAGACAGAGAAGGCAGAGAACAGAGAGAATACATAGAGAAGAAAGAGATAGAGAGAGAGAGATGGAGATAGATTAAAAGAAAAAATGTGGAAGACGGAGAGACAGAAAACAGAGCAAAGAAGACAGAGAGAAGAGAGAAATTAGACACATAACAGAAAGAGAAAGAAAAGGCAGAGAGAAGACAGAGAAAAAAATGAGATGACAGAGAGCGAGGGGTGAAGAAGACAGACGACAGATGACAGATAGATAAGACCAAGAGACAGAATACAGAGAGAGAGGACAGAGATAAAGACAGAAAAGAAGACAGAGAAGAGAGGAAAGACAGTGAGAGGACAGAAAAAGACAGAAGACTAGAGAGACAAGAGAGACGACAGATAGAGAAGACAGACCGAGATTGAAAAGACAGATAAAAAAAAGAAAATTAAGATGTAAATTGATCATACTCATAAATTTCTGCTATCTGAGTTTATGTTGTTAGAAAATGTTTGATTATTATTAGGATTAGCTCCAAACATAGTAATCCACTGCTGAATCCGCAGCTTAGAGATCTGAGATAAGACAGAAATACTGAGTGCTAAATGTAGGCCTGACAAAGTGTCAATTACAAAACGTATGCTGTGAATTAAACGTCTTGGGGGCCCGGAGTGGCCGAATGGTCTAAAGTGCTTTCCGTTACGGATCACTGCCATCTCACCTCTGTCCGCGTGGGTTCGAGTCTAGGATTCGGCGAATGTAGATAGGTGGGAAAGCTTGCCAGTAGCTTCTCGTGGGTCGATGGTTCTTTCCGGGAATTTGTTGGCATCAGTACACAATTCATAAAATCCGGTTCAGTACCCACGAATGTAGTCCCAGTCTATTTACAGATCACTTTTTCTTGTCTATGTTTTTTGGTGATACAAGAGTTAGATTTTGACATTCTTGGTTATGATTTAAAGATAATTGTTTATTCTTTAGAATGTTAGCTTATGGTGTGGTTGTCTGTGTGTATTTCGGCGACAGTGCACATTGAGTCATGGTGATGATCCGGAAGTGAAATCTGTGTTCCGTTTCATGGTGTTAGTGAGTTTCTGAGATGCCATGGCCAATGAGTAGCGAACTCAAACCCTATCCGCATGACTGTCCCTGTCGTGATGTAGCACTTTGTAAAACCTAATAGTGTACATTGGTGTTGTAACTGCAACGGCAGTATTTATGGTAGTAAACCGGTAAATTACACAATGGGATAAATGAGAAAGATCTCGGAATATGCCGTTTATGTTGCCATAGTGGCAAATGTGATGAAGGTTTACTGGTGATATGTGCTTTGAAACGATAGATCGACTGGCCTCAGGTGGACAGTTAAAATAGTCCTCCGTGTTAGGGATAGTTGTACAGTTTCTACGGTGTGAATTACTAGCGGAACGGAAAGTTAATGTAAAGAAACTGCGAGGATGTGCAGTTGATGGCTAAATGGCAAATTGTAAATAATGTGGTCTTATAGTGATTCTTGTAAAATTTATATATAGAATGGACACGTCGGGCTTTCCAACTTACATCTGAAGTTGTATAGAAGTCTTTGGAAATATGGGGTAAACTTATGACTTCTAGCGGGATTCGAGCCAGGGTTTTGACACCGCTCGATCAAGCAAAAGACCCTTGGCTTGTAACAATATATATATATATATATATATATATATATATATATATATATATATATATATATATATATATATATATATATATATATATATATATATATATATATATACACACACATACATACAGTTTCTTTATAGAGCAGATGGTAACCAAAATATATCCTCGTAATTATTCAGAATTTAATAATTCTTTTGAAACGGTTTACGAAAGTTTTTGAAATTCGTTTTGTTTAAATTTGGTTGCCATTAATTTATTGGCACTGCAACTATTTTAATTTGCCACAATTAGAAGGAAAATAGCATTGTCTTTTTTATTTATATTTAAATTACTTTGTCTTGTTAATTAATCAAAATAGCTGAAAATGTTTAATTTGATTAAAATCAGGACTCTAATTTTTCAGTTGCCACGGTGTTCCAAGATTAAATTTTACACTTATTTGTACATAACTTTTCATTTATTGCATACCATTGCGTCTGAACATCAGAAACTCAGCCTTTTAAACAGAGGATAAAATATTTTTAACATTTTTTTTAGAATCACACATGTACATTAAACTGGCAACATTACAGTGTTTTATTCTCTTCGAATCATTATAGTGTTTTGGGGTTGTAAGGGAGAAAACTCCATCAAGCTCAGTTGATCGAGAACATAATGCGTCAGTGATTAAACTATTTATAGCAAAATGACGCTACAGCTTAACAAAGCCATCTACGTGCTTGCACAAGAACCAGACGCGCACAAACGACTATTTACTATTTATCCATACTCTCGTGAAAGACATAAGAACGTGTCATTGAATGGAACCTAACTAGTCCTAACAGAGAGAAACAGCAACTTTTCCCCAGCCTGCCAGCAAAGACATTTTCTTCAAGGACAGCTTTGTTTAAGCGAGGTAAACATTTCTACTTGAGCCACGGGGTTATCATAGTTCAGACTGACATCGATTCATAGGTAAGGATGCTTTTAGTAAAGACTGTGACTTGTGATGCATAACTGACGGTTCTCTCTCTCTCTCTCTCTCTCTCTCTCTCTCTCTCTCTCTCTCTCTCTCTCTCTCTCTCTCTCTCTCTCTCTCTCTCTCTCTCTCTCTCACTGAGAGAGAGAAATGTTCGTTGCGTTTATATTTGGCATAACTCACATTGATTCGCGGTGAGATTAAACCAGTAAGTTCTTTTACACCACTTTTTTAATTTTTGTTATATTACTAGTCAGAAGGGAAATGAAAGACATGCAGTGGAAACCTACTTGTTTCTCTGATGAAATGCTATGCAAAATAACGAGTTTACTTATAACAAGTGTTCCACGATAAACAGTGTATCGTCACTTGTGAAAACGAAGTTTAAAGGAAGCCGCCTCCCTCGTGTCATAACTTGCACACTGACGCTGATTTTCATTACAGGCTATAAGGAAAATAATGCCGTTAGTATTAATCACATCGTAACCCTAGTGTATGAATTAAATCCTGACTGACATTTAGAACATATTTCTCGATACAAACTTAGATCGGACGATGGAGATTCCAACAGATTTCATGCTATATATACAGCATGTATTTTCTCCAGGTCTTGGACCTGATAATCGATTTTTTAAGACCACATTCTATGATTTCAATAAGTGGATAAAACCAAGTGCAAACTTAGGTTACGCATGCCTATTCTACAGAAATAGACATAATCTGCACACACACACACACACACACACACACACACACACACACACATACATATATATATATATATATATATATATATATATATATATATATATATATATATATATATATAAACTATTGACAGTGAAATTTATATGAAAGTTCTTTTATTAGAATACTTTGTTCCAAACTTGGTGAAATTAGCAGCATAGAAGAAGAAATTTATATATATATATATATATATATATATATATATATATATATATATATATATATATATATATATATATATATATATATATATAAAACTGTCGACAGTGAAATTTATATGAAAGCTCTTTCATTAGAATACTTAGTACCAAATTTGGTGAAATTAGCAGCATAGAAGAAGAAATTTATATATATATATATATATATATATATATATATATATATATATATATATATATATATATATATATATATATATATATATATATATATAACTGTTGACAGTGAAATTTATATGAAAGCTCTTTCATTAGAATACTTTGTACCAAACTTGGAGAAATTAGCAGCATAGTAGAAGAAATTGAATAATTTTCTGTTTTTAGCAACGGTGGCTATGTCACTTCTAATCGGCAGTTATTTTTATAAAAATAAATTCCCATTGTGCCAATATTCTTTTTTTCACGAAAATTTTTATCAAATTCTGTTTTGCAATTGTCAAGATGAAGTCCTTTATTTTTTTTTAAAAAAAATCCTAATCGTAGTTTGTGTATGGCGTGTATACTTGATGGCGGATTAGCATCATTTTTTAAATCTCTTAACGGCATTTGTGCTTGTATGCCAAATTTGTTCAAGTTCTTTGGAGCGCTTGATGGGAAGAAGTCATTTAATTTGTTTAATTGTACTTTTTTATGTTAATAGGTACGATATTTGATAATTACTTGCTTTTTTTAATTAATATAGAAACCAAATTGTGATTTTAAAAATTAATCGGATTTTGAGACGTAATTATTTAAAGATTTGTTTGTTTTGTGGGTTAATGGCTGCCGTATTTGACGACTGTCCGGCATGAATTAAACACATTTAAGAGGCTTTGATACCACAGTGCTCCATTTCGTGTATTGTACAAATTGGTAAAGGGACTTTAAAGAAGAAGAGTCAAATATTAATTATAGACAGACGACACACGACGAGAAAATGACCATATCATGAGCTCACTTGCCGTTGCTGGCAGGTGCCCTAAAATTAAATTTCATTATAGGCTTATTTGATAAATTTGGAGTAAGGAATCCAGGTTTATTTACGCCATGTTATTAATGCAGGACAAATGTAATTATTAGGCTCTCTTATATATTTATTTTTCGCTTGCTTTTTTGACTCCCATAAAAATACAGTGTGAGGTTGTGCATACGTGCTCACGTGCTTGAGTGTGTAAAGTAGAAAACTCGAGTGTCACTTCAGCTGACATAGTTTCCTTTATTTAGCAATATAGATTTTATTTTCTGAGTTTCATGTACTTTTGTATTTTTTGTACATCTATGCAAGATTTAAAGAAACTATAAATCATTTTCGACGGGTTACGTTTTTTTTTTTGTCCATTGCTTCTTGTTTTGTTTTTGTACATAAAAGAGTGTGCCCTATTTAAGCAAGTGCTTGATTTATTGAAGCGTTTTTACTTGCCATGCCGTAGTTTTCAGGTGCATTGACCTGAATAGATGTAATATGTACTAAGGATCAATAAATCTTTTTTGTTCAATGCTTCTTTATACAGTGCTTACTGTTTTTACTTAGTGATTCAATGACAACAGCAGTTATATTTAAGATTTGTACCAAAAAAGGATATAGCCTTTGCTGTAACTGAGTTGTTCATTGTTAGATTATATTGGTCTTAATGATCTCAAGAACGAAAGATTTGTATATCTCTACAACACACTCGTCTTATGCATGTTTTGCAGTCATTTTCGAATTGAAGGATTTTATTACTTTGAACTTTATCTTCGTTCAACACGTGAAAGGTTTCGATGACGTCTTACTAAAATCATTTACTTTGAATCCACCGGTCGGTTGCTTCAAAAAAAGGCACTTACCTCTCATTTTCTTTGCATAATATAGTTAATAATGTGTTGAAAATTGCGTTAAAAGGAATAAAACGAAGTAATTATGTCGACTCTACTTCCCTTGTGCATACCATGCTGTTGATTATGATGTTTTATAAAGAAAAGACCAAAAATAAAAAAGCAAGCATATCATACATAAGGCGTATAAAAGCATTTCACAGCTGCAACAGAGTTACTGATCGTAGCGCATAAAATTACCTCCCTTAGTTCCAATGCGCAAGCGCACAAAAAAATTCCAGTTCCGGATAGTTCAGAATCTTAGTTGTACTACAAATCATTATGGTTAAACCAATGACTACATTATATCTGTGTAACATCGTTTGTTCACACTAGGAGAATAATTATAGACATTACATCAGATAATTAGATTCGATATCTATGCTTTCATTATATCCAATAATTAAATAATATCTACTGTCTATACTTAAATGATATTAAATAATTAATTTAAATATACTGTCCTTATATATATATATATATATATATATATATATATATATATATATATATATATATATATATATATATATATATATATATATATATATATATATATATTATACCAGATAATATATATTCGTAATATATGATTTCAGATACATTTGTCGGTACATTTCATTTTGTTCTCTGTTTTTATACATTTATTGCACATTTTTGGCTGCATAACTTTAACGAAAATCATCTCAATAATTTGCATTTTTCATACGTTGATATGTCCTTCTTTCTCGGGTTTTTTTTTTTCTTCTAAAGGTTCATTTATAACACGACTTAAGAAAGGTATAACACGAGTTCGATAAGAAAATTATAACACGAGTGCGATACGTCAGCTGATCTGTAATGCTGAATATTTTAGACCAAATTTTTTTTAAAAAAATGGAACACAGTATTATAAAGTATTAAGGGAACCTAACAAAGCAATAATTGCATTAGCTATTATAAAGATGAAGGAATGTAATTAATGCAGATGGAATTTTTATTCATATTTAAGTGTAAATATCGTACAATATTCCGATTAATTAACATGCTCAATGACATTTTTTTGTTTCATTTTCTTTTTGGTGGTGGTAGTGGGGAAGAGCTCGCTCATCTTTAAACAATCCAAAATGTATTTCCTCATACACGTATTTTTTCTTGACTTGTCCAGTCAAACATAGCCATGTATTCATTAATCTAATATTTAATTATTTACATTTCTCGCATTTTTCTTTGCTTATGCTGACACGTTGTAATAACTCTCAAATTTGCTGAAGTCGTTAGACATTTCTGATTGCCACCAACGAATTCATCTGAAACAGCTTTCTTAAATTTAGTTTAATTCTATTTGACTTTCTATGCATCAAATATGTAAGTTTAAAAGATCCAATTATTTCACAGATTCCGTCCTATTACTTTGGTTCGTCTTTTAAATCAATATTGATCCAATTGACATGCTTTTCAAGTCAGTAATAAATGGATAGTCACAAATATTCATATTTGTTGTCTTTATCTATCAGTTACTCTTTCTATCCTATATGCTCCTTTTTAACCAGAAGTATGTTTTAAAAAATATATCATTTCTAGATATAACTAAAATTATTTCATGAAAAATATAATAATGAAAAATAATAAAAATGCAACAGTCTTAAAGGATTTTATATATATATATATATATATATATATATATATATATATATATATATATATATATATATATATATATATATATATATATATATATATATATATCGTAGTATTATTGTTTTATTCCTTCTTTTAATTTAATCATGATAAAACTTTACATTTATGGCAGAGAAATGTCAGATGTTAACTGGCCGAGTTTCTTTAACGGAAACGGAGATGCAATTTTGTTTGTAGAAAAAATTACGCAGCATTCACAGTGATCATTCATGGGATTTAAGCTAATTGGTGACAATTTTATTTTTTTATTATTTGTTTTCTATATTACTGTTGGCAGTTTACGGAATCGTGGTATTTTCAGCGCAATATAATTACTACTCGCCTACGATATGTAATTTATAAACATTACAGTCGAATTAAAATTTTTAGAGAATTTCATACATAAAAGAATATTTTTTTTCTGGTTTACTTTAAGAAGGTAGAATTGTTTTTCTCGTTGTCGTTCAACCTCCATTAACTGCAATGATTAAGTTGTATACACTTTCACACAACCAAATAATACAAACTAGAGCATGACGTAGTAATGGAAAGATAATGATATTTTGAAATGAGGCGAACATTTATTTGAAAGCTGGGAACAGCGCAAGTTACTGAATAAATAAAGGATGAAAAATGAACAATTGATCAAATATTGAGAGAATTTCCTTTTAAAATAGTGATCTGTCACATTTACTTGATCAACATCTGCCATCTTTTTTGATTGAACTATCCGGAAGTGAGTCGCACCGATACGCCCTCTGGTGTTTTCAAGGGGAGATCATAACCGTGAAATGGTTTATAGGCAGCACATGGAGTTGGCGTTCTATGGTGTGAGTGTTTTCATATTGCATAGCGTGTGTATTTGTTGTCGAGTGGTGACGTTCTATATGAAACAACAAATAATCAGCAGTCATAGGTTGGCGCCCACAAGGCTAAATTGTGTTCTTGTTGTTTTTTATCATGCCTCATTCTGAGATCAGCAAGAACAACAATAATGTTGTCTTTACATTTGTCAGATTCAAAATAGAACTGCCGGTAAAGATATTGAAGAAAAATATGTCTGCTCCAGAGGATAATCCTTTGGATCAAGGAGAGGCAACTGTTGATGATCCAGATGCTCTTGGAGCTCCAAGTAAGAGGGTCAGGCCAGGAGTAAATGAAAGAAACGTAAGCGTAGCTTTTTATTTTATTTTATTTTATTTTTATTTTTATTTTATTTCAAAGTTGTTGTTAATTTTGCTGGATAACTATCAGTGCTGGATTACCCAATACGAGAGTAGGCACCGGGCTGTAGGCCTTACGCCTTTTAAGGGTCTCCGCGACAACGGATCAAAAAAAATATTAAATTGATTTGATTTTGATGTACTAGGAGATAATGTCGGATGGGGGTGGGGACTCTAAGGGTTTCCACACTGTTTAATCCGGCACTGATAATTATAATCACATGCATCTCAAGCACAGAAAAGGTAGATCAATAGATCTGTTTGAGCCCCATCATATCTGTGGTAAGTTTTATAGTGCTAACTGTCCTTTTTTTGCGTTCCAACGTCCGGTTAAATTTTGCATTGATAGCTGTTTTGTGGTAGTGTCATTGGGCTCCCTTATTACATAAACATATTTATAGTTAATAGACGTTGTCCCGGATAAGAAGTAAATGTTAAATCTTTCAAAAATGTGTAATCCAATATTTTTCATGAAAAATAGCAATTTAAAATGAGTGACTCGACATAAATCAAATGCCATGTTAGGAAATGTATAAAACTCACACGCATTTTAATTGTAGATTTAAAATAAGCATACATTTGAAACAAATTTACATATATTGATAAGCTGGGGAAGAAAGCTCTTATTTAAAATACATTTGCAAGTAACAATTGTCTTTGCTAAAATTAATGCAACATTATAGTTAGTTATACATGTTTTTAGCTTTTGACTGATTCTTAACTGATTTGACCAATTTTCATCTTTTTTATTTTATACGCAATTTAATTAATTTACTTAGAATCATAATTATCGCTCAGGGTGGAATATAAAAATAGAACTAAACAAACTACTGTTAAATTTAATCCATAAATAAAATATCCCTTGTTTTCAGCTAATTATATATTACAATTTCTTAAAACCCAGCTTGGCGCTTCTATCGGTAAAGCAGGTCAGACTCTTAAAGAAGCTCTCGCCGACATATATAAAATGGACTATCCAAAGAGGGGAAAGGCTATTATAATCAACAACAAGAATTTTAGTTTTGCTATGGAAGCAAAAGGATACAAAACAAGACAAGGAACTGACGAGGATGCTTGCAGTATGATGGATCGGCTACAGTATCTAGGTTTTAATGTTGAAATGCACAAAAACCAGACTTGTGCACAGATGATGGATATTTTAGTGCAAGCCGCGCAGTTTGATCATAGCGATGCTGATTGCTTTGTATGCGTTCTGCTAAGTCACGGTGAGGAAGGAATTATCTTCGGTGTGGATGGACCTCTAGAAATAAAAAATATCTTTAATCTCTTTAAAGGACAAAACTGTCGAACTTTGGCTGGGAAACCTAAGCTATTCTTCATCCAGGCATGCAGAGGAAGTAATCTCGACAAAGGTGTTTATCTTAATGTTACAGACGGAAACAAAAGACAATTGGAGGAGGATGAATTCCGAATCCCAAGTGAGGCTGATTTTCTGGTCGCTTATTCAACAGTACCAGGGTACTATTCGTGGCGAAATAGCCAGAAGGGTTCATGGTTTATACAGGCCTTACAGTTTATGTTGCTGAAACATGGCACTTCCATGGAGATCATGAAACTAATGACGAAAGTCAACAAAATAGTAGTTCAAGATTTTGAATCGAACACATTTCCCAGTCAACCCACTATGCATCAGATGAAGCAAACGGCGTGCATTTGCTCCATGCTCACAAAGGATCTAATTTTTACTCCTAAAGAGTGCCCCATGGAAATTGACACCTAGATGTATTCTTGACACATGACTCCTTGTGTTCTCTAATTTTGTCTCAAGTTCTATTTAGAAATTGAACGTTTATTCACCATAAAATTCGCGTGATGATTAAATGAAAAAAGTGTTTGTTTTTTTAACTTAAATGTTTGGTTGAATGGGTGGGTATTACAGGCATTTATTACTAGGAATATAGGTTGCACCGACATCTTTTACGCTTTAAGTTTGTCTTGGTAGCAGAGCCAGTGAGACAGCTACTCGTGGTTGTGTAGCCGCAATGTGAGCAACAAAACAATAGTTATGACTGATTAATTCCTGTTTCCATTTCTGTTTGTTGTAAAATTCCGATTTTATGTGCAAATATCTGATTTTATATTTTCATTATCCTTGATAATCGGAACTTTGTTTATATTTCCACTGAGTATTTGTGATATATATATATATATATATATATATATATATATATATATATATATATATATATATATATATATATATAGTACGGTTATGCATTTTATTAACTTTTATCTTCTGCACCTATCACATGCTGTATTTCTTCCACCATTAATAATTTAGAAGTGGAAAGAAAGGCAAGTGGCAATGTGCTATGCCACTTTATCGTTAAATACAGATCTTAAATCGAACACGACACATATTCAGAAGAAATTTACAATTTTCTTTACATCTTAAGGTGAAGTCCAACCGCTGTATCTATGTCTTACCGCTACCGTCATTGAAATTAGGAGTGAATCCTGTTGACAATTGTACACTCGTAATTTGCAATAAACATTGATGATATAACTCATATTTTTTCTACATTTTTTATTATTGTCGCAGTGCTTTCATCTTCCTAAAACTTAGCAAGGGTTGTGACTTTAGAGCATATTAATGCCATATTTTTTGTGGTAAGACCAATATGCTTTTTCTGTAAATCATGCGAAAAGATGTTAGATGCTCATCCTTTCACCTATTGTAAAACCTGCCGTGTGGTCAGCTCCATATAACAATCCCTGTACAGAGAAGCCTCATGGTTTATACTTCCTATATAAAAGCCACCTGTGCAGAAAAAACCAGATACATGTAGTTTATCCTCCTTATACAACAGCCATCGGTGCCGAGGGCCACGTGGTTTATTCTCCATACAGTCACATATATAGAGATCAATATACGGTATGCTTCTTATACAAGAGCCACCTGTAAGGGGAAACCACGTGGTTTATACCCCTTCTATAACAGTTACTTATACTGAGATGCTAGAAGGTTTATTCTTCTTATATAACAGCCACATGTACAAAGACGTCACCTGCTTTATACGCCCTACAGAAAGACCAGACGGATTTTACTCCATTGTAAGTCGATTGCAAGATATGAGCATGCATGTTAAGGTTACCTATTCATAAAGACTGGTTTTTCTGATCCCCAAAGGTAAGAATTTACAGAAAGGTCTGACTTTATTTATTTATTTATTTATTTATTTATTTATTTATTCAAATTTTTGGGAAGTCTTTTAGAGTGTATTTGTTATCTGCAGTTAACAATTAAAAGCTGCACTTTAATCAGGATTTAGATAAAATGAAACAAATAGTTAAATAATGGATGAAGTAATTTAATCAATTATAATCTTTGACCTTAATATCCAAATATTTTGTTCATAACCTTCATTGACCTAGAATTCCAAATACAATGACTATGATCTTCCTGCGTCCAGTGTCTGTCAGAATTATAACACATTTAGGCACTCATTCTTCTGTCACCATCACTACGTCATTCATGGATGTTGTGGTAGACTGATTATACATGTAAATGAGTACTCAGCTGTTGAAAACTTACTTACTATAGTTAATGAATAGTAATTTCTGGTAAAAATTGTTTTGCTGGTATATATATATATATATATATATATATATATATATATATATATATATATATATATATATATATATATATATATATATATAAATTTAAAAATCGAAAAGGGAGCTCGTTTGATTACAATACCTTGTCTAGACCTAATAATGTATTCTAAGAAATATATTAATCTTTCTCTTCCTTTCCTCGTGATACTTAAGTACAGTACTCACGGGTGCTTTAGCGAGTATACCAACCCCTGGTTGCTCAGCAGCACGCGCGAGTACATCAATACACCACCTATGAAAGTAAGTAATCTGGGTAATCAATTATGAAAAACACTTTAATGGGTTGTTTGCGTCAGGAAACTATTGTTTTGATTTTTATCGTGAAGTTGCTTCTTCGTAACTGGAATGGACTTACCGTTATAATATTATTGAAATTTAGAATTACAGACGCGGAAGGGGGGGGTGTTCTCGAGAGCGAAGGCTTTCCATAGTGGTAAAATCACTGGCAAGAAGTAGTTAACTTGCAAGGGACCTGCTGAAATCACTTCTCATGAACGCATATTTATATGTTGCTTTTCGACTGAGCTGCCATTCTCGCGTGAGGATCACTGGCTGCGCGCATACCCATGTTTGTACCCCTCATAATGATATTCGCGAGAGCAGAAACAGTAATGTTATGGGGTACAGAGGCGTTGACTCAGAGCGTTAAGTCTGGTATAAAACGTCTATTTGTCTACTACTTCTTAATTAGAAAAGAAAAGTAATTAGGAAACGATGAGTGTTTAATATGATAATTGCTGGCAGTAATGAGTGAACACCAAAGTTAAATGAGAGCGTGATCCTGAACAGAAAATCCCATTGTGCAGCCCATTTTAGGTCAACCAGATTTCCAAACTTGTTTTCTTGGGCTTAGAACACGATAAAACGTTTATTACATTATTGTAAGTGTCTAAGGAAAATGTGATAGTACAGTGCAGACAACAAGTTATTAGTAGTGAATTATATACCACAATTTCTGTTTGCCCCATTAAAATTGTGTGCCCCCCCCCATTTTGTTTTGTTCACTGGCCATGGAACCCTATATGTAACCTACGTAACTTGGGTGCACTATACTTTAATTGAAAACATTTCGTGGTAATCTGGTTAAATGATGCCAAGTGATCTGCATCAAATTCATCTACATATTTACAAGATATAAGGGCGTGTTCCATGAAAGGAGAGATCACAGTTTTGGGGTTGGAGTTAAGAAGTTTTCTGGTTCTGTTTTTTATTTTTTTTTTCTTACAACACCAGCAGGTATGATTGCGTTATCGTTCCTATAAATAGTTCTGAATCTAGCGAACGTGCACTGCCAGTTATTTTTGGTTCTACGGAAATGGGTGGATGGTATACCAGTTGCGTTTCGCTCGATTGTTTAGATTTTGTTCATATTGCTTGGCGGATGTACACTCTTGTCAATAACGCTTCGATTTGGAAAACTCTAGTATCTTCATAGCAATCAACCCCGATTTCGATTAAGGTCACATTCGTTAACCTAATTTATATATTATAAACTGAGCTAAGAATTGTCGTTAATTATATATATATATATATATATATATATATATATATATATATATATATATATATATATATATATATATATATATATTCGTACTAGAAACCAGTCGGCGAAGCACAAAATTTACTTACTATGTAGATTATGCAACAAAAATGGACGAATATGAAATTCTTTCTTTCTTGAATTCCTGGAAATCAATAGAGCGAAAATCCATTAAAGGGATCATTGTTTTAATTTGATTATATTTTATAAATGCTTTGAAAGATAATCTTTGGTCCTGATTGTTGTGTTGATCTATTATGAAATTAAGACGATCCAATTTGTGACCTACTCGCCGCTGTTGACCTTGGAGTTAAAAGTCGGCTTTTTACTTCACTGCTTTGATCGCGGGTTCATCGTGTAACCCTCGCCTTCTTGTTTTTATTATGATAAGATTTTTATCATAATCTTTTTTTTAAATCCTTGCTATAAGAAAAATACTTGTAACTTAAGGAGATGCCTTGGCCCATGATTAGAGAGAAAGAAAAGAAAGGTCGGCTCTATTAAAGATAGGTGTCACGTATAACGGTGTAGATACAGCTACAGTCATTGGGGAAAGCTCGGCAAAGCGGAGGTAGGGGATGCTGCAATAATACAAGCCTCTTTGAGTTCAGACGAAACAGACAAATTTTATTGAAACGCTCAACATATACAATTACATTCCAATATCAATCTGCATAAACTTAAATTATGAATATAAGAGATACACACAAAACTGCGATATTTTCTTCGCTAACTAAGATCATACATTTGTATAATTTCTGCTTTTTAGAATATCATACAGATAATTAAATATCGAATAATAAATTAACGATAGCCAAAGAATCTAAAATTCAATATTTCACACTAATACCGCAATCATTTAGGAGAAATATTTTTTCCTGATTTTAATCTACAATACCAACATATTAAACTCAATTATTTAACGTGTATATAATTTCTGAATTAATTATTACTATGAAGATTTAGCGAACGTCGCCCTTTACAAGAATCAATAATAAACGTTACAAGTAAATGCAAGTTCTTCAAACAATTAAACTTTTCAATACATTATATTAAAAACAGTAAAGAAATAATAAAATCATCCAATGTTGCAAATATACCGATGTTTTATTGCACTCTTACTTTAACATCTTAACATTAGAAACCCAAATACTATATAGAAAATTGTACGCAGACGGTAGCTTACCTGCAATAACACAAATCTCTTTGAATTCAGACGAAACAGACTAATTTTGCCAAGCACTCTTCTGGCTTCTTATACACAATTTCTTAAGACGCGGCCAAATATGGTCATACGTTTCCTAGCTTGGGTTTCGCCAGAATCTCAAAGTGAGGCTTTGTTGTTTTCATCCGCCTACCGTTTGGGTGTATACGTCATCAGACAGATTTTTCCGTGAACACTTGAATAGTTGTTGATATACTCATCAGAATGGAATCAGCTTATCCAGCACTGGGGTTTTAAATTTGCCAACTTAAGTATTATACAATGTGTAGGACCTCTCATAGAAAAACACTTTATTGAAATAGTACACAATTTTATTACAAGAATTAAAAAAAAATTGTTTCAATACCATTTGCTGAAAAATTCCATCATAATATTTACTTCATTGGATATGTAAAACTTTCATTTTCATCCGAATTATAGATTAAATGGCTTCTATAGTTAAAACAGTATATCTGTCCCCGTCCCTCACTTCCTAGGCATGTATCCAGCCGCGTTCTCAACAAAGATCTTGTTAGTGTTTCGAGCTGTTATTTAGTCAGTTCATCATACACTGGCTATCCTTTAAAAATTCACCTTATTTTTAAATGTTTTCACTCCTTTATTGAATAAATGTGAACCCCAACCCACCTCCTGGTACCGCCATTTGATAAACTCGACCACGTGTTATCTTACTTAATTTATAGAACATTTGCAAGAATAAGAAACAATGGCCGTTGTAAAAGAAAAGAAGACGTCCTCCTATTGTATGCCTATTTGCTGCTTTTTAAAGTATATGTCGATATTTTCACCGTAATGTATTACGACTTTATTTTGCTGTAAAATACTATTTCCTTAACTATACAGAAAATAACATGGTTAGTATTTAAAAAAACCAACTAATTCATGTGTACATGTACATATCATAGTCAAGTATCTGCACGATACAGGAGTTGTGGAACAAACTAAATCCTTTCAAGAGGTTATTTTACGAATCAAATTTCCAAGTGAATGAACCCCGTTCTTAGCTAATGCTTGAATCATTGTGCTTATGTAGTATGAAACCCAAGTAATTGCGGGGGTTCTTTTTCAACAGCTTTTAAAGTATTGTTATAAATGTGGAGTATGCGCAGTTTGTTATAGTACACCGCTTTAAGGAATTCTTAGATATTTGTGATTACTTGTTTGATTATTGGAACTCAGTGCAATGGAAATATTCCTTAGCCTGAAAACAATTAGCCAATTACTAGGAGCAAATGCCACGGAGTGAAGTGTTAGTGAGTTTCCATGATGGTTCTCTTTTATTGAATTCAAGTCAAAACCGTAGGAGTGTCCCTTGTCATACCATAGTCCCTATTACAATCTAGTGGTTTACAATGGTAGTGTGACTGTAATGGCAATATTTACGGTATGGGACTGGTAAATTACACAAAGGAATACATAAGAAAGGACTTGGCAGATACCGTTTATGTCGCCATGATGGCAAATGTGATGCAGTTTGACTTATGAAATGTGCATTGGAACCGTGAATTGACTGGCCTGTGGTGGCTTACTAAAAATAGTTTTCTGTGTTAGGGGGATAGTTGTATAGGACTCACGATACGAATTCATTTCCCAATAGTAAACCTATGCAAACATCATGATATTAAAAATTCAATAACTTAAAATTTTTGAGTGCCAATGATCAAACATATTTATCAGTATAGATGAAACCTGAAAGTCAGCATCTGTGGAGAGGAAATGATATGAGCCGCGGCATTTTCTGGACCTGCATGTGTTTGAAACGTGCCTTCAATTCTGCACCAAAGAGTCGGGTACTACTTTAAGTAATAACTCTTTCAAACTCAGGACTATTAAAGGACTGAAATTCAATCAATACAATAATGTCTGTATTTTTTCACTTAGAACTAATACAAGCTCTCAAAAGATTATTTTTCATGAAACAAAGCTGACATTATTAACCAATTCTAGCCACCAAAATCCATCTATACTGTATTTTATGTTCACCCATTTCCAGGTTGGTTCCCATTTTTCCATACAATTAGTACCATGTGTCCTATAGTTTCTACGGCGTTAACTGTTGACGGTACGGAAAGTTAATGAAGAGAAACCACGCAGATGTGCGATTGATAGATATTCGGCAAGTTGTGAGATCTGTGGTCTTGCATTGATTAGAGAAAGATTTATGTATAGAATGGACTCGTCAGACATTCTAATTTACAACTGAAGCTGTATAGAAGTCTTTGGAAATTTTGGGTAAACTTACGACTTCTAGTTCGATCAATCTCATACCCCTGGCTTGTAACCGTATTGTCTTTTGAAGTCTTTGTCAATTTTTCTGGGTTCAATTTCTTCCGAAGTGAACACATGTTGATTTGTTTGTGTTAATGGATCATCCCCAATGTTTACGCCACACGAGCGTATTATTTAATATCAATTAAAGGTGTCATTTAATCCTGAGACCAAAATATCGACGCATAGAAGCAAGGATATCTAAAGGATATCTATTGTACCCAAGGGGGAGAGAGAGAGAGAGAGAGAGAGAGAGAGAGAGAGAGAGAGAGAGAGAGAGAGAGAGAGAGAGAGAGAGAGAGAGAGAGAAAATAGCTGGAAATCACGGACAACAAAATTACAGAAGCAATACACGAACCTGGCATATAGTATTATGAAGCATGACAAAGTGGTCTGCTTTATCTCCGGGTAGATTGCAATCAAATACCACTTTTGAAAGTCGGTGATTGTTAATGACTCATTTATGTGCTCTAATTCACGACAGACGGGTTTTGGTTGATACGTTCTATTTATAGCGCTTCTGTGTAACTTAATCTTCCCATTGCAAATTAATTCAAATTATTCATTGGGGGGGGTCTTCCCATTGTTTGTATTTGTTACTCTAGGGCAGATACAACAAATTAAATACCATAGAACGTGTGGGGATTACTATGGTAGGGTGGGGTACTCCCAAATTTTATTTAAACTATCATAGAAGTCCCTTCCATGCTCGAGTTTGGTTGGAACTTAAATTAATGAAAGATAGATGTAAATCTCAGTCCCCAGTCAGCAATGCCGACTGTTATATGGTTAAATATACAAAAAGGTTGAAATTCAATGAATAACAATTTAATAATAATACAGTAGTCAGATAATTAAATTTCCAATTACACTCCTTCTGTGGTATCCATTCTCTTTCCTATTTCTCCCAATTCCTTCTCATTTTTTCTCTCTGGCCGTCTCAAACTTCCTTCTCCGCGACTTTTTCTATACTCCTACTCCTCCTCCACTTTCTCCTCCAGACTCCTTTTCATTCTCATCCACCTTCTCTCCCACGACTAGACTTCTGTCGGCTTCGACTGCCTCGACTAGTCTCAATTCCGTATCCAACTCTTGAAGACTCGGGACTCAATGAAACCGAAAGTTCTTTGTCCCCTATAAATCACAAGAACGGTACAATATCTTTCCTTAGCCCTCTAATCTCATTCTACACGCAGTCTATCACCAGGTAACGGCTTTTAAATTTCTTCGGTAACGCATTCATTCACGTCGAGATACCCCTACGTTCTTGTATGGTAAAGCAAACGCCATAATACAGCACGATATCAATTACTTCTTGTACATACATCAATAAATTGCGTCACATTAGTACATATTCCTAATCCCGTTACGCTAAACAATATCACAATGATCAGACGCATTCTTATACCTTAAACTCATATAAAATGCACAAATATTGAAAAATCGATATTCTGATATATGCATACGTCCATAGTAACAGATCTTATATAAACCATTTTCCGAATTCAGAATCTCATCACGTAAAAATTTTAACATAACACATTAATAAATGCACTAGTTTACTTCAAAGTAACCTAATAGCAAATTAAAAAATTAATTTTGACTACAAGCTAATGAAACACTACAAAGGTAAATTATACATACTAAACGATCCTAATAATTAAGTATACATACTTCAAATAATTGCAATTATGATGCCGTAATATTCTGCAAAATTGAGCAAATAACTTACTGACCTTTTCGAAGCTTTGACTTTTCTTAGAATCTACCTCTTAAGTTTTGCCGCCAAATTACGAGTGGCTCTTTCGGAGTTATTATTATTTTACGGTTTTAACGCCATTTTTCAGCACAAGATAGGCTATACATGGCGGCTAGTATTAATGGTGGAGGAAGAACCCTGGAAAACCCCGAAAAGAACCACCAACCCACGAGACGCCATTGGCATGCTTTCTCACTTACCCACGCTAGCCGAGTCTGGACTCGAACTCACGCAGACAGAGGTGAAATGGCAGTGATCCGATATTTTCGGAGTAACCCTATTGTTTGCAATCCTTCCAGGCGAATACTAACTTTTCATTTACAATTTGGAAGATATTATTCGCAACGTATTGTAATCACTCACTCTATCTCAATTGCTGATTGGATATCGCTGGGGACCGTACTAATCAAACATAGTGGACAATGTCTCTCCCAATTTCTGTCAACGTGGGTACGGATAATACGCTTCGTTCACCACGTGGACCTCCTTTAGATTTTGGAACTAATCTTTAACACCTAGGTGTGATAATTACAAGCCTTTGAATTGCCGATTCAAGATTTCGTTCTCCGGCCGGTCATGTAACTTTGCGTATGAGTTTAACACTCGCCCACGGCAATGTTTGGAGACAGGTAGATTATACATTATGCGTGACTTTATATCTGGGGCTTAGCAAACGTGACATATCGTAACGTTAATACGTCGGTAGTTTTACTTCACTTTTGTGATACTTACATCTTGTGAATGATCTGTCCAAGAAAAACTTTTACAAAAATGAAAATGATATGCAGCTCAACTCATGTTTGTAAAAAAAAAATTCTTTATGTACCTTCTATAAAATTCCAACTCGATGATATATAAGTTTACTTCCAGTAGATCCTTTACGGTGAGAGTGACAAAATAAAAATTATTTGAGGTTCAAACCTACAAATGCGTACAGTCTACCCTTACTCAGGCATTTCATGAAGGATTATTACATTCATTTTCCCGTAATTATTTTATCCAATCAGCGATCTTCATTTATTAAAATATGTTATTGAATGTTCCGCCACACATAGGCTGGTTCATTAGCCCATAAAAGCAGTTGCCTGTGGCAATGTCACGGTTTACTAAGGCAAAGATCAATAAATGCGGCGAACACATAATTATTGTTGCTGTTTATGCTGTTGAAGGTAAAAATACGATCTAATTAAAAAGTATACCGCGGTCTGATTTATCGCCATTAAACATTGAGCATATTATTGATTTTACCTCCAGGTAGACTGTGTTATGAGGGTAAGGGCACATGATAGGCGGAAATTTCACAAAAAGTCACCCGATATCTTGTCGCAGCAATAAATAGCAATGCATTGAACCGGACCGTGCATGCATCACATTAATAGTTATATCCTATATTGTGACTTTCATTCAATACATATAACAGGATAGCCTTATTTTCCAAAAGTTGTTTATGTACATAGCCAAGGTTGTATTGTGACATAAAAACATTCACATTTACTAGTATCTAATAACACATGGGTGTTTCTAATAACTATAGGGGTTCTATAATAAAGTTCTAATATGTACATGCTGCCTTGGTAATAACTAGGAGATAATGACTTGACATTTGCTTTACATATACTGTCTGATAGATCTGCATTTCTCACTAAAATCAAGTACAGCTATTACATTCTCTGCATCGTTATCACTAGCATTAATTATGATTGTAAAATTTCGTGCCATGTCCATACTGGAATATTCGTGTTTTTGAGGTTCATTGGTGGTTCCTGTCTCCGGGATACTGAAATAGACTTAGATACCTTCTATTCCGTGTCGGAATGCTGTTCTCAGTTTCTAAATATTTTCTTAGCTAAGAGTTTGTGGTTAAATTACTCCAGCCAAAACATCTCTTAGGAAACAGAATTCTCGACATGCCAAGGTTATATGTCATTTATTTTTAACAGTTATGATAATCTCTCCATACTTTTTCAGAGGGAATATAGATATCTTTTGTCAATATAAATAGCTCTCAGCGAAGCAAGAGGATGATGTCTGATGTTGGATGAATTTGACTTAAGAGATTAGCGCTGTTACCATGAAATAATTCTTATAGACGGAAATAACACCAGGGACTGTTTTCTGTTAGAAAGGTGATTGGCTGTACTAGTAACATGGAGAAGAGTATCGGGGTGGATCAAAATATCGATGATCAAAAGCATGTAAGAGGCAAACTTTGTGCAGATTTATGGTATTACTTATTTGATTTTTCTCGCTAGTATTCTAGATTATGTCGAAAGTTTACTTTTGAGACTGTTTACTTTCTAGACTATATCGAAAGTTTACATGAAATGGTTCAGACTTCCACTATATATAAAAACAAATATTTTCATTTTATATATATATATATATATATATATATATATATATATATATATATATATATATATATATATATATATATATGTGTGTCATAAATAAAATCTAAGCAATAGCATCAGCTGCTAATGATGAGCCTTTCCTGTTGCATTTTGCTGAAGTCTTAGTAGCCACACCCAATTCCAATTTTTTAATTTTCTCTAACAATGTACGCTGTGGCCACGAATATGTAAACTGTTCGAAAATGATTTAAATAATAATTAAAACAAAGTTACAAATATTTTTCTCAGACAAATAAAAACTTACAAATATACGAGACCAGCAATTTGTTCAAATAAGAAAGGTGCAGTTGATTTAGTTGCATTGAGAAAGTGCAATACACAACAAGTGTATATTGTAGTAGACAGTTATTACACAGTCACACAAAAACAACGACCACATATTACACAAATTAAGTGCCAAACCCAAATGGACCTTATGCTTTCAGATTTAAATCTGACTTGGACTATTCATTATTGTACTTTTGTTTCTTCAGTTTCCTTCATGAATTTGAATATATGTAATTTAAACTCGAGATGTATAATTTACATTTCCATTTGTGTCAGTAACTGTAAATTGTGGTTTCATTAGCTCTGAGATGTAGACAGGGAAGGCGATCATACCAACCAAAAATGCCTTTTAGGATTTTGTTTGTGTATACCGCCCTTCAGTTACCCATTGATTATTCAGAAATGAATCACAGCACAAATTCAGTTTCGATTAGGATGTGGTATAAATGATATTAATGTATAGAGGATTTTATTTTCCTACGTTAATATTAGATATATTTCATCGTGTGGTGCCTCCTAACCCCCCAGTGGTGTGTGTGTGTGTGTGTGTGTGTGTGTGTGTGTGTGTGTGTGTGTGCAAAAAACTGACCACGAACAGTGCGAAACTAGTAACTAACTAGCCTGAGCACTTTCGACTCTTAATGAGTCTTTTTCAAAGGCATATACAAAACAAACGAATAAACATAAAAACGTCGTGTTTGTAAAACTCTACATGACTGTCTCTGCATGAGTTAAAGCTACAGATGCATTATCTCAACCAGCCTGTATAGACTTGTTGCGAATACTGAAAAATGTTTATAATTCCCTAAAAGTCTATGAGCCAAAGCGACATCTATTACTGTGTACATTTATTAACGCATGCATATATATATATATATATATATATATATATATATATATATATATATATATATATATATATATATATATATATATATATATATATACATATATATATATATATATATATATATATATATACATATATATATATACATATATATATATATATATATATATATATATATATATATATATATATATATATATATATATATATATATATATACATACATACAGGGATAGCACAGTCTGTTCTGTCTGGTATATATATATATATATATATATATATATATATATATATATATATATATATATATATATATATATATATATATATATATATATATATACCAGACAGAACAGACTGTGCTATCCCTGGATTCTGTAGTAGAATCTTGATAATAGTGGGCAGAAATAATAGTTGAATACAAACAATACTATCACACAGGTTTGAGAAATTAAATTCGTACTCTACACCGAGTTTCGAACCCAGGTCCGCGAGTAAGTGGCACCCATATATATATATATATATATATATATGTATATATATATATATATATATATATATATATATATATATATATATATATATATATATATATATGGGGGGCGTACATTGTCAATAGACATTATTTCCCCAAAAGAGGACAAATTTAATTAATTATGATTTATTAGGAGGCGCTTTACAGTTCCAAATTTTGCACAGGGTTAGCATTTTAAAGAGAAAGAATTTTTCCGGGCTTCCTCACTGGTTATACTGACTTTTTTTTATACAAATAAAGATTTTGTAAATCTTAGGTATTGTTCAAAGAACCCCCTTTATTTTGCAGTATGATTGATGGGTGTAATATGGGTTATAGAGTATACAACTTGGCCTTACTCAAGATGTTTCACCTTTAAAAAAGTGCTAGCTCCACTTGGTCATTTTCACGTCCTGAACTTCAGAGGTAAATTGCAAAAATAAAAGAAGCCGATAACTATTTTTTTACAGTTTTTTTATTTGGTAAGTCATTCATTGCACTTTCAGAAGCTGGTATTGTCTGGTCTCGCAAAATTCGTTTTCCCTATTTTAATAGCTGCTAAGTATAATGTACTTTATACTAAATCAGGCTGATATTTTGAACACAACGAAGTAGTCATTTTAGTTAGCAGTGTGCTTAGATCATGTACAATTTCCAAAAGTACAACATCCAAAGAAATGTCAGCCACATTACATCAAAGTAGCATAGAGGTATGCCAACATTCTCTCCGCTCTGCAACATTCTCTGCACTGAGCATGTTTTAAATGCAAACATTTTCACCTTGCATACGTCACTCTCCCAAAAGTACATAAAAACTGCTGAGCTCCCTCTAGTCATTAGGGTTGATTTCTTGGATGGGGGTTTTGCCCAAGGGAGGTAACTGTAACATTTGTGTGTGTGTGTGTGTGTGTGTGTGTGTGTGTGTGTGTGTGTGTGTGTGTTGCCTTTCCTATCTCTTGCTATAGGCATAGTTATTCTTTTCATCATCATCACCACCATCATCATCAGGTCCCGTTGTCTGGTAGACCGTTGGGGCACCTCACGAGACCGAACAACCAGCTTCCTCCATTCCTCTCGATTTTCCGTCTTTCTCAGTGAGTCGCTTAGTGTCAAGTCTGTCCACTTCCGAATGTTTAAACTAAGCGTTTTACCTTTCTTGGATATCAATACCAATGATTAAGGAAAGGAAAACCGCTTTGTTGTTGTTGTTGTTGTTGTTGTCTCTGTCGTGATAAATAAACGAGGTCTTTTTGTAATGAAGGCAATACCTTTTAAGAAATTGAATAGCCATACTTATGAATACAATAAAAATCACTGTCATATTTATATTTATTTAACAAGAAGAAGAAAATAACTATTATAATTTTAATTACCACTGTATATATTTAATAATTGAAAGCATTTAGCATAAGTAAATTCAATAGTTTTAGCAAATGTTACATACAGGTCCCAGCGCAAAAAAAATCCCCGCGCGTTAATACTTTTAAAAAGCATATGTCTGTAGAGAGAAAGTAATTTTAAAGCAATGGAATAAACTTTTAAGTTCAATATCATATACAACTTGCTTAAAAGTTTATTTCTGAACCCAGTGCTCTCACTGGACTCTGCGTAAATCGGTGGTGGAGGTGGGGGGTAGGTGGGGACCTTAATAATTTAAATCGGGCCCCGCGTTTGCAAAGGTCGTTACTGGTAATATATTAATCAAGTTGATATTCACAAGTGTTGTATTTCATAACACGATCTTGTTATAAAAACAAGAATGGGTTAAATTGATTATTTATTATTTCAAAAACAACTTGTTTGGAATTTACCCTTAATCCTCATGTTAATTACGCATTATCATCATTGTGGTGGCGCTCTACAGTTTCATATTTAGCATAGGGTTAGAATTTTAAAGAAAAAGAGTTTCCCCGGGTTTCCTCACTAGTTATACTGGCTATTTAAAAGAGACTTTGTATATCTTAGGTATTGTTCAGAGAACCTTTAATTCCCTTCATTTTGATGTATGATTGATGGGTGTAATATGGGTTATAGAGTATACAGCTTGGCCTTACTCCAGATGTGCACCTTTCAAAAAAGTGCTAGCTCTACTTGCTCATTTTCACTTCTCGAACTTCAGAGGTAAATTGTAAAAAATAGAGCCGATAACTTTTTTTTACATTTTATGTATTTGGTAATTCATTCATTGCACTTTTAGAAGCTGGTATTGTCTAGTTTGGCAAAATTCATTTTCCATATTTTAAAAACTACCAAAAATAGTGTACTTTAGACAAATTCAGGTTGATTTTTGGAGCACAAAGGGAGCAGTCATTTTAGTTAGCAGTGTCCTAAGATCATTTAAAATTTCCAAAAATACAATATCCAAAGAAATTTCAGCCACATTACATGAAAGTAGTATATAGGTATGTCAACATTCTCTCCACTATGCATGTTTAAAATGCAAACAACTTCACCTTACATACATCACTCTCTCAAAAGTACATAATAACTGGTGAGCGCCACCATGTCAAAAGCAATAGAATATGTGTTGTTTGTCACATGACCGAACGACGTCACTCATTGTCCGAAGGGTGACTTTTAATCCTATCTTGATGACGGTCCTCATATTAGTTATATAAACTTTTTTTCTGCCCATCTCTAACAATAACAAGAAATATTTCTAAAACGAGGAAAACAATAATTATTATGTGTATTCGCGTTGTTTAACTGATAAAAAAATATTGTGACTCGTCAGGTTATGTTTATTGTGTTCAATAAATAACGTCAGCAATAATTAATGCCATCGGCCTTGAAATTTACTCGAGTGTGACTAAAAGACATTGAATTACGATCTGATTACAATAGAGGAACTGACGTCAGAATAACTTTTGTTGATTAAATAACGTTTAATTATATTTTGGTTGTTATATTAGACTTCTGTAACACAACTACGACTTCATCATTTCAATTTTCGTTAAATATTAATAAAGTATGTTTCACAGTTGGCTGTATGAAAAGAATTATACATATTTACTTGCACCTCTTAGTTCATATGGTTACGGTCGTAATGCATTTACTGCAAAATAATATTTAGGATGAGACTTGGTCTAGTAGATCGGTCATTAATTTATAGTGTGCATTTATGAAACATACAACCGTAATCTTCTTCACTGAAGCAAACTAAGCAGTAATGGCGCTGATAGAACTCCAACAGATTATGAACGATAATACTTGTAGTCTTAGCATGCCGCATAGAAAGAGTTCTCTTTCTTGATTTTTGAGCGGCTAGTACCACGATACAAATTATTCTTATTCCTAAAAATAAGTATTTGTATTGTATTTTCTTTAACCAGTGGTTGGATGACTACTTAGTGCCACATTTATATCACTTAGTGTTTCTTAGTGCACTTAGCGGTATTTGTCATGACCGCTTGCGGGCGTCGTAGTACCACGCAAAAGATTGTGTCACCTGCCCGCGACACGTCCAGTGTAAATATTGTAATTATATATAAGAGATCAATTAACAGGGCAATTATCTACTTTAAGAGAAATTTATTAGATCAATACTGACTCTTGGCACTACGAATAATAGTTGTGTAAAGCAGAAACAAATACGCATTGGTATCGTGTATAAATTCAAATCTTAATTTCTGAACCATCATTGATTACTTGAATCTCCATTGTCAACAAATCTGGCTTTTCTGCGCTCTAACATATTAGTGATGGAAGTTCAACCTTTTGAGAGACTTGCTTCGGTACGGTTAGTCCTTTCTTGAAGATATATAGGTCATGTTTTATGAATATGCCATATTGATCTTTCCAAATCAATATGTTGCTGGCGTGTTCATTATGGAGTTAATTGGTAGCATGTTACAGGTAATCTAATTGCTTGAGGGCATGAGTAGGAATCAAAGCATAGAAAGGTAAGAGTTGAACTATCAAGCTTCTGAGACTATTGGAAGTAAACTTCAAAGCACTTCAACTTACGTGCAAAATTATATTTTTGCAAACAGTTTTCAAGTTTATTTAATATTTAAATAATAGTTTAATACAAACAATACTATCATACAGGGTAGAGAAATTAAATTCGTACTCTACCGAGTAGCGAACCCAGGTCCGCGAGTAATCGGCTCGCATCATGAAAAATTCCGTATTTTGATTCAGTCTTCAAAGTTTCCAGTGGAATTTTGCAAAGCTGACACGAGTGACCAATGAAATGAAGGGGATCCAAACTGGGATGGAAGGAGGATAGTTGGTAAAAAGTTTTAAAAAATGCATGATCTGTAAATTATATCAGAACGTGGAAAAATATATTTTTTTATGATTATGCATGATACCATTGGAGAGGAAGGCATGAAGGACAAAGGCAATGGCAAATCGTTAGGGAGATGGTTGTAGGAACAGGGATTTTTAAACTACCCTTGTATCATCCAAAGGAAATTATTTTTAAAAAGATCGCTCTAAACAAGATAAATGTATTCCTTGCTGTCAGATAATGATTCAATCTAAAGAAAGTATCGGATTCTTAGAAACATTGCACATGTTCTCAAAACCATACCATGCTTGTTTTGCTACTGAGCAAGCACGTTGTCTTGTCTGTATTAAGGCATACTCACGAGCATGGAAAGTAAATGGATAAACGCTAATAGTTTCGATACAAGTCTTTCGAGTTTTAATCAGATATTGTGTTAAATACAAGTCTGATATTCCTGTATTGCATAAAATAGTACAGATCATCCTATTGGTTCACAGATTTGCTGATGCTAATCCATCAAAGTTATATTAGTGTAAAAATGGTCAGGAATTTTCACTGACGAAGTCAAAATAAAATAAAACTATGCATTTGACACCAACAAAAGATGATATTCGAGAAGAGTGTCCCTTTGTCTTTATTAACATCTAAAAAAACACCATTGTTGGCACTAAAGAGTAAATCAGAAAAGCGAAAGCTATTATTATAGTTGACATTTTTCTTACAAACTATTTCAATCTTCAAAGATGTATACACCTTCTTAGCAGATAAATCCCAAACCGAAACATCGCTGTATATGAAACTCGACCTGAATCGCCGAAATTTTGAAAAAGGCAAGTGTTCGTGTCAAACCGGGTATAAGTTGTAGGACATAGTAATTGTAACAAATCCTATTTTACAAATTACAGCCAGCCAGCCAGCCTGAAAAAAATACCTTTTTCGGATAGAAGTTGGAATCAGGTCACAGTTAATGCTTTCGGGTCAGTAACCATAGTCCCGGTCTATTTTTAGAGTAATTTTAGTCACTTTATTTGGTGGTGATTTATGGGTTAGACTGAGGTCTCCTCGTTCTGGATTTAAAGTATACTGCTTATTCTTTACTATATGAACATTCGCTTTGAGTGTCTAGGTGTATTGTGTCGACAGTTCACAGTTAGAGAAATCTCGATTCATGGTACGTTGATTTTTTTTACAGGTCAGCCTTTCAAAAAATGCAGGATAAACTATGACAAGAACTTCACCATGAATGCAGTTTAGATTAACACGTGATTTATGCACAGTACACATTGGTAAGAATATTCTGCTACCAGGCTAATTCACAAAATAAGAACACTTGTTCCCTGTGAATATCGGCAAGTGCTTGATGATTGAACTTAAACACTCTTTTATGTTCTGAATACGTGCCAAATTAATTTCAGTATTATTATAACAAGGTCGGAAATTAAATTAAGTTTAGTTCTTATTATCTAACAACAGTTTGGTATATTTCTTATCAGTTGGGCTCATTATGAAAATCTGTCAGTTAAAAAAGAGATACTGGCCTATGTAAGGACGCTTTTTTGTATTTTCAAATTGACTCTGGTCTCAAACCAAATAATAGAAAGTAGCAAAATTATCACTTTTGTTATTTCCCTAAAAGTTATAATTATCCCAAAATAGTGTTTTAGTATAAACAGTCAATGATCCCTTCGTAATTCTTGTGAATACTTTAAATAAACGATTCAACTAACATTGTGATGGAATACAACACTACATGAGTCCAGACTGATATTAAAATTGGAATGAATAATTTTGCTTACCTCGTCCTCATATATAAGCCTAAGACACAATAAAATGACCAGGATTTGGGTCTCAGATTCTCTTCCAGAACATTCTATGTTGTAAATGAGCCTAGTTCTTGAAATCAGCTATCAGCTGACAACTTATTTATAACTTACAAACATGGCAAAAACATCGGAATAGTCAGGTAAGGCTAACTTCTGCTCTCAATTGCTGGCAAAGGTCAAACACACATTACAAATTAAATGTACATAACAATATATGTCAAGAAGATCGTGTTAGAGGTTGCAGATGAATCGTTAGCTTCATCTTCAAGACAATTCATTTACACGATTCCGTAAACTAAGACCAGATTTGTAACTGGAAGTATCGATCGGGTCTTCTCAATTCCTTCTTAAAGCATGACAACATTATTAATACATTGGTACGGCGGTGACGGGGAATACAACCCTAAATTGTTACCATAATAGTGAACTAAAGGTGTATCTATTATCTAAGAAACTTGCCCTTATAGGTAGGATGCATAACTGTTGGAGAATCCAGGCCTCAAGTTATAACCAGATACTCAGTGGGAATTAAATTCATCCATATGAAGTTGTAACAATGAAGGCTGCTGCATTCAAGCTAACTCAGGGTTAGACCCCCTGATCCGCTCAACAAACATTAGGAAAGAGATGAGTTTTGTTTAGAGCAATCATGGTTCATGAACCTAAAGACTGATTGACTTAGGAATTGATATATTTGAGCTTGCTTTGTAAATTCGCTTATTCAAAATTAATTAAATGACGTCATTAAATTAAATGAGCATATAATATCTGCCGATTCATAAAGAATTGGTAACAAGAGGCCAGCATAAAAAGGTATTAGTACTGTAGCATTTCCAATTTAAATCATTTGCTTCATCCCCTAAGCAGATAAAAAAAAGATAAATTGAAAACTAGTGTAATCATCAATCTTAATCAAGAATTTTCAAACACTGAAATTCCATTGTAAATTCGAACTGTATCTTTTTTAAATTTAAATTTTCTGTTGAGTTTAATTATTCATATTTATTTACCAAAAGGTATAATATATTGAAGTTGCAATATGAAGACATAATCTTCACTGTTAGGGTAGTCGAAGAGATATGCATTGAGCAAAACTTGGACATCTACTCGGTCTTCATCAACCTCACCAGGGCTGTCGATACAGTCAAAAGGGAGTGCATCTGATCTCTAATAGCAAGACATGGCTGTCCACGAAAATTCGTCTCTAATTAGTCCATGATGACATGAAAGGACAGACTCTCTCAACTGGCGACCCATCTGAACACTCCGGGATATCGAACGGGACAAAACATCTTTGTGTCCTGGTACCGGCTCTAGTCAACTTCTTATTTACCTGCCTTCTGAACCATGTTGCCTAGGATATGCAAGAGAGATTGTATATCAGATACCATCTAGGCGGTTCACGCCTCTCATTGCGATGACTCACTCCAAAAACAAATGAAGAACCGGGAAACATTTGGTTTGCTGGTGAATGTACCTTAATGGCAGAATGGCAGACGAGACAAGTGGCCTGCAAGCAATGTTTCACAAGTTTTCAAAAGCCTCTAAGGTATTCGACTTTACATTTAACAATTATAAGATTTAAGCTACAGTGCGACACATCCAGCAATCACAATGATCGTCACTCAATTGAAAATTGTGGATGCCTTCGTATACCTAGGCTGTGTGAACTTTATCGATGGTTTGCTTGATAAGAAGATCTACACAAGGATCAGTACAGAAAAGCAATTAACCGGAAGGCTTCTCAACAGATTACTCGACGATCACAATGTTACTCTAGCAAATAAATTGAAGGTGTATAACGCAGTGGTCTTCACCTCCCTGTTATACAGTTGGGGAAACCTGGACACATCAAACAACTCAAAAATTTCATATGCCGGATCTCCGCTGTATGTTTGGATCTGGTGCAAAATATGGTTATCAATCTCGAAATCATGGATCGAGCCAACACAACAATTATCAAGTGCACTGTTGATTTAGACCCAGCTTTACTGGCCAGGTTTTGTCATCAGACCAGATGGCAGCCAGTTGCCGAAACAGATTATTTTGCGAGAATTAGCACATGTCCAAAGAAAGCAAGGTCTACAATGCAGGTGCGACAGAGACACCCTGAATGACAGGCAAAACCGGTGCGGCATCAAGCCACTGGAGTTAAAGATAAGCATCACAGGACCAAACCCACTGACGTTCCCTCACCAGACCTTGATAATGAATGGAAGCAGATTTAGGAGGCCTGGAAGCGTCGCAACAGGTCAGAGTCCGTCCCTGTAACCTCTAGCGATGAGACTGAAAACGAAAAAAATGTAATTGGTATGTCAGACTCAATTTGTATCCAACCAACGGTTGAAGACAAACCCAATGTGACAATAATTATAAGAACGTTGTGAAGATAACGTTAGCTACCAAATACATCAGAAACTTTGACCATCTTTTCACAATTTTGCATGTCATATAGTTAAACATGAAACTAAAAAGTATAACTCATTTCACTTTGTAACTTTTGCAGGCGGAACCATTGATATTACAAGCCACGAAGTTCTGGAAGATGGTAACCTTTCGGAATTACACCATGCCACCGGTGGGGATAATGGCGGAGCAAACGTAGATGAAGCATTCAGACATTCCTCATTAAGATGTTTGGAATGCCTGTAATTCAAGAGTTCAAAAGTCTTTATTTAGGAGAATACTTAGATTTAATTAATGTCTTTGAGAGAAAGAAAAGGACATTCAATGGCAAATTGGTAATGGCGATATTTTATTTCCTCGTTCAGCTACTAGAGATACATAAGCTCACGGCTGAAATTTACCTAAAATCTGACCTTTTATACAACCCAGTGTTCAGTAATATTACATTTCCTCTTGGAAAAATTAAAATACCAAGGAACCACTTTAAATCGTTTTTCGACATAGCTGCATCAAACGTAATCCAATACGTGTCAGATTTACTGGAGAGTATATCCGATCTCTCCTACATCATAATGGTGGGAGGATTTTATGAGTCTCCATATGTCTACAGCCGCATGCAAGAACAGTTTGGAGAAATGGTGTTTAGACCCAAAAAGCCTTCTGGCACGGTATTGAAGGGTGGAGTGTTGTTTGGAGAACATCATACAATTATCACAAAGCGAATCAGTAAATTCTCTTCGGTATTGCAAGAATGACGAGGTTTAAACGAGGCATACATCCTGTCTAAAAGGGCATGACAATCGATGGTGTCACCTATGTAGATGGTCTATTCAACAGCCATATTGAAGTTGGTGAGTCTATCGAAATAGGTGAAGATGTAGAGGGCCATGAATATTTTCCATCCCAAAACGGATTAACACAAGCTGTCCTTGAGGTTTATACCTCCAAAAACAGGAAACAGAAGTTTATAACTGACTAAGGGTGATTTTTCGTTGGTTTGCTTCGAAAAGATTTGTCCTCCTATCAAGACCACACACAATGGCCTGTCAATGTAAAAATCCTATTTGGAGAAACAGAACTAACGGTTGAGGCTCTGGAATTAAATTTTAAAAAAAACTCTTAAAGTTACATTTGACTTGGTAGATTAGGTCTTACGCTGACTAATGTATCGTTTGGAGTTTATAGAAGTATTTGGTAGCTAACTTTATCTTCACAACGGTCTTAAGCTGACTATTTGTATCGTTTGGAGTTTATAGAAGTATTTGGTAGCTAACTTTTTTTTCACAACGGTCTTAAGCTGACTATTGTATCGTTTGGAGATTATAGAAGTATTTGGTAGCTAACTTTATCTTCACAACGGTCTTAAGCTGACTATTGTATCGTTTGGAGTTTATAGAAGTATTTGGTAGCTAACTTTATTTTCACAACGGTCTTAAGCTGACTATTGTATCGTTTGGAATTTATAAAAGGCTAGAAGATATAGATAGAAACTAATCACAAGGCAATACTTCTTCAAAAACAATTTCATCGTAAGAAAATGATGTGAAAATCTGCTTGAGGAATCGAGAGCATGCAACAAGAAGCTCTACAAAAGTTTTCAGATTTTCAAGTTCGAGAGCATAATGTAATAGTCACATGAGAAATATATAACTTAGAAATAAATGATAGTACTTTAAATTTCCTCAAGTTCTTGAAGGTTAGAAGAAAGATCTTGCCTAAAACATACCAAGAGGAGGATAAAGATAAATGGATAACTTTTAAGGAGAGGGGGCCAAAATTAATGTTGAGCTACAAATTCTTGCGCAAATGCTCATGAATATTTTCAAAAGGTTCACTAGAGTGTTTTAATGAAAGTTTGATATTACGTGGTCTGATCCACAATATTTAATAGATTCAACATTTAGCAAGCCCTGGTTGGCATATTTGTATTGGAGACTGAATGAAGACGACTCCGCTAAAGACATTGAATGGTCTGTTCCGCTCAAGGACACGCTCAGTTAGAAAGTTTATAAGTCGGGGAAGTGCTTCCCAAAGGTTGACTACATGTATATTTACACGCACTCTTTAATAAAGGAACGATTTGCCGGTCACGTAAATTTATAACTTATGTACAGAGGAATTTCTCCATCACACCTAAACACGTTTATCCTTAAAGAAAAATATCATGCTCTCTCTCTTTCTATATATCGTTAATATTGAAAATATACCCAGTATCAGACGCATCAAAAGAGTGGCTCAGTTTAGAAATGAAAGGATTTGTTTGTTTGCTGAAGTAAGTATCCAGGATTGAAACGTATTGAGACATTGTTGCGTTTTAGAGACGCTAATGTCTGGAGACACAATGGATGAAAACAAAGTAAATACATACATTTGACCAGTAAATTTTACTTGTATCGAGGATACTGAGCAATTAACTATATTTTTTCTAATTACTCCTGTCCTCTTAGGCAGATGGATACAAATGTTGATGAATTTTGTGCCTACATAATTTTTCATATCTTAATGACATATTTTAATTAAGATTTGACATTAATTGCTACATTTTGTATGTATATTCATATGAATAAAATAATTCACCAGTTACTTGTAATTTTATGAGTTTCATTACAGCTTTGTTATGTTTTGATTGTACCACTATTATGAAAAAGGTTATGGTAAAAAAAATAATAAACATATCGACGACGCTGCTTCTGTTGATTAGTAGTAGTAGTAGTAGTACTAGTAGTAGTAGTACTAGTAGTAGTAGTAGCTGTTGTTGATGATGATCTTGATGTTATAGGAGTTTATCTTACGAACCTGTAGCTACTAAAGTACGTGTGTGTTAAGATTTGAATATTTCTATTTTATTTATATTTTAATTTTATTTCATTTTTATGTCATTAAAAAAATTATGATAATGATTATGATTTCATAGGTCTAATATTTTGTTATAAACATAGTGTATACCTAAAATATAGGTATAATCAAAGGTATCTAGTTTGTATTCAATATGGACATAACTGAAAGTAAATAGTTCGTATTCAATGTAGGTATAATTGAAAGTATCTAGTTTGTATGCAATATAGGTCTTACTGAAAGCATCTAGTTTGTATTCGAAATAGTCATAATTAAACATGTTTAATTATATGCAATATAGGTATAATTGAAAATATCAAGTTTGTATTCAATATAGGTATTATTGAAAGTATCTAGCTTGTATGCTGTATATGTATAATTGAAAGCATATAGTTTACATTTAATATAGGTATAATTTATAGTTAATATTATGTGTATGTATACCTAAAAGTATCTAGTTCGTATGCAAAATAGATATAACTGAAAGTGTTCAAAATAGGCGTAACTGAATATCTAGTTTGTTTACAGTATAGGAATAATTGAAAGTATAGTTTTTCAGCAATATAGTTAAAAAAGAAAGCATCTAGTTCGTTTTACAATACAGGTATAATTGTAATTGAATATAGATGGCAAAAGGTTCACATTTCCATCGTCACTTTTAATCTGACAATGAGTGGTCCATCTTTGTAGATTAATGCGGAAATTTGTGCATTTATTTAATGGTATCCAGTCATCAAACTGCCATTTGTAGACTTCCATCTTATCTGTTACATACTATTTCTTATATGTATACAGTAACGGAATAGTTTCCAGAAATGTTTCTATGGAAATGCAAAGCAAATATATAAATTATATTTAACTTTTTTCAATATACAATTTCAAACGTTATATCTATATATTATAACACAAGAAAAATTTATCAGCCAATAAAATTGAATAATTTCCAATATTCTGATTTCATAAAGAATGCTTTAAAGAGCCTCAAAAAGACTTTTCTTGCCACACCGTTGAACAATTCTCATAAACGAGTTGGGTAACTACAAAAAGCAAAAGTGAATCATCTTCCTATTGTCGTAAGGGTTACAATCCTTTCACTTTCGCGGCTCTCACTAACTTCTGCAAACCATTTTACCTAGTTTTTTCATAGTAAACACGTAAATTAAAAGTCAAGAAATGATTTTAAAAATCACAAAAATGACTCATGCACAATAATACAATTTAGTAAAATTTGCAACATCTTAATAAAACTATTAAGAAAGCACATGCCGTAATACATAATTACATGTGGGAGTGTAATCAGATCATTAAAATGGTTCCATACAAAATCTTTTATCACATGTTCTTTTATAACAGTAACGTCCAAAGTCATAAAGTTGATATTTAAATCTGTTATATTCATAAGAATCACAAATTATAGTCTTTTTCAGAGCCTGTTTTCCAGTTTAGAATCATACTTTCGGCTCTCTCTCTCTCTCTCTCTCTCTCTCTCTCTCTCTCTCTCTCTCTCTCTCTCTCTCTCTCTCTCTCTCTCTCTCTCTCTCTCTCTCTCTCTCTCTCTCTAAAAAATCACTCTCACACACAAATATATATATATATATATATATATATATATATATATATATATATATATATATATATATATGATAAATAGTTGCATCGTATAAAAACTCCTCTTCTTAGAACACAAGATTCATTATGTTTCCTTTTCTAATTACATTAATTTCATTATTACGCATGTATTTTTACCATCATGTGTGTTTTATGCGTTTTTGTCATCACAGTAACATTAATAAATATCAAAACGCCTGGTCTGATCCTTCCTAGATTTTTTTTTATTTTTGTACTACATCGATCGTATTTCCTGCAGCAAAGCATAACCTATTTTGATGTGTGAGTAATTCATGGATTTTGATTGGATTTAAATATTTGTAACACATGCTTATTACCTGTATGTGTCGATGTCCCGATGATTTTCTGTGCATTGCTATGGTTACTGATATAGGCAATATGTTAGGCCTTGCCAATTGGAAATAGTTGTTCTCTTTGTATCATGTCAATATTAAAATCGAACATCAGAGCAATCTGATCAGTTCCAGTGATGGGACGTAAATGAACTGGAACATTACCCCATAATCGGAGGCAACTCTAAATTCAGTTTATATTTTGCAATTGTTTTAACGGATAGATTATTGCCTATGTGAACATTGTTACAGCCTTATAAAGACACCAACAAAACCACAGTCGATCCGTGACAGTTAATTAATGGGTGGAAAGATGAATCACGCGATATAAGGGATGTTCTTGAATCGAGAGTCAAAAGTTTTGTTGGTACACCCGGGCTAGGTCCTTGAATGTGTGGGGCCCACGGTAGCATGCGAGGCCCAGGTCCCAAGCAAACAAATTCCATTGCGGAGCTAATGACCGTGGAATAAAATGAAGGCAGGAAAATATTTTCAAAATGCCTTTAGGCATGCGTATCACTTGTATATATGACCACGTGAGGCTAAACGCCGTATTTGGCCCTATCGTAGCGCCTTAACTTCAAAGCATGAAGCTACAGTATTTAGTAATATTACAAGGAACGGATTAATATGTAACAGCGATAATAATAAAAAGAAAACATTCAAAAATTATTATACACTTATCAACATGTATATCATCAAAATGATATACAAAGAAATCATGACTTTTTGGAAACATTGCAGCGGAAATACATATCAAAACTGATAAACGTTAAAATAGACTTATCCTTTCAAATAAACTTATTTGTAAAAAAAGTTATAATATATTTTGCTAATAATAGTAATCGTTCTTTCTCCACCACTGATCAATATATATATATATATATATATATATATATATATATATATATATATATATATATATATATATATATATATATATATATATATATATATATATATATATATATATATATTCACCTCGAGGAACCGAAAGATTATTCTTTGTCTCCTTGAAGTTAATGGGACTCCGCGTTCCAAAAGAACAGTCAAAGCCAGAAAAACACTGGAATTTATTATCACTTTTCAAAGTTTTGATAAAATAAAAATATTAAATTAATTAGAATCCACGAAATCCAAAGCTGAATAAATATGGGAGGCATATGAAAACAAATTATATATTTGAAAAGAGAAGTTGACTTTTCATTGCAGATGAAAACGTTTAATCCGGCGATGTTTTGGCTTTGAAGCTTGAAATAGGTTTCAAATTTTGCTTCTAAATATTTCTTTTGTTTTCTTATTAACAACCAAAATGGCATTTTCCAATGGAATTTGAAATAAAAAGGTTGCAAATACAATGTTGCGCATGTCATTTTTATTCCTGTCCCAGCCAATCCACCTCATATAAAACGGGCAAAGTGTAACTTGTATATCTCAGATAAAGGATAAACAGATCATCCAATTAATTAACTATGAATCATATGTCCATTGGAAGAAATGAGTAAAATGGATGCTGTGCTTATGGAGTCTATGACACCAAAAATACAATTACTGATTACATGAAATGAAAATAGTACCTTATTCTACATATATTATTCTATTTAAACAGTGGTAAAGTGAAAGGGAGGTAATCGATGGAAGTCAATATTATTTCCAAAAATTGCACTCTCCCGTTGACAAAGTTTTTTTTTTCGAAATCTTTGGCATAACTGTTTAATCAGATCTAGTGGTAGATATTAATTTCTCGCTCACGCGACAGAGACATCTAGCTGATTTGCTAACCTAACTTCTCTTTTCTCAGTCTGGCTGTCTCAGGCCATTGTTTCAGCCATTGAGTCCACGCGCTATGAACTACTTTTCAAAGGTAAAGTCCCTTGTTGTCGTCTGCTATTTATGATGGAGTTCTTTAAAAAGCCATAGAATAACAGCAACATAGGAACAACAAAAGGGACTTCACTCATAAAAAACAACTTAAGGTTTCTTCAGCTTGACAACACATCATATAAAACATTTTGAGAGAGGCAGACACACACACAAACACACGCACGCACAAATGGCGTGGTTATCAGTTGAGTGTTGTGTTTGAGGGGGGGGGTCTTCAATAAATGGTGGTAATTTTACAACCAGTATTAATTACCACACTAGTCTGTCATATAGAGTTGAACCTCTTGCAAAAAGGTGAGATACATATGAGAGTAAAACATATCTCTAATTCTTCTAGAACAGCCTTACACATATAAAATGTACTAAATTAATTATAAACTGCTTTAGAGCTGTGTACCTAATATCGTATCATTATCTACTACAGAATTAAATTAGAACTGATGAAAGTTAAAAACTATACTTATATTAATATTAATTACTAATTTATTTTATATGACATTCATCAATTAAACGTGATAATGAAGTAGTAATATAAAATGATTCATGTTATTGTTTTTTTACAAGCGTAGAACTTGTGTACTTAAGGTCAATAATTCATCCATTGCATTCATTAACATATTCGTGTGTGTAACCTAGGAACAAATTTATTTTTCTAATTTCATCCCTACGTTTTACCAAACTGTTCCTACATGTACTCTTCTCAGTGGACCTGACTTGACATTTTGAACGTATTACTTTTATCGCCACAACGAATCAAAACTTTATTATAAGTTAAGTAGCATAGTGCTATAACTTTTAATTTACAAGTGTGTCAAGATGGTGTTAATATGTTTTATCTCCCCACATCAATTATTTGAGACTAAACTACTACTCCCTATTAACCATTCAGAACCTTAACATACAAATGGTACACGTATTTTGCATCTTTTGAAATTTCTGTTCTGAACTGTGTAAACAACCTTTGTCTCTCAGAATAAATTATATATGTGTATATAGCTTGCAGATATAATATTTGCTTTTAAGGGACACTGGTATACAGACTGACCTGTAAATATTTTGGTGTTAGTCAGCAGCTGGAACTAGTTAAGTACCAAAACTAACTCTTTTATTTTACATAACGATGTTATTACTTTGGCCTTAAACTAAGTCACACGAAAGGAAAAATCAACAAATTTATTAAAAATTAAAAATATAATTTATTTTCGTTAGAATACAAAAAGTGAAAATGTCAAACGAATTTACAGCGTTGTAACTAAAATAGAAAATAATCATACAAGTTCTTTCACAAGTCAAAAGATATAATGTTCCGAATGAATTCCATATCATGAATGTGTCTATGTATCAATGGTCCTGATTTTGCTAATATGTAAATAGTCTTGATGTATCACAATGGTATAATCCAGAATATCTTTGAACGAATTCATGATAGCCCCATATTAAGTTTTGTCCAAATGGTCAATTAGCACTTTCTAGTTCTTAAGAATAATTTAAATACACAACTACTCTCAAATTATATACACAACTAAACAATGATTCCACAAAGAATAATATTAATTACATTGTTGTGTCTGATCTCTAAAGATTTCCGCGGGATAGTGTTAATCTCTTAGGCAAGGCTACATGACCGGCTGGAGACCCGGCATCTTGAATCAGCATAGGCGCTCTATCACACTATTTATAAAAAAAGCTTGTAGTCATCACACCTAGGTTTTAAAAATTAGTCCAAAGAATAAAAGAAAGTCCACGTGGTGAACGGAGCGTGTTCTCATCCGTTCCGTTGGCTTGGATCGTTCGACAGCGATTTCCAATTAAGCATTCAGATTGACGGCATGATTACAATTCTACGCGAATTTTACCTTCCAACTTGTAAGTGAAAAGTTAGTTTAGCCTAAATAGATTGATAAGCAACAGGGTTACTCCGAGATAACCACTCGTAGTTTGGATGCAAACCTTAGAGGTAGATTCTTGGGAAAGACAAAGCTTTTAAACGGTCAGTAAGTTATTTGCTCTAATTTTGCAGAATATAACATGATAATTGTAATTATTTGTGGTGTGTATCCTTAATTTCTAGAATCGTTTAATATGTAGAATTGCATATATACTGTTTCATTTACATGCATATTTGATAAATGGGTTTGAGCCTACGTAGAGAATTATTAGATGCGAGGTGGAAGATGGAAATATGTTGATTGTTAGCTTGTGGTCAGAATTAATTTTGTAATTCGCTAATAGGTTACTTCGTAGTAAACCAGTGCATTTATTAATGCGTAAAGTTAGAATTTACACATGCTTAAGTTGTGAATTTGGAAAATGGTTGAATTATGTAAGATTAGTTGCTGTGTACGTATGCATATCCCGTAGCATGAATATTGGAATATTTGAGTACTTTGCATGAGTGTAAGGTAAAGAAATGTGTCTGATTGTTGTAATATTCTTTAGTATAATGGGATTAGGAATATGTACTAATGTGACGCAATTTCTTGGTGTATTTATAAGAAGTAATTGATACAGTGCTGTATTATAACGTTTGTTTTACCATCCAATGACTCATAGGTATCTCAATTTAAATGAAAGCGTGACCGATGAAATTTAATAGCCGTTATCTGAAGATAGATTCTGTGTAACATGAAATGAGAGGGATAAGAAAATTATTGTACCGTCCTTGTGTTTTTACCGGAAGCATTTTAGGGGACAGAACTTCAGGTTCCGTTTAGGCCCCAAGTTTCAAAGAGGTGGAGACGGAATTTAGATTAGCCGAAAAGTTGAGGTCGGTGGAGAGAAGGAGAGAAAATGGAGAAGGAGGAAAAGGAGTCTGGAGGAGAAAGTAGAGGAGCAGGAGGAGAAGGATTATAGAGACATCGAGGAAGAGGAGAAGGAATTTGGAGAAATTCGCTGAGGAAGAGAAGGAAATGGGAGCAATAGGAGAGATAAGAATACCATGGATGAGTAGAACACAAGGATTGCTAGAAATCGATCTCACACTAATAATCAATTGATGCAATGGGCTATTAAAGGTTCGAGTGGAATGAGTGTAATTGAAAATTTAAAGCAACTGATCATATAATTTTTATTAAATTGTTATTCATTGAATGTAATCCTTTTGTATATTTAACCTTTTAACCGTCAGCACTGCTGTCTGGAGGATCAGAGCTTTACATGTATTTTTCATTAATTTAACTTTGAACCAGAATCTAGTTTTGGTGCAACTTCTAAAAAAGTTTAAATAAAATATTGGGAGAACACAACCCCAACTATAACAAATCCCCACAATCATCCATTATGGAAAATTACTCCTAAATTGTGAGCAAAGTCGTTTCTAGAGCCTTCTATGGTCATACTCAAGCTTCATATTGAACTTAAACCCAAATAAACACTTATTCGTAACGTCTAAAAAAGACAAAAAGCAGGTACACACCAAAACTCATTCCTTAATCATGGTCAAAACTCAAGCATGCAAAATAGATAAAATATACATAATAACAAGTTTAATTTTCCCTCATGGTGTCTTGTGGCATCCCTGTTTACACTTTTTCTCAGTTATTACATCTTGCTATGACAAATATCTGCTGGTGTGAATTGAAAGTGTCTCCTATTAAAATAGGCTTATGTTACATCTTTCCTTTTGGCATTTTTGATACTGTTATATGAATGATTATTTGAGTTGCACAGTGTGACTGCGGTATCTATTTAGTACTGTTAGATATAGTTTGTATTGTTAATATTAGTTTTTTTTTCGTCAAGGAGAGCTAGAATCATCTAATTGTCGGGCCAGACCCACTTTAATTACTTAGGTTTGCGACCCCTAAATTCATACACGTCTCACGTACCCAAGAGATGCCAAGTAAAATGAAATTCCATAAACAATTCTTGACATATGATTAAAGTTAGAACATCTTTGTTGTCTAAAAATATCATCTATACACGAGAAACTAGGGAGTTATGGAACTTAATACCTTTTCTTATACAATAACCATCTTTTCAATTTTTATACATGTACTCCTGAATAGCAAACCCATAAAAATTAAGAAAAATATAAGAGAAGCTATTAAAATAATTGAATTTATTCAATTATCTACATTTAAATTGTATACACATGAAAAATATTTCTGAAAAGCGCAACATGCATTCTTTTACATTACTTAGATGTCTATTTAGTTTGCTTAGAATCACATCCAAATTAGTATCGTTTATATTTGGTGACTAAGTGTGTTAGTATAAAAAATGTGACAAAATAAATTTAGGTATACGTAATGGACCACTAATTATTTTACATCCAGAGATAAGGACAGTCTACTTTGGAGGAATATTAGTAGAGTACATCACAATTCTCTTTAATTAAATTCGTTGTATATATCCTAGTAAGTGGAGCATCGTCTTTTCCAGCATTATTTTCCGATATGATTCTTATTACATGTCTTGCATCTCTCTCTGACTGATATTGGTTTCATCGTAGACATTGTTTGCTTGCATATATCCTTGTTCAGGCTCAGATATTGTCGAATTAGTGTAAAACAACTCTTCAGAATAGTTACTGCTGTCAGTACCCTCACTCATGGGGGTGATATATGTGTTTGCGCAGCTTGTGTTATCACCCACATCTGTTTATAAAAATGGAAAAATGTGATTTCAATTCAGATCTCACAAATGATTGCAATTATTTAAAATTCAACTTTAAACTATGAACCTCTAAATTCTCGTTAATATTTTCTTAGAAAACACACAAAGATATTTAAAAAGTACTATACTAGTTCCTTGCAAAAAGAATATTTTTGAACCAAATGCAGGAAAAGGTATTTAAGAAAGCATCTAACCCATCAAATGAGCAGTGGATAATTATGTTAATGGCAGAAATTTAAGATCCATGCAACTAATTCGGATGTATTATACCTGAAAGCATGGTTGCCATGCAAGTTCCTCGAAATGGTCAGTCCACTGTATATATGAGCAATACTTTCAACGTTTTACAATCATATATTCATTTGCACCGATTTTGAATTCGATAAAGTAGATCACTTCTAATACTCAAGGCCCCCAAGTCAACCCATTAACCGGCCACCACAACTGTTAGGAAACCACTACACTGCCGATACCTCAAGCCGAATACCACCAAACAGGAGCAGCAGAAGGGTTCTTGGTTGAGCTTTCTATTTAGAGAAATATGGAAATATGGGTATAACAATTCACGCAGGCAAACAAATGTATACTGTCTGAAACTGAGAAGTAAAGATTTCTATTTTTAAAAAAACGGTTATTATTGTAACATGCTGTTGAATTACAGAGTTCATTGTCCTATTCCCCCAAGACGTACATCATTTTCAAACATTGAATTTCGCGTGATTAAAGACATTTATCTGATGGTAGTATATTCCCGCTTATGGCACAAATTTCACCTGGAGTAACTGCAAGAAGAAAATAGTTTCTGTACACTATGACTTCGCTACACAATTCCTATAATATAAAGGTCTAACGCATCAACAAAAAAAATATACCGAACACTAAAGGTTATTATCAATGACGCATCATAATTCGGACATACATTCATAACCTTAACAAGTATTTCGGCTTCGTCGAGGTACATGCTAATTAAGAATACCTAGGGTAAATATCTTCAAGCATAATCTGTAGTTCAACGGAAGAAGATTGTACAAATATATGTTTTAACGGGAGCAACAATCTGCCACCTCCAGCATACACATACACGCCAGATTGCGCTACGAAAGTTGGCCTTTTGCTTTTGGTGATTCATAAGGTCAGGAATCTAATCACGTTTAACGGATCGTGCCAGATAATGAATCCCAACTCTGCATCCAGTTCCAAAAGAAAATGATCACCATTTAACTCATGAGCAGAGAAAAACTTTGCTTTAAAAGTACTCGTGAGCCACATAAAACACCAGCTCATATTTTTGCAGTTCATGTGCTGGTGTTTAGAAATTAGACAGTCTGCGCCTAGTTCGCCATTTAGGCTAATGTCAGAAACTAGCCGGTACTCGAACTCGGTTTTAATAACATCTTGAAATGTTTTTTCAAGACGATATTGATCAGTCCGATGATCTTTGAAGTGACCTAGAGGCAATAAACCAATGATTCACAATGTAATAAAATACTTGAGCTATCTTTGTCGTAAGCTTTAACTCCAAGTAATTAAAATTAATTGGTGTTGTCTTTTTTCACTCCAAATGCCATTTTGCAACCATATTAGCAAACTCTTTAAAAGTATTTAGCAGGAATAAATCACAAAACATGCTATGATAATTAATTTTCTGTAAAAAAGATTAATGACATGGTTCAACAATATTATTTCCTCACTGCACATCTCTGAATGTATATTTGTCCTTGTTATAATACAGAACGACTGCTAACGAAGATGTTCCGTGACAACGTTGTTCTTCTGGGTAATAATCCAAACGCTGGCGATTAATATAGGAGCGGTATTTTAGCGCGTTTTCCTTATACTGGGTGTCTGAACGACAGTAGCAGTGATTCAACAGAATACATTTGGTGGTGCCTTCAAAAAACGTTGCCAGATCGAAAAGGAACCACTAGGGGTTTATATTTTTAAAAATACTTGGTTTTCTTTTTGCCGTTTGACAAGGGCCGGTTGTGAACTTCATTTGGGCCAATAAAATAGCAGATTATTTTAATAATATAGCCGAGCATGGCCTCAGACATGAAATGACCATAAAATTCTCTTTCAAAATATTAATTGGTAAATTCTATTTTGCCACAGCAGCGGTGGCCAAAAAAAATGATGCAGTATGTAGGCAAGTTTTCAAAGATTTATTATAATCCCGACGACATGATCTAAGAATGCGGGGCAAGTTGGATAAGAGAGACACATTCCATCAAACTTCCGTTACTACTCACACCACTGGTGAAAAAAACTTCACAAATTTAAATTATGTTCGGAATTTCCAGGTTTGTTTTGTGTTATAAATTGCAATGGTGTTTAAATTCAGACACGTTTCATTATGTATATAGTTTAAATCATTTAATACATTTTAATACATTTCTTTCTGCCCTAGAATCTCTACTGGGGTAAAGAATGTGGAAAATACAATCGACCAATGGAATAAATGCAAATACATCTCTGAAACACTTTTAAAGAGAAATAAAAGTTACTTTTCGATAATAAGCTATGTATCTTAATATCTGGAATTTAGTTCTGTATTTACACAATAATTATATAGCACTAGATAGTAATCATAAAATAGGGCAACAATTGTGTAGGTGTGTTTTGTGTTAGACCGTCCTTTAAGTCACTCAGTACTCACACTATTTGCTTCGATGTGGCATGCTCTAATGTTTGTAAGTCTGATAGCTTCAATTTTTTACTTCCCCTATGAGATAATAAATCGTGTGTTTGCATCGTTTTCAAAATAAAGCACACCACAATCATCGCGTGGTAGTTACGTTCAGATTACACTAGAAGCATGCAGAGGTCAGCATTGATGCAATTCTGGATATTATGGCTTAGATTCGTTTCTAAAAATAATTCGGCAGTTGTTAATGATAAATAGAAAATATCAAAGAACAAGGGGTCAAAATATTGATAAAGATACCCAGTGCATGCCTGAAAAAATATGTTTAACGCAACAAGGTGTTTTTATTGGACTTACAGTCCTCTAAAAGGATCTTGGACAAGGATCAGCCACTCATCCATGAGTTCCAGTAGATATGCTAGAAAACCTGAAGTCTACCGGTTGGAAATAGGATGCCGTGGCATTGCACATAATTTAAAAATGTTAATCGGTTCTGGACTGACTTTTATCAACTCAGTCGGCGCAACCCTGGAGATCATTGTGGATCAGAAATGCCCTGACGATGAAATCAGTTGCAGTGCAGAACTGTATTCGTATATTGTACCGTGCATCCTTGAAACTGTAAGGTAATAATTCCAACGGTGGTGCTATTAAATGTAAAGTCATGTGTTGAAATATGTATTGGTTAATTATTACGAAAATAAATACTATTTTACGCAAAAGAAATACTACGTCACATTTATTGATGCCATTCACGTACATTAATTAACCTTTCACTTGACACATTTAAAACAACTTCAGATACGTTTCATATATGTCAAGCAAACGAAGCGTGCGGTTTGGAATTATTCTGCACAACATCAATATATATATATATATATATATATATATATATATATATATATATATATATATATATATATATATATATATATATATATATATATTACATGCCACTGATATTAAATACACTCATTCGCCAACGCACACAAAACCGACAATTTTGGTCCTACCTTTACGTCTATGCTGAATAATGAGGAAGACCACCGCTACCACTGACACACTGCAGAGAATTATCAAAGCTATGGTAGAATACAGAAATCCTATATACGATGAAGTCTGGGGTTCAGACCTGCAACATAAAATATTTTGCATAATTTCTTTATCGCAGAATTCGATAGAAATGCAGTTTTATATCTGTCGGAAATCACCTTGGTAACATGAACTATCACCAGAAGAAGGAAAATATGCATTTTTGTAAAATACATATAGTTTTGATTCACTGAGGAATCTATGCGCATTTAAATTTGTCCAAGGGTGCTTGAAAGTATATGCTTGATAGATATGACAGGGCCATGTTTATTACAGATGCCGCTATCTATATTATTGATTACATTGATTTGATTTCATTAGAATTTTACGGAGATATTCAGGATTTTTACCTATTATCAATAATGTTTGAAAGTCAGTAAATATTCCATATGTGGCAAACATTGCAAAACACTACGAATTCATTTATTTTCATGGTAATGTACAGTGTGAAATACCCAAAATTCGTGGTTTGGATAAGGTGGCCCAATATTATCAAAAGGCGATTATTGGGGGGGGGGTCTTTCTCTTCTTTGCTTGGAGAAAACACGAAATCCAAGAAAATTGGTATCATGAGAGAAAGAATGAGTTTTCAGTAATTAAACATTTGCTCACTCATGAGGTAGATGCCTTACTCAACCATTCTATCTACACAAGTTGCGAAATATTTTGTCTGCTGATATTATTGTTGTCAGAGACAGTACCTATTCATTCATGAAATAAATATCTATGAAATGAAGACGACTTTGAATCGGTAAAATTTATATAGATTAACATATTTATTCAAACATTATTTGAGTAGCTTGTTAACATTTAAACACTAAAACATTTTCATTCTATGATTGTATTTTGTTCTTGGCTAAACGAGACAAAATCAAAGAAATGGAAGAAATACTTAAAAATACCTATTTGTATCAAGGCATAAGGGCAAATAACAGTACGAAAAACTTTATATATGTCATTTTCCTATTTGAAGGAAAAAAGTGAATTTTGTACAATATGCAACAATTAAGTTACCATTGCATTAACCTTCAAAAGTCATTAAAAGAATTAAGGCTTTAACAGTACGTTTCAGGGCAATGGAGCGATGTTTTCATTACCTGAATTAAAATTTCAGCAACCTGTTTTTTAAAAGTGAAACCTAGTTAAGTGAATTAAAAAAAAATTTAACCCAAAACTGAGACTTCAATATGATACTTCTCCACAAAGATCATCATAGAAAATATTCTAGTTTCATATACGTGCTTTACCGATGCTTTTTTCTGAGAAAAGCCTTTTTTATTTTTTTAATTATTTTTCGAAGAAATATATTAGCTGTCTCTTTTTGTCTTGGTAAATGGTGTCATAAACAGTTCGCTTTGTTTGCATATTAAATGTACTTACGACTGTTCCTGAAAGCATACTGAGCACAAGGTTTTCTGCCCACACTTGAGATCTGATTCGCCTGTGAAATTCGTTGAGTTCTTCCATAGATTCTTTACAAAATAGAATAGAAGTGACTGTCCTAGCTAAAAAAAAGAATGAAGAAAGTATTTAAGAAAAACACATCGCATGTTGTTATACATAAAATCTTCTGATCAAATGTGTGTCATAGGTATCCCATCATACACTTTGCTTAATTAATCACTTCTAAAATGTTTAATTTAACAGTATTTACGAAACATTTTGTCTCATCTTTATTACTAATAAATCTATTATATGAGTTACGGTCAATTTTAACACATTTTATTATCATGAGTGTTTAGAGCATCTGCCTCAGATGCTTGAGGTCGTGGGTTCGATGTCCGGTCGAGTCATACCAAAGACTTACAAAAAATGGTACTAACAGCTTCCTCGCTTGGCGATCTGCATTAAGAGGTTAGTGTTAGGATTGGTCGGCCTGGTGTCAGGATAATGTGACTGGGTGGGACATTATGCTTCATGTCTGCGGCATGATGCCCCAGTGCTAGACATCACTATAAACTGCCACACTGCAGACATCGTAGCGATATGACGGACAAATTGTTAAAGCTACGTTAAAAATATAATCCCATTACATTACATCATTATATTTCTTTTAATACCGTCAAAGATTCTGGTTTTACATCATCAAATGTATTTAAAGTTTAAATTCCGAGCAGATTAATTATATCTAAAAGAACGCAGTGGCAATCATCAAATTACACAATGATATGACGCCTTTTGCATGATTATTTCATTCTTGTTATTCCATACAAGACAATATCTCTCTAAGTATATGTGATTTTAGAATGGAATATCATCCACACTACTAAATTTTCCATTATTATTTGCTCTTGCCACCATTGTCAAACATAAAACTCGATATATCAATCGCTTCCTTGGTAAATGAAATTTAATGTAACATATGCCATCATATGATCTGCACTTTTAATGTTTCTGTATGAAACTGAACTTTTTAAATGTTTTATGTTGCTTCCATTCCAGTCCTTGTTCTTGTTGCTGCTTAATTTTGAATACCACCAGTTATACTCAAGATAATATCTGATTTCGGACTAGCCTTTTTCAAATACTATAATTCAAACGAATATAAAGTAGTAATAGATAACAAGGGTTTTAGCCCAACCTTTGTTTTTTACCCCTACTGCTATGTATAAACTATCCCCCACCCCCTTTTTTCAAAAAGTATTAGTAAAGTTTCTAACCACACACCCCCTTCTCTGTTATTACAGTGTTAGGTAGAGAGTTATATACACGAATTATATTCTCAGGTAAACTTCATTGTACAGGATGTACATCCAGGTAAGTTAACAAAAGATATTTTACACAAACAACAGGTGTTAGAAGGTTAAATTAATAATTCATCCATCCAGATAAGCTTTTGTCCTATAGAGATGTGCAGACAGGTATTTTATAACCAGACAAAAACAACAAGTGGGAAGGTCATCCAGGTAAGCTTTTGTCCTATTGAGGTGTGCAGACAGGTATTTTATAACCAGACAAAAACAACAGGTGGGAAGGTCATGATTCATCTAGATAAGCTCTGTTATACAGAAGTGACGAATTTTTTAGAACAGAGCATGCGTAGAATGTTCACGAACTATTCTAAAGAAGGCAAGACAGACGGGTTTTATTATCAGTCTACCGCAAGATTTTCATCGGATAACATGTGTGCTATGCAGGGTGGAAATTAAACTACGCATTAGAACGTGGCGATTTCAGTTAACAAGACGGAAATTAAACTACGCATTAGAATGAATGTGAGAGGTAAGTTATATTATTTTATATAATTTAGATAAAATTTCAGTTGGAAAAGATAAGATCTATCAGTTTACCTGAATTTTATACTGCAGTTTACAGGTAGGGAAACATGTTTACCTGTGTGTAGATTCTTAATGCGCATTAGAGCGTGGCAATTTCAGTTAACATTTGCAAGGTGGAAATTAAACTAGCATTAGGGAAGGTATCTTAAGTTTAGATAAAATTATACGTAACTCATATTTTTTGATAATTTTTTCATACTTGCTAACCCTTATTGGTAGAATGTCTGTTAACATATTGTCAATAATACGAAATTCACGTATTAAATCGTCCATATTATATTTGACTCCTCTTAGGTAAGACCAGATCTGATCAAGTAGTTTTTTGTAAGTTTTTAAAGATGTTAAGCAGCTATGCTTTTTTTTATTAAAAGTCTTGGTTCTACTTTTTTACACGCCGCTGTAAGTGAAACACCAATACCGGATATGATTATCAAAAAAGGATTTAATGATAACCCACTTGAAATTATACCAGAACTGGTCATTAACAAGGGTAGATATGATATTACTCGAAGGATCTTGTTGTAGTATTTGTAACATTTTTTAACACACCAAAGTTTTTATGATAATATTTGTAGTATTGTATAAGTGCGTCCACATCCTGTACTGGAATATCTTTTGAAATATGATTGAAATCAACTATACTTCTTTTCATTATAATATTTGTTTACATAATCCCCAGGCTTGGTTACTGTAATGTTTCAGTTACAAATTCCAAACACCAATGATAATCGGCATTAACTAGATTTGTATCAACCACTTCAGGTATAAATTCTACTTCAATACCTTCAAATATTAGTATAGATACAGTTTCAAAAGACGTATTCAAATTACGCAATGGAAATCTGATTAATATTTTAAATTTTTCAATACTAATCACTGTGAATCTATATATACCAGTAACTTTTGTAGTGTGTTTGATAGAAATATTTTGCTTCCTCCAATCACCAAACTCAGAAGCAACAGTATACACGATATTTTTAATCTGTTTGTGAGGAATTTTGACCATGCTCGTTTTCTCAACAATATCATTGAGTTTTGTGTTAATATCATTGAAATTTGTATTAATATTAGCGAGTGTAATGTTAACATTTGATGGATTTCCAAAAAAAAATCATCTTTAAGCGTGTTTATGCTTCTGCGAAAATTTAAAAACGTTTTTACGTGACCGGTAAATTCATTTTTGAGCGCTGTTATTTCATTACTGATTGGAACGTCCTGATCATCGACATATTTCTTAGTTACAGCGTCACCGTCCTCACTCGGATATCCAAGATCTGTAATCTGTTTTGTTTCATATCAATATTCCCACTTGGATTTCGTACAAGTACATCTGACAGTTTTACATCACTCGTTTTTAATCGTCCTTTTTGTCCTGGAAAACGACGACTTCATTTGGATCTACACTGGCAACATTTAATAGGTTATTAGTGGATGCAATAGCGATGCGTCATGATATCTGTTATCGTGATCATGAAAACTCGAAAGCAGATTGTGATAAAGTGATGTTAGACGAATTACGTGATATGGAGCCAACAAATCTACGAGAACGTTTTGATAGAAGATTTGTTCAGGGAATAATTGGAGCAAAATATAAACTTGGACTCGGAGAGTCTCGACTTGGAAAAAAAGTATACGATGATCTTGCAGTCGAACTACACAGACCTAAAAAAAGTTCCCACGACGTAAAGTTGTCGCTAATGGTGTAGATAAGATCTGGGCAATAGATTTGGTGGATGTATCCAATCTAGCTCAGTTTAACGTTGGCGCTGATGGTGCTCCAAAAAGATATTTGTTTAATGTTATAGACGTTTTTAGCAAATATGCTTTCAGTGTACCTGTTTCAGATAAGACAGGGACTTCAATTACTGATGCGCTAAACAAATAATAACGAGTACAGAAAGAAAACCAAATAAAATCTGGACTGATCATGGAGCAGAGTTTTTTAACAAAATGTTTGAGCAGTTTCTAGAACAAAATAATATAAAAAAATACGTTACAGGAATTGAAGGTAAAAGCGTTGTTGTTGAGAGATTTAATCGCACGCTAAACGAGAAATTACATAAACATATGACAGCTAAAAACACCAACATCGATGAACTTTTTCAAATCGTAGGTGAATATAATAACACAAAACATCGAACCATCAAAATGTCACCTAATGATGCTATTAAAAATCCAATATTAGCAAATGAAAACATGTACCGCAGACATAAATTTAAGGTTGGTGATAAAGTTAGAATGTCTTTGATAAAAAAGGTATTTGCAAAAGGATTCACTCCAAACTGGAGCGAAGAAGTATTTGTAGTTGATAAGGTACTTTTAACAATACCTGTAACGTACTCTTTAAAAGATCTGGCAGGGGAACCTATCATATGCAGTTTTTACGAACAAGAACTACAGAAAACTAAGCAGGATGTTTTCCTTATCGAGAAAGTGATTAGGAAACAAGGAAATAAAAGTTTAGTCAAATGGCGTGGGTATAGCGATAAATTTAACAGTTGGATCCCAACCAAACAAATTATGATATAATGCTATTATAAATTTCCTCATAATTTTGTTTTACAGATATACCTTTTACTGGTTTACATAGCGATATTAGATATTGTCTGCGATCGTCAGAGATCGTCATTAGATTAAAAATCTTGACAAATATGAAATTGAATTTGATATTTTTCTGTTGGCCTGGAATTCTGATGTTTATGAAAGGTCTGATTAGCTGCCAAAATATTTGTTGTTCGGAAATGGTAAAATTAAATTTCATTTTTTTTTTTTGCAATTTGATACTTGACATTATATCGTTCAGTTGTTGGTCTGTTGTAATTAGATCTGTCAGCAACAGTGACTATTTCACCATCATCATCAGATTCGTTGTTATTCAAAATATCATCTTTACTATAACCAACAGATTTGTCTACAAAATCTTTGGAAAATGTAATACTATGCGTGACCTTATCACTAGTATTTTCTGTGTATAATTCAGCGAGTCGTTTCATCAAGTCCATTATTATAATATATTTTTATCTAATTTGTTATTATAAGATGACTGATAAGATAAAATATCACCAAAAAATTAATTTATTAAATTACAACGAACTAGCCGAAGCGGTAAGACAATGTTTGTTGGGTTAAAGTGTATATTCTGTTGACATTATTGTAATGAAAGGTGATTCCCATAAAATATTGCTAACAGCAGCAGAAAAAATAAAATTAATGAAAGTGCAGTAACGACGCTAAAATTTGATCATGATGATATCATAGCATTTGCTCATCATTGTTTGACTAAAACTGAATTACAAAATATTATTGATCGTCATATCTAAAAACAATTCTGGCATTGTATTCTCTTGAAGAAGTTGATTTTATTGCTCCATCAGCTACAAATTTTACTGACATAGACTTTATCTTATAATGCTTTGCCGCAGCTGTAATCGATTTGAATTTGATCTCTTCATTCGTTGCGAGGTTTTTTGAAACAATAGGTTTTATTGGGCATCTAAAATTAATACCATTACTATTTTTTCCTTTTCTCACATTTTCCTTTTGCGTCACTAACTCCAGATTTTCCAATCGATTGTCAGTCTTTACGTTATTAATATGGTTAATAACCATACCTTTGGGTATACAGCTGATAAACACCTCATAAACAAACCTATGCAATTTATAATTAACAAAATCTCCTAGTGTTCCTCTAACTTCTACTTGAGGATATACCATATTACCCATAGAACCAATAACTTTTTTAGTTTTACTGTTTCTAATAATACCGCGATCGTTAGCCTCGTATAAATTAAAGATCGGATGCAGCTGAAACTCATCTTCTAAGGATAAGTTTTCAACGTTATCATCAGTGACTTTACCGTTCACGTGATATACACGCTCTCCCTCTGGAATGCTGTCATCGCAGAACAACGTGTAAATAAAATCTTTTCTAAGCATTGTAATCCTCTCAGTATTATCTCCTTTTACACTAAACTGATAACCCACTGACGTTAATTTGCCAAAAGATATTCCAGTTTTAACGTTAATAACCGAACCTAATCTATTTCCAGCGTATAAGTTATACTTTGGGTGAATTTGATATTCTTCTTGCTCACGTTTGCTTGTCAGATTTGCTGTCATTATATTATAGGCGATCTTTTTTATCTCTAATTGATTTTTAGCGCATGCGCAGTGTGAAGTCAAGTTATACTTTGGGTGAATTTGATATGTTTCTTGCTCACATGTGTTTGTCAGATTTGCTGTCATTATATTATAGGTAATTTTTATATCTCTAATTGATTTTTAGCGCATGCGCAGTGTGAGGTAAATTATCAAATAGATATTACATTATAGTATAATAATGTTAAAATTGCGTCATATAGCCAAGAGAAGCTTTATGGGAGAACCTGATAAAATAGCGACTGCTTTTGCAGGTTTTGACAATAGTTATCGGTTTGATAATCAAAATGTGTTTTAGTAAATTTTACTGCAACAAATCTTTACCACCTACTACAGACAACCGTAAAACATGAGCTCGCAAAACATAAAAGTATCAGATTATTAGTGCAATATCATGTTATATTTTCAAAGCTAATTGTAACGGAAGAATCAACTGAAAAGATAGAATTTACAAATCCTTATATGAACACAAAATCAAGACGTGTTTTGCTTGGGACTGATCTGTTATCACTATCTGATGAAATACACCGAGAAATTTGGAAAACAAATAGAGGAATTTACCGAATTAGGTTTGGCTTGTAAGTTTGAAACGATCAACGAAATATTGTTTCACACGATGAAATATAACGCATTACGAGATAGTTCGTACATCGACCTGCCACCAAAAATAAAAAGTAACAGATGTTGTATAAATATCAAAAACGTAGATAACAAATGTTTCCAATGGGCTGTTCTTTCCGCGCTATTTCCAGCAGAAAAACACGCTGATCGCGTTGAGAAGTATATCAGTCACGTGTCAAGATTAAATTTTAAAGATATTAACTTTCCAGTGGCAGAAAATCAAATACCAAAATTTGAAAAGCAAAATAATGTTTCAATTAACGTTTTCGGATTAGATGAAAAGGAGGATGTATATCCGAGATATGTTGTTGTTGTTGTTGTTGTTGTTGGGCTTAACGCCATTTGTCAGCACACGATAGGCTATTCATGGCGGCCAGTATTAAAGGTGGAGTAAGAAACCGGGAAATCACCGGAAAGAACCACCGACCAACGAGAAGCTACTGGCAAGCTTTCTCACATATCCACATTCGCCGAATCCTAGACTCGAACACACGAAGACAGAGGTGAAATGGCAGTGATCCGTAACGGACAGCGCTTTAGACCACTCGGCCACTCGGGGCCCCATCCGAGATATATTTCAGAAAAAGCTTCACAATCGACTATAAATTTACTATTTTATAAAAATCATTACGTTTGGATTAAAAACTTGGTAAACAGTAAAATAAAAATAGGAATAAAAGTTCTTTTGTTACCGCTGCTTGCATGGCTGTCCAAACAATGAAACATTACAAAAGCATTTGCAGTACTGCAGTGATGTACAAAGAATAACAATGCCATCTAAAAAAGATAGTGTGTTACAGTTTGTCCATCATAATCACAAACTAAAAATTCCTTTCGTCATATACGCTGATTTTGAGTGTTTACTTCAACCTGTACTTGGCGTAGAAAATAATCCTAAAAAATCGAGTACAAGAAAAGTTCAAAATCATGTTCCGTGTGGAGTAGCGTACAAGGTAGTTTGTTGTACTGATTCTAGATTATCTAAGCCAATCAGATTATGTCGTGGTAAAAATCCAGCTGTCTGGCTTCTCAAGCAGTTGATTAATGAAGTTGATAATATTACTTATCGTTTGAAAAGATTAACGCCAATGTTAAAATTAACACCTCAACAAGAATCTGATAACGAGCTAGCGGAAAATTATTTTAGTTTTGAAAAAATTTTAGACTCTGACAATGACAAGACTGACAACGTTAGCAATAAAAAAAGTACATGACCATTGCCATTTGACCGGACAGTACCGTGGAGCGGCTCATAATCAGTGTAATTTAAAATTTCATGCTCCAGATTTTATTCCGGTTATTCCTCACAATTTTCGAGGATATGATAGTCACCTTATAGTAGAAGCTTTTGGTGATCCTGAAATAAAATCTCGTTTAAAACTCGATAACGTCATCAAATGCATTCCAAATAACTTTGAAAAGTACATGTCAGTTACGCTAGGTAAATTACGTTTCATTGACAGCTTGCAGTTTATGGCAGCCTCGTTAGATGAGCTAGTAAAAGGTTGTAGTAAATTTGATAACCTAGGAGACTGTTTTGGAGATAAATTTAATCTACTAGCTAAAATAGGGGTATTTCCATATGAATACCTCAACGATTGGAGTAAATTTGATGAAACTTCTTTACCTGACAAAGATAAATTTTACTCGCAACTTAAAAATGAAAATATACCCGATGATGAGTACAAGTATGCACAAAATATCTGGAAAGAATTTGATTGTGAGACTTTTGGTGATTATCATGATTTATACCTGAAAACTGACGTGTTATTATTAGCAGATGTTTTTGAAAGTTTTCGAGAAGTAAGTTATAATAATTACGGATTAGATCCTTGTTGGTATTATTCTGCCCTGGGTTGTCATGGGATGCTCTGCTAAAGTTTAGTAAAGTAATGTTGGAATTACTGACTGAAGTCGATATGTTTAAATTTATCGAAAAATGTATCAGAGGCGGTATTGGCGTGATAACGAAAAAATATGCTGAAGCAAACAACACATATTTGAAAAAGTATAATCCTGAGCTTCCTTCGAAGTACATAATTTATTTAGATTCTAACAACTTGTATGGTAGTTCAATGATAGAACAAATGCCTATTGGTGGATTTCACTGGATCACGGCTGATAAATTTCTATCTGAAACAGAAAAAAGATACCCGAAGATGTTTCCTATTTCGTTGAAGTTGATCTTGATTATCCAAATTCGCTACACAAATTGCATAACGATTACCCTTTCTGTGCGGAATCGATGGTTTTAGATTATAGCTTGTTATCAAAAGAACAACAAGCGTTAGCATTACCAAGACAACATTCTATGGTCAAGAAACTAGTACCAAATTTGCTTCATAAACGTAATTAAGTTTTGCATTACAAAGTTTTAAAACAAGCAATCGATGCTGGTCTTGTGTTGAGAAAAGTTCATCGTGTACTAAAATTTAATTAGTCGCCGTGCATGAGAGGTTATATTAACTCAAACACTTCAAGAAGAGCTATAGCAAAAACTGATTTTGAGAAAAACTTCTTTAAACTGATGAATAATTCTGTTTTTGGTAAGACGATGGAGAATATTAGGAGACGCGTAAATATCGAACTAGTTAATGATGTCAATCGCAGAAACAAACTTGTGTCAGACGATGATTTTGTGAGCATGAAAATATTTAATGAAAATCTTGTTGCAATACAAAGAAGAAAAACAAATCTAAAACTAAACAAGCCGATATATGTTGGAGCTGCAGTGTTAGATTTATCGAAGTGGCTGATGTACGATTTTCATTATAATTTTGCTAAAATTCAGTGGCCGGCAAGTAGATTATTGTTTACTGATACTGATTCACTCGAATTTGAAATCGAATCTGAGGACATCTATCAGGACATGTACAATAATCGACATCTGTTTGATCTTTCTGATTACCCACGTGACTGTAAATTTCATGACGACACAAATAAAAAGGTTATTGGTAAGTTCAAAGATGAAATGAACTCTAGCGCTATCAAATACTTTATCGGATTACGTAGTAAAATGTATGCCGTATTCTTAGACAATAATAAAATAACGAAAAAAGCAAAAGGTCTGCCTCGTGATTTTGTTAAAAAGTTTATGCAATTTGATGACTACAGGTATGCGCTTGATGGTGGTGTTAGTTTTATGAGAGCTATAGCAATTCGAGCGAAACATCATAAGCTTGAAACAGATGTCATTATCAAACGTGGATTGTGTAATTTTGATGATAAACGCTATTGCAAAAATGGGGTAGATACATTTGCCCTTGGGTATTGTCATTGTGACTAAAATTTTATCTAAACTTATAAAATGTTTGAAAATTTGATAATGACAAATAGCTACAGTAGTAACATCAAATATCTAATGATGGACGGTAAGCAATTGACAGTTGAATTTAATAATGAAACATCAGGTATATGTTTTAATGGAACACGTGACAAGCTAAAACTTTCGCTCATCAGATCTGATAATAGCGTGTATTTCAATTATATCGAACAATTGTATCAAAAGTTGTTGCTAGTGGAATTTAAAAACTTTCACAGTCCCATTAGCCAACAAAAATATACTAAACTCACAATTGATCTCAATCGGTCAAAGGTGTATTTTATCGATAAAAAATATCCTCTGAACAGACCAGAAATAAAAGACTTATTTGAGTCAAGTCGCTGTGTGAGCGGTAAAGTAAGATTTAGTATCTATTATCGTGATAATGAAGTATTTTTAATATCAACAGTTGAAACATTAATCATTAGTCACGAGGTATAAAATAATATAACTTACCTCTCACATTCATTCTAATGCGTAGTTTAATTTCCGTCTTGTTAACTGAAATCGCCACGTTCTAATGCGTAGTTTAATTTCCACCCTGCATAGCACACATGTTATCCGATGAAAATCTTGCGGTAGACTGATAATAAAACCCGTCTGTCTTGGCTTCTTTAGAATAGTTTGTGAACATTCCACGCATGCTCTGTTCTAAACAATTCGTCACTTCTGTATGACAGAGCTTATCTAGATGAATCATGACCTTCCCACCTGTTGTTTTTGTCTGGTTATAAAATACCTGTCCGCACACCTCAATAGGACAAAAGCTTACCTGGATGACCTTCCCATTTGTTGTTTTTGTCTGGTTATAAAATATCTGTCTGCACATCTCTATAGGACGAAAGCTTACCTGGATGGATGAATTATTAATTTAACCTTCTAACACCTGTTGTTTGTGTAAAATATCTTTCATTAACTTACCTGGATGTACATCCTGTACAATGAAGTTTACCTGAGAATATAATTCGTGTATATAACTCTCTACCTAACACTGTAATAACAGAGAAGAGGGTGTGTGGTTAGAAACTTTACTAAAACTTTTTGAAAAAAAGGGGGTGGGGATATTTTATACATAGCAGTAGGGGTAAAAACAAGGGTTGGGCTAAAACCCTTGTTATCTATTACTACTTATAGATTAATAGTATTATTGATTTCTTTAATTTAGATCAAAATATCATATTCAAATTTATAAAGCAGAGTACGATTAAATACTTGTGTATGCGCATTGGATTATTAGATCACAAACTTACCCTTCTATACTTCACTTCACCAGCTTGCTTTTGTACCATATAAATAATATATGCAAGTATGCCATCACCATTTTGATCGAATATATCTTCTCTATTCCCAGTGCCGTGCATATCTAATTGTACTTGTTTGATTTCCTCAACAAGTTCCATAACATGAGCACGGTAATTGTCACAGATGGAGCTAGTTTGGCCACATTGTTTCTTTAATGTCCGTGAAGCACCCGTCAAAAGGGCGTAAACTGCATTCTCCACCAATGGTACCCAGGAATCGATCTTGTAATCATTTTTCAGGCCTTCGTCAATCCTGAAATGTATGCCAAAACTACATGGTTAACGTCTAATTTCGATGTAAGTAAATTCAACAGTGTTGTCCACCGAAATCACCATTGATATTACCACTACTTCTACTACTACTAGCATTAATGCCAAACCTGCATAATCTTAAGCATACTGCTTCGCAGAGAGAGGTAGATATGGTAGCAAGGCAAAAAAGCCGGAAATAAATGTTTCTGAATGGCACCTTAAAAAGGAAATTATGAAGAAAAAAAAACAAATGTTACCAAATATTACCTTTGAAATAAATTGGGTCTCTCGTCCAAATTGGGTGGCTTGAACTAGGGTATATCTTTCTTGTGCTTTATAACTTGTCACATTTCATCTGCATAGAGTATCTTGTTCAAATTATTAAAATTAAAAAAAAACAAATGACGTTAGATGAAGTTTTACTTCAGAAGTTTGCATTGTCTCGTCGTCTTCGCTTCATTCTACATTTTCAGTAGAAAAATTAAAAGGGCACTTACGAAACAAAATTCGCCTTTTAAAGATTCTTCAGTTTTAATAACTCAAAATACTTCCGAAATAAGATTTTTTATGTTTGTAAATTGGTCAGATTTTCTTAAAAATAATGAAAACAAGAAATAGATTTAGTACTTGTGAATTATGAAAAGCTTTGTTTCTTCTATCAAACATTGCATGGTTCCTTCAACGAATATCTACTCCTTCACCAGGATTTACCAGTTTTGAGCATAATTATTCTATTAGACACTGTTCTGCTTGAAGACTGATACCTGCATGATTTAGAAGATATCTTGTTGAAACTCCACTGAAAGTGGCACTTCAGTTCCTTTTCCATGAACGTTTGCAACCATGGATTAGCATCTTCGCCAGTTGTCCTCAAGTTCAACATGTGCTCCCTGAATTTCTGGTTCACGGGCAGGTCTGTTGATACCGTTATAGTTCCTATCAAATTCTTAACATCTTTAAGTATTGGTCGAGTTCCCCATTCTTCTGAAGCTATGAATATAAATTCGTATGTTTCTAAATGTTTATCCAACGATGGGACCAGCCATTCGTAATCTGATGTACTGAGAAAAAGTATAACAACTTTTGCTGATGAATATGTTCTGATTCTCTGAATGATAACACTTTGCTCAAAGTTTGGAAAGGATGGAATAGTAATGACCTGGGCAACACAAATTCCAATTTTTTTAAACTAATTCTAATAGAGCATTCTTGCCTCCGTTGCCATATGCAGAATCGGTGTTAATAATTTGTATGTAACTTGCTCCTATATCTTTCATAATGTCAAGCATGAGTTTTATTTGCAGAATATCCGAATTTGCCAAACGTAAGAAGTACGGATATTTTGTCCTGTTGCTCAAAATAGGAGCTGTAGATCCATATGCAATCTGAACATGTCTAGTTTCTGTCAAAATCTCTGCTACTGAAATACTTATATCACTTGACCAAGCTGCAATGAAACCAATGACTCTCATCATAATTTGAGAATAGCTTCCATCGTCATTTCGTATGCCGTATCTGTACAGAGTTAGAATTCTCTCTTTTATTATCATAGGATGTATACAGCTATCAATTATGATGGCGCCTACTGAAACGATAGGCCGTTCAACCCCAGGTTGAAATTTAGACTGACGAATTGCAAAATCTATTGCTTCTACGATATCTACTCCTCCTATTTTTACATCACCACATTGCATAGGTGATGATCCACGAACATGGACCGGAACAACGGCAACAATGTATAGCTCTCCTGGAATTATATATACATGATTTGGATTGTCGATTATGCAGCTAGTGCATACTGATCCGTTCTTGCACTGCCCTTTCCTGGTTTCGTTCCAGGACAGTTCTGCGTATCCAGGGTATTCGTAATCCTTTATATCATGATTCAGAAGGTTAAGTTTGTTAGAGAGCCTGTGGTAGCTACCAACCTGTAAATAATTTAAATTTTCAGTTTTTAATTACTGCAGTAAACAATATACACGTTTCTTAAGATGCAATAGGTTAATTTATTCTTGAGCGATATAAAACATTTGGCAGACAAATTATGAAGTTCATACCATAGACAAAGAAGATGTATTGTCATTCTATTTATACTAACTAGTTCATCGATTTACACGAGTTCATCTGCTGCATTGTCTTTGTTTATATATCTGAACACCGTTCTGTATTATAGTATCACAAATTAAAAGGTTTTCCAAAACTCGCTTTTATATTGTTTCATTGCTGCCCCTGTACTAAGATTATATGTATATATATATATATATATATATATATATATATATATATATATATATATATATATATATATATATATATATATATATATATATATATATTCTGAAGCTTTCATATAGTTTATCCTCACGAGAGCAATAATACTGCCATGTGTTAGTGATGGCGAGCTAAGTCAACGAAAATTCCAGTCTAATGTGCCAAATATATAAGGAACAACTGGAGATTTTATTTCTTTACCCCATAACAACGATAGGGCTTCATTTAAACATGCAAAGAAGCCTTGAATAATCAAATGGTATATCGTTTAACTGCTAATTTGTCTGTAATAACTAATATTTTCATGAACACTTCAGATACAAATTAAGGATAAATTAATGACGAGCATGACAAGAACTCTTTAAGTCTATATTTAGATGACAATTATTATCACTAGTAGATAAATGAATGACCATGGAATAGTACAATAAACAGATAAATAAATAAATGTCAAATATGGAGAATATATAGAGATAACATCGTGAATATTTAAACTTAAAAGATACTTTTTTTATAAGACATTTCATAGATTAGCAACCAGACCTACGAGCTCTGATTTCGAACATGACCGATATATATTCTGATTTATCAAATCATTCACACATATTTCTTATCACTTTGATATCACGATCTTCATATCAAAAACGTGCAATCGGTATTTTCTATGGATTGATGAATATTCAGTTATACAATAACCAATAGAAGGTTGAAAAAATTATGCGTTAGCAATCGTAAATTGACTAACATATATGACATTGTAATATGTTTTTCTCGTTAAATGACAATAATTAGGTAAAGTGTACTAGAGAAAATGCGGTAAAGATGCAAATTTACCTCCATTTTAATTTCTTATACATATATTAGTTTTAAAACATTTAAGAACAAAACATCAAATTTTGTCACCTCCTTGAAGCAATTTTCTCTAGTGCCATCTATATTTTTCTGACAGTTGAACACCACGTAAGAGGTAGAACCTTGCTGAGGAAGAGCATCTACAGAACCATTGAAGAACACGGAGATAGATTCCAAAGATTTTATGAAAATTGGGAATTCCGCTAGATCAACCTTGATATTTGCCAACTTTTTGATCAGCTGAAAACGTGAAATGTTAAAAAATGATGGACATTTATCATCGTTTTTGCATGTATCACCACGCACTCTCTTTATTGTCTCTGCAAGTACTACTGTAGCCTGAACAGCATAATGTACGAATGTAGATGAGGCTAAAACTGAATTCAACTCTTCTGTCGTCCCATTTTCATGTCTGCTACTCTGTGATGACCATAGTTTAAATACATCCAAGAGCCAGGGGTTTGAGTCTTGTATGTGTGTAGTCTGGTTGTGAAATAAGGAAGTCCAGTAAGTGGCAAACTTTTCTATTTTTCTTACCGGTGGACTGAGCACGAATGATCCAGCGAGAACTGTTGGCCAATCTAATGAGAAGGTACCTACATTCATCGCTGCCTCAGAGAGAATAAGGAGTGGAATAGCTGGTAAATCATTGATAGACTTATTCACAGCATGAAGAAAGTTCGAGGCAAGTTTTGTTCCACCAAACACTACAAATCCCAAAATAGGAGACGTTTTATTCATCAGAGATATTAACGTTTCTTGAAGCTTTAGTATTGTCTCTTGATTACTAAGCCGAGTGTCGATCAGAATCTTTTTTGTCAGGCAAATTCCTTCCATCTTCGACAGCTTCTCCAAACTAGCCACGCCCTCGCGTCCATAAGCATCATCGTCATAAACTGCAGCAAAATATGTCCAGTTCATTGCGACCATCAGTCGTTCCATCGCCTGAAATTGTAAATCTATAAGTATACCACTTCTAATAAATTCTAGGCAATAATACTCGGAATCTATGTCCCTGACGTAGTTCATTGTGGATTTGCTGTAACTATATACTTAACATTTATTTGGCATTTTATTCAGGTCGTATAGGATTAATGTAAAGAAAAGAAATAAAAATGAATTATTATGAAATTCATGCCGAAAGTTAAGGAAAAGGTTTATATACAACTTCAGACATATCACGGACACTGAATCGACATCCTGAAATTAGGAAAAGAGAACATGTACCTGATTTAACTGCAACTAAAAAATATTACGTTATGAAGCATGTCATAAATTTACAGACAGCGTGGAAGCTGCAATTCAAAGCTGCACAAAGCTGGATATATGATGAAATACAAGCAAATTTAGATTGGTTTGAATAAAATATGTTCGTTTTAGGTACATTTATGTCATAATTAATCCAGCTGTCTCCATTTCTAAAATTAAAATGCTGTACTACATGCAGTAAACCCTGAAGGAAAATTGTATCAAGAAAGGAGTATTGACATTTTATATTTATTAATTGTGCCAATTAGGTACGTTGTTCAAAATTTTGTCTAGTTATTGCAAATTGAATTTCATGAACGTGTATGGGGATAACTGCATCTGGTACACTGGTGAGACATAGAGTTGTAAATCAACTAGTTGTTAGAGAGCAGTTTACACAATACCCAACTTCTGTAACATTAATTAGTATATTTAAGAGTTGCGAATTATAACAGAACATACGTGAATGCAACCTAATTATTTACCATAAATATATTTAGACTAAAAGGGGTCATAATCTTATAGCTTTCGTTAATATTAATTAGTGTTAATAATCCTGGCAAAACGTTCTGGAACCCAGATTTAACGTGCCAAATGTTTTCTTGTTAGGGTGCGTTCGTAGTGTAATTTGTTTAGCATTTTCCGAATATCTAATGGAATTAGAGCCAAGAAATGAGTTACCACTAATTTGTTAGTATTAAAAAGTAGGTGATAGTGAGGCAGTGTTGGTGTGCGGGACATGTTCATCCCAAATTACATACAAAAGTTATGTTTAATGTTAACACATGTAAAAATAGAAAATATGCACAAAATAATATAGAACTGTGGAAAATCCTGAAAAGTAGGCATCCGTGACACAATTTTGGTTTGAAAGAGGCCTGTCCTAAGACCTTTTCTCGGTATATGTTTGATTACTATCGATTAGGCGTTAGAATAACAGCAAGTTTTAAAAGTTTTAGTACAATATTCTGGAAAGACGTGTACAGTGATCTAACATATGTTCGTAACTAAGAAGCTATTCTCGTTCATGGATAGAGATCAGAAACCTTAACATTAAGATAAAAGTTGTGACTATGGTAAGCGACAGGATATTTAGCTGGCAATAGTTTTATTAAACAGGGGCACAAACGATATAATAAAGACAAGGTTACAAATCACAATTATATTTTATCTTACCCTGACCTTAATGTGAGTGAGTAGCTATAGCAAGCGGCACTCTCTAGTCATTATATAATCTTTCAACAAAATTTCATTAAAACATTTTCATTGGTTTAAACGGTATACTCCAGAAGAATGAAAATTGCATAATTTCATTATGCCTTAATGTGACCTCGACATTGAAGCAGGAGCTTTGCAACGGAATGAAACTCAACGAAAAACATGATATTAACTGGAATAAATTTTTTATTAAAATACATTCTGCTGTTCAGATTGTATGCGCCGGACAATTTACAATTCATAGAATTGTACCTACCCTTTCTATGACAGTTATGTTAAAACAAGACAGTTTGTCTGTGCTATGTGAGATAGTATCTAGTCTTGATAATTACTTAAGTATTGTTCGTTAACAAAATATATCCAACAGTTACAAAGTTACAAGCCACAAAGATAGGTAATTGGATGAACAGTGTCATAACAAAAAAATGCCTGAATTAAAATAGTTGTAAAAAATGCGTCACGTCACAATTCATTATAATTTTAACACGACACCACAATATCATGTACATCTTGGTCACTAGAAATACGTGTTGATGCCTTCAGTTTGGCGTTCATAAATGAGTTTGTGCAATCTTAGAAACACATTCTCCAGTCCTAAATCTCCGTGTACACGCTTTCATCCCAGCAACTTTAACAGCTTCCGATCGATAGGATCCCTCCCCCAAACAAAATTCTTTTGCAAGACCATGAACAACTGTACATAACAAATGAGTATATTCATCTTCAAAATAATTTCACACTGTATATGAAATACTCTGATACAAGACACAACAATTGTTTTTCTTTGGTCCAGGTGAAAGATACAACACAAGCTCTTGAAGCACTATTTTACAGATATACATGTACTTTATTTTTTCATATTTCAATATGTATATATATATATATATATATATATATATATATATATATATATATATATATAATATATATATATATGTATATATATATATATATATAATGTGCTTACTGACTGAAGCGAATATGTGTGTGTGCGTGCGTGTGTGTGTATGTGTGTGTGTGTGTGTAATTAACATATAAAACGTGACATAAAAGACATAAAACAGTGGTCCAAATACAGAACCGCGGGTCATTGTTTACGACCCGGCTCACATAAAAGTCAGAACAGTAATTATCATTATATATGATGAAAGTCCTACGAACTTTACATTTTTGGTCGCTGTGACCCGCGGTGTTGAAGATGTTGGAATGCCCTGGCATTAAACATTAACTTACGGCACAGAGAATGTGTGCGCCTCCAATCGGCGTACAAGAATTTTCGTCATAATTTAACAGAGAAAGATAATAGAGACGCAAATGTTCCCCTACAACACCTCCCCATGCACACACAAGCAGAATAGTTACGAACTATACCAGTATATTGTCTGCTTTACTAATCCATATTTGTATACGGTTTTAATTAACACAGAAAATACTAATTAACATTTTTGAAGCCGGTATATCATTGAGATTAGAGTTGTAAGTGGCTTTGTCTCTCCTGGTATTGAATGCAGATGTACGTCTCACCATTTGAAAGGGAATTGTCAGACAGTGGTGATTCGTCCAGCTTTATGTCCCATACTAAGTTTTGTTAAGATATGAATTATTACGATTGGATTTTATATTGATTGCTGATTGGTGAAACCTTGATAAAACAGCAACATCTCGACAACATTATATTAAATCGACCCAAGGTGCTACCAGAAATTGAAAGCGTATTGGAAGACATTCATTTTACCTACAAGTTTTGCAACATGGATGGCGAAAACAATAAATTAAGCACGTCTGAATAGCTGTGAAATATGATCTGAACATATATACTTACACTTATCTGAATATTGTCTGGAGGAATGACCCGGAAGAAGTTTCTGTATAAGTTTCTGTCAGATAATGATGCGACACTGGTGGAATATCCAATCTGAGGGAGGCGATGCTTTTCTGGAAGTGCGCCAAGTAGGCTGGAGACAACCATGGCTTCAGAACTGAATTCCGGTCCCAATATCCCTATGAATATAATACATAACAAATGAGATTCATAATAGACTGTACATATTTTCTTGCGTTTTCTTAGAAGATAACAAATGATATTATCATACAGGTTAAGAACTTTTAGTTCGTACTCTACAGAGATTAGAATTCAGGTCAGCTTGCACACGGTACCTGTCGCCTTGTCTGCACGCACCATTTTATATTTCATCATGACAAAGCGCACATCACCAAAAATTGATAGTGTGTATATATATATATATATATATATATATATATATATATATATATATATATATATATATATATATATATATATATATATATATATATATATATATATATATATATATCAGAATAGCCTCATAACGAAAAATAAGCTCTATTCCAAACAACATCGAGACTGCATGACCTTTACACTATGGAAGTTATAGGTTGTTGAAAAACCCTAGAAAAAACAATTTAGCTAACCTGTCTATGGAAGTATTCATTTCTACAAAACGGCAAACAACGCTTAGTGCTGTCCTTATCGTCTTTACATGCAAAGTCAAATGATTGTATCAGCAGCTGGAAACGATTCGAAGAAATACAGATTCCGCCAATCGATGCCTTTTATAACCAACTTTGCCAGGAAGGAATGACCAAAAAATATGAGAATGTATAGAGCGGGTAGCAGACATTTTTCTGCCAGTGCATGGAAGCTACCCATTATTACGGCGAACCCAGTTTTAGCTGGATGCCCTGTTAAAATCATATGTACCATGCTGACAGAACTTCGACATTTACCGACTTATTGAGAAGGGCATCCGTGGCGGCATATTGATGGTGAGCCGGCTTTCACGTGAAAACATAAAACCCAGTGTATCCTGACTTTGGCAGTGAAAAGCTGAACATCTAGTCAATCGCCCTTACTAGCACAACATATATGGCTTTCCCATGATGAAGAGTTTAGAAACTAGTCGCTTTAAGTAGATCAGCTCTCCTACACTCGAATTTATTGCGATGGACACACTCAAGTGGACATCAAGTATCGTGAAGAACTTCATGACGCATGCAACGGCAACATTCTTACTTCTGAAACCCAGAAGGTTTAAAGGGATTGGCTACGCGATTGTCAGCATCATTTGACAGCACATTTCTTTAGCGGATATCTTGTTCATTTTACAAAAGCCAGCCTGATACTTAACCATCTCATCTATGCAGAGCGAGAAATTCTTGATCTAAGCAAGTAGTTTATGTATGATACATCTTTTTAGCAGAAGAGACTAACGTAGGGAACATCCGCTCAGTAGCAAGTGAAATGAAAAGGTCTTGTGTAAATTTAAGGTCAAGTGCTCTATAAATCCCATCAGAATGCTCTAGAAATTCCATCGCAGTTTGTTGAGCTCTTTCCCAAAGTGAAGTGCTTTTTTGCCTTTATAGGGTTATTACTAAATAATGACCTGGCGGGAAATAATATCGTGGTTAATCTACTTTTAACTTGCATATCTTGTTTGTATCCAAATTTTGATCCAAGTGAGAGTGAAATTCCTGATTTGTATCCTGCTTGTGCAGTTGCCAGAACTATGGCTAAAGAGCTCTTGATAATAATGTTGATCAGAAACTTGTTTGTTTAGCTGACACATTTATTCATCAGACATTTTATGAGATCACCTTTGATTAAAGAATTAATGAATCAAAAAGTAGTGATCACAGTGATCTTCTTTATACTGCTCACTATCTTTATTTGATCAGGGTGACAAAAGATGATCTCTCATTGTCAAACTGGAACGATATATTGAGATCTCCTGTTTGTTTCAGAGGGTACTTAGTGAAACTGAAACGACACAAATGCCAGGTTTTTTATTTGTGGAAATGGGGTTCTTATGAGAAATTGGAGATTACCTCAGGAAGCCCCTGTGAAGAGTGGTCATGGAGTTGCCAAATTGTCGTTCCGAGATCAAATCAACAGTAAATTCTTAGTCTAGCCCATGAAACTCACTTGGCGGTCATTTATCGGTCATTTAGACTTATCAAATGATATTTGATCATTTTCGTTTGCCAAAATCAAAAGTGACTGTTCTAAGTACTGTGGATATATTAATATTTTGTCCAGTAGTAGGAAAAACTCCAAAGAGAACATACCAAAGGCTCAACTGTAATCTATTTCCGCATTTGACGAACAATTTAGGAGAATAAAGGTAGACTAGGTCGGTTCCTTATCTGAGACTAAGTCAGGTACCCAATACTTGTTAACCATTATGCCTGTGTTCACAAGATTTCCAGAGGTAATTACTTTGAGAAACTTAAAAATTTTCCATTGTGAAAGTTTTGATAATTATATTTACACTTGTTGTTCTTCCCAAATTTGTTTAGTCTCATCAAGGGTTAAATATTAAGCTTGGAATTTTCTAACAAACGATACATTAATCAGTACCATTAATCAGGCATCCAACAGTTTAAATTTCTGCCTATCGCCCTGAAAGTCAAAGTGGAAAGATCTCATAAAACATCGAAGATTTTGATTCGATCATATTATTTTAATACACGAAAAGATTGGGATGATGGGGTTTATATGCTGTTGTTTGATGATTGGAAACAGTTCAGAATGATTCTGGCAAATTACACTAACTGAAACAGCAAAGGAATATTCGGCATTTTTAACTTCAGAGGGACTTTATCAGTATAAAGTGATATCATTGGTATGAATAAGTCTCAGTCTATATTTCAGCATTGAATGAACATTATGACATCTATTCTAAACAATACTCATACTGCATCGATGACGTCATCATCAACAACGATACCTGGAAAGATCACGTCGTATATATTCGGAAATTCTTTGACTGACTCAGGGATACAAATATGAAGTTTTATGTGGGGAAAAGTGAGTTTTACCATGATTGTGTCCAGGTTTTAGGACATTGGGGGTCACGGTCAGGTTAAAACTGTAGAAGTTAAGGTCCATTCTTTCGTCTAATCCAAAGTGCCTAAAAGCAAAACGCAACAGAAGGTGGTTGCTGAATATTATCGGACATTTTGCTCAAATTGCTCCAAAATTGTCGAGCCTATAATAAATGTGCTGAGTAAGAAATCCAAATTTAATTTGACTGACTCAGGAATCATTTAACAAATTACAGAGATACTAAAAGGCACACCCGTTCTTAAAACTAATTTTTTACTATTATTTAAAATGTCTATTGGTGTAAGTAATGTTGGGGATGGTGATGTATTTTTACAGAAGGTAGGAATGTTGTGGATGATTCAGTGTGCAATTTTTCTAAAATGTTTAACAAGTACCACAGAAAGAAATGCACAATCGAGAAGGAATGTTTGTCTTTTATATTGGCTTTGCCACATTTTGAATGTATATTAGCTCACCCCTTCTCCGATTTTTGCATTTAGTGATCACAACCTCCTTACTTTCATTTACAAAATGAAAATCGGAGATTGTCAATTGTCAAGATCTCGTTTCGTGCTGCAGGAATGTTATGTTAGAAACATCAGGGGAAAATATAGTGTGATTGAAGATACACTTTCACGTGTATCGTAGTAACATATTGCTTTTTGTACAAATTTGGTATCATTCATAAAACATCTTTCTGTGTAATTATTATTAATTATTACAATATCATACGTATATTTAACATGTAAAACAAATTTGTAGTGTGTCTTTCGTCTTATTTATGTACGGTTGTCTTTGTATACTTAATTTAAAGTATGTGCTTGACTGAAGATTGTGGATAGAATGTTTGGAAAAATGTCAATCATGTTGTTAATGAGGTATGTCAAAATAGGTATTAATACCTGACTTTGTCATATGTATATTTAAGGCAACATGTTTATTAGAATATGAGTTCCATGAAATTGATAGAATGTGCCAGAGTTTTGGTCTCCTTGTAACGTCTAGCGACATCAACCACAGACATCACATTCACGTGCTTAGAATGAAAAATCTTTTCATGCGGCAGAAACAAAATATCGGCCTTGTGCACCTCTTTAGGGTCTGAACATCATAATTTTAAGGAGCAAATTTGAAATTTTTCATTATCCATGAAGGCTATCAGTAGCAGCACCACCAGCCGCAAAAATAAAAAAGAAAATATCTGACCTTGACATTTTTGTCAAGGTTTCAACGTGTAAACCACAATAAATTTAGGTCCTCGGTCTTATAATTTACATATACCAAATGTACTTGAGTTATTGGTCGTCAATTCGTATGCAATCGTGGCAGCAACCATGGCGGCATTCTCTGTAGATCTGCACGTTCGATGAGCTCTTAGTCCTGGAGTGAGAAGAATATCAATATCTTACTTCATAAATAAATGCACTCAGAATGTAATTACATGAATACAGAATTAAATTATTTTTAAGCATCTTACCATAATTTGAGAATATGAACAATTAAATATCAGATATTATGAGAGAACTAACTTTGTTTTTAAAGAAATTGCATCAGATGAGTCAAAAACAAATTATTTCCTATTGACATTTTTCTTTCGATAACAGTAAAATATTCTGTGTGAGGTCTAATTTTGACCATGTACTGCAATATTAGCCAATTGTAGCTCTATGCAATATGATAGTTGGTCATATATGTTCTGTTTTTATTCTCATTTGTACGTCTTCGCGCTGGGTAACATCAGAGTGCTCACCAATAAGCCGCAGTCGTCCATTTGTTACTCTGTCAGATAACCATGAAGGGAAATCCATAACATGATACCATGGATTACACTGGTCTACAACTTTTAGAAGTCGTCTGCTTCAGAAATAAAATGTGCTATTTATTATGGATTTTGATGTGCATGCTTCAAATATGACAATTTAAACAGCTGATTGTCTAAAGTTTCCAAGATATTAAAGTTATTAGATTTTACTTATATTGTAGAATTAAAATCATAAATTGTATTTCTTATTTCTTTTCAAGTGTTAATGACTGCTTTACATGATTATATTGTACGTATCCTGTTGATGTAACACTTTAAAAAAAAACAGCAAAAGGGTTAGAGACATAAAATTGATCATGAAACAAAAGGCAAAACACTATAATGTATGTAAACGAGACTAGTTTAGTCTTTATTCAGTGTATACTCTGGGCTTTTTGGCTTGTCTCTTGCATTCATTAAATGGAGCATCACTTGTCACTGTCCATCAATAGTCTGCAAGCATTTATGGGCTCCATTTGCCCTGATAGCCTTTTTCTATTGCTGCAATAGTCTAGTGAAATCGCTCGCCATGCTCGTCGCTCACTGCTCCGCAATTCGGTGGAAAAAAGTCTATACGAGAGTGCAAAAAATGTATCTTTAGTGACATGTTGCAACCAATACTTTGATATGATTTTAAGATGTTTTCCACCAACACCTTGTAGTTGTCTGCCTTGTTGTTTCCAAGCAAATTCGTTGCCACTAACTGGAAGGCTTTCCATGCAGTCTTTTGCTTGCAAATCTGCGCAGTCAAATGCATCATCTCGAAGAAGTTCACGAATCTGAGGACTAACAAAAACAGCTTCCTTCATCTTATCTTCACTTAACCTTGGAAATATTCCATGGAGGTACTTGAAAGCTGCTTGTGTTTTGTTCATGGCCTTGACAAAGTTCTTCAACATACCCTCCCCCTTGTTGTTGAATGGTGGTAACAAAATGTTCCTTGATTCAACAACTGAACACATTTCATCCCAGGCTCCAAATACTGTCAGAGTGGCCAACCTCTCTTGATGTAAAGAGAATCTCTCGCACGACTATCCCATTCGCAGAGGAAATAACAGTACTTTGTGTATCCAGTCTTCAGACCAAGAAAGAGAACAAGAGCTTTCAAATCGCCTCGAAGATCCACTGATGCTGGTCATAGTGTATACACCTCAAAAGTTGTTTCGTGTTTTCATAGGTTTCCTTCATATTGACTGCATGACCAACTGAAATTTATGGCAAAACAATGTCATTGTGCAGCAGAACAGATTTAAGACTTGTCTTCGATGAATCAATGAACAGTCTCTACTCATTTCGATCATGAACAATGTTTGTGGCTGCCATCACACCATCAATGTTGTTGCAGGCTACAATATCACATTCACTGAAGAATAATGGGACAAGATCCTTTTGACGGTCACGGAACATGGAAACCCTAACATCACCTACCATGAGATTCCACTACTGTCGTCTGGAGCCCAATAGCACTGCTTATTCTTGGATAGTTATAAATCCATGTTGAATCCAGAGGAGCAGTATTTGGAAAGATATAGGTCATGTGACATTGATGGTTCAGGACTAGATGTTTCATCCTCTTCCTCTTCATCGTCCTCGTCTGACTCGAGTACGAATGATTCTGGTGCATCAGAAACCGGCGGTCCTTCTCAGTGGGGTACTTGGCGTATAGCTGATGGAATGTTGTGATAATGCTCAGTCCACTTTTTCTTCTTTGACACACCTTTCCCAACTGGAGTCATCATGCAGAAGTTTCAATTGCTCATATGATATGTTGGCTCTCTCCAAATCATTGGCACTAAAAAAGGCATCGATTTCCTTTCCTGGTCAACCACTGGAGCAGATTTGTTGGACAAACTTTGCAGCATATGTGTGGGACCCACGTCCAAAGTGGTTATTATGCACTTTTGCGTTGCAAAAAGTCACTTCATCATAAACATAGCAGAAGTTATCAGCATTGTTTACACAGGCATGAAGCATCTCTGCTCATTTTGGTTAAACAGAAATATGTTCCTTTGCAAAATCAAGCAATAACAAAAAAAGAGAGCACGACACTGAATCATATCTAGAGCTGATTTAGGGCAATTTGTTCAGCAGAGTGATGTAAGCTTAGTTATGTTTCATCATTCATGACTTCTAGGAATAAGATAATGCAATTCATATCATGTATGACGCAATACCAGCTTCAATTTGCATTATTCAATGTTTAGTCTAAAAAGCATTTAGTGTCCAAACCCAGTCATACATTTATTCATAGATCAACATGTAGTTTAGTCATTTATGATTTAAATTGAGATCCCTTCCCTTCATAATTCACTTATCTTCGGCCATTCCCAAGTCAATGGTCGTATATAATGACCCACTATCATATCTTTAAAACTACAGCCAATAAACATTTTTAAGTATCATTTTCGTTCTCAGTGTCCCAGAATTAGTAAAGATTGACTTCATTAATTTCGGAAGCATTTGGGCTGTAGATAGTGAATTATTTGTGGGTCTGACCGCTACACATTAGACCCAACTTCGAAAATAAGTCTACAGGCGCCCCTGGTTCTATTATCTTTAAAGCAGTTTCTTCTAAAAAATATTAGTTTGAAATATGCCAAACTTATTGATACGTTTTCCACTTAGTAACACCTTTTAAATAGTTATTTTTCTGCTTCAACCTTAAGTGACGAAAATAGATATCCCTAAAAAAGCGAGGAACGTAACAATACCAACAGTGAATCAAATACCGGTTATGCAGTATCCAGAAAAGGAATGCGTAGGAAGCCGTGGAATGTTAGTTGGAAGTATCTCATGCGCTGCGGGTTTCATACTCGCCAATATCAGCTCCGAGTCTTCTGAATTTGTGCATCCTTGTGAAAGGCATTTAGGTCTCGTTTTTTGTCATGATATTGCCAATAATGTGTTGAAAGTGTTGTTAATATGCCATCCCAAAAAAGTAAGCAAAGATATGGCAATTTAAAATTAATATTTTATTTTTGCTTACGTTGTGTCTTTAAGATACCTTTTGGATACTTTGGATTTCTCTTCCAGATAAGTATTAGAAAAATATTATCATCTAAAACGTGAAAAGCTTTATCCCCTTGGATTATTTGAACAAAGACCGAGATATATAAATTGCCAACTTATAAAGGCAACCAAGTAATGTTTCCACACCATTCTTTGCTTATCGGCCTTCAAAGTATAATGTGATTAATAATTTTGACATCTTTGAACATAACTTTATCAGGGTGCAAAAATAAATTAAATTTTCGATGCTTTTATTTAATGAACCTAAACAAAATATAACAGTAAAATGAAACAGTTTTAAATCTATAATTATTATCAATAACCACAAGTTAGTGGTTTAACACTAAAATTAGCTATGCAAAAATGTTATTTGTGTCTATGAAACTTTTACTTTGCTTTTGTTAAACGTTGCAATCTTCTGAATGGTTATTTATCTTTCACATGGTACTAAATACGACTTCATTCCTTTCATAAAAGGGGAATTGAATAAAATAGAGATATTTAACAGATGAGACAACACGAATATTTGGGTTATTTAATTATATAATATGTTTGCTCATCTTTAAAACTTAAATAATGTTCTGAAATTTGAAATACGTTTGTTCAAAATATCGTTCAGTTTATATAGAACCACAATCTTTTTATTAAAACACAAACGACTCGATTAAAAAACAGAAATATATAACACAGAGCAATTAGTGTGTATCAGATAACTTTTTATTGGAAAGGGACCCCGTAATTAAGTTTTACGGAAAAAGGGTAGAGAAGGTAGAATTTCTTCCAAAGACGCTGGTATGTTTTTGACAGGTGCAACATAAAATCAGTTTCGGTTATTTAAACGAACGAATTTTATGGTCCTGTTTCGAAACCTAAACTATGCATTTAAATTTAATTTAATGGTTACCAAATGATATGTAGTCTTTACAAAATGTAATCTAATTTTATTTTTACAAAATTTAGAAATAAATACAACAGAGCAACTGGTATTATTCAATTGTGCAATAAATGCGGTTAAAATGTTTCAAAAAATGTTTTGCACCTACGTAAACCCATGATTGTGGCATTCAATCTACTTTGAGATTTTCAAAGGCTGTAAAGTCGATAGGAATGTTTTCCCTTTTAATTAGCCTCCTTATCAAGCATGAAAAGTCACTGCAAAAGAGAAATCAGGTCCTTTGACAAATGATGAAGAAAGTTTATATTTTTTCAAACCACGTCTAAAATGGTATTTTAATTACTTTGGAGGCTTTTGATACTGTCTTTTAATTTTTAATGACTTGCTTTAAAATTTGTTAAATCTATAGGGAAGTTAATGTACATTCAATAACAAATAGAATCAGTTGCTTTAAGCATGAACAAATGTGTACAATAGCGTCAATGGGAATATCACGCCTCACTTTCGCTCTACAGACTTGGCCTATATTAAATAATGACCATATTACAAAGAGTATGCGCAATATGGCTGCACTAATTGATTGTTCAGATAACTGCATACAACCGACTGGTATTAACAAAAGTGTGTGATTTGTTCGTCATATGGCAGTCTATCTATATAGACCTCGGAGATAAGTCAATCCTTTTGGAGTATATACCTACCGTGCCCTTTTTTGAGGTGGACAAAGCCACTATTAATATTAATATTACAGTTGCATTTTGACCAGTCAGCCACCTTACCTGATGTTTGGTAAGCCCTATCTTGAGTGTTGTTGTGTATACACAGGGCTCAAAATACTAATCAATCTCCCATAGTAAACCTGCATAAATATTATATTTAGATATCAGAATGATCATGACCACACCTATATTTCTTGGTATAGACCCATCCATAAGGCAAGTTTCTTTGTGTAGAAACACATATGCGCCATATTTGTTTTATTTAAATGTGTTTTCAATTACACACTGAAAGAATCAGGTGCTAATTTCAGTAATAATATTCCAAAGTCGTCTGTAAAAGTACTGAAATTCATTCAATAAAATACTGTCTCTGTTTGTTTCAGTTGCAGATTGTATATACTCTCAAAAGATTCCTTTGTGGAAAATATTGGTTTCATTATCAACCAATCATGAGCGTCCAAACGCATATATACTCTATTTTATCTTCACCTAATTCCTGACCTGTACCCATTCTTCCATATACTTAGTACCGAGAGTCGTTTATTTATCATACACTCAGATATCTTAGAGCTATGTAAGTCAAATGAGAAACTGATGAATGAATCCCTAACATTTGTATGATTTGTACGTTGGTTGCTTCTATCACCTCATTACACACCTATAGTTATATCTGGCATATCTGAAGTTTCTTGAATGTTTTGGAGTGCCCATCTAACTGCTTCCAGCTGCTGTACAGATTCTGGATCGACCGTCCCGCATGAGCCGTTCTCATTATGGTAAACAGATAGAATAATATCTATGTAGACATCTCCGTGAGAGACAATCACACAATCCGGTACGCCTATAACAGTACCGGCAAGTAGCAGAGTTCCCAATACCAACGAAATGGACATATCTGGTGTTCAGCTATGGAAGAGAAAAGGGAATAGATAAGTGGATTCAACATTAACAATCCATGGTATTAATCGTATTGCCAGAGATAGACAACGACAGAGGCAGAGGGACAGACAATGATTTATGGAGATAATTGATAAAGAAATGATTGCATTGCGTTTTTTAATTAATTATATGTTCTAAGAGGTGAAGTACTTTGTGAATATGTTTGTCCTGACATTTTATTTCCTTGAAAATGACAGTTAATCACATAAATTTGAATTCTACTAGTCTATATTGTAGGAATTAATCGCAGCCAAGCACCCATTCTTTGAACATTAATTTGACTCACAGAGATGTAATAATTTTGCTGCTTCTGAAAAGTAAATATTTATTCAGAATCAACAGATAATCACATTTTGAGTCACATCCCATGACCCAGGTCACAAATATTTCTTCTCAAATCCCGACGCGCGGGATAAAAGAGATTTGATTGGTTTGCGGTGACGTAATCCTGGCTAAGTCAAGTCTACTTGATCAATATAACTACTCAGAGCAAGATATCGAGGATCCAACATGGCCAATTTTAACAATATGTTGTTTTTTATGAAACAACATTATAAATTATTCAGCACTAGGAATATTCGTATTGACGCGCAAGAGGATCTGTTGGCATGTCTTAGAACTATTTTCGATCGTATTTCGCTTTTCATCATCAGAAGTACCCAATTTTATTGAGAACTGCTGTGTTGATGCTTGCAGATGCTTTGTTTTATGTTCCAGTAATAATAATAATAATAATAATAATAATAATAATAATAATAATAATAATAATAATAATAATAATAATAATCGTTAGTATTAGTAGTATTATTATTATTATTATTATTATTATTATTATTATTATTATTATTATTATTATTATTATTATTGTTACCAATTGCAAAACTATAACACAAATTTAAACAAACTCACGTATATACACGCTGTTTATCAATATTACCCAACGTTGTTGGTGAGATGAAAGGTTTAATAATGGTTTTAGCCTTATTTTGTTCTCCGTGTCAGTATGAAGTGTTGTTATTTGACCAATAGTGGGATTGTTTGTTATTTCATGTTGTTATTGTTTCTCTATCCTTCCTGTGCTCTACTCTTTTTGTCTGTATGTAATCCCAGAGTAGACCCCCCCCCGAATGTGTAGGAGATACGCCAAAAGCATCGAGATTTCATACACAAATTTTAAAATATCTGCTCAAAATCAAGCATATCCAATCAAAGCAACACGTATAATGTATTTATCTGTTAAAACTTCCTGATCTCAACAATATTATTATTATCAGAGGATATTTGTTTCCTGTCAAGATATTGTCCTTGTAACATGAATTTAGATAATTGCATCTCAACAATATCAGTAAATTGTAAAGCCTTAGGGAATGAACCAAAAAAAGGCATGTTGTTAGGAATTTTCTTAAGGCAAAATAAAAACTTTATATTTTTTAAAATTACAATTACCAACCAAAAAGGAATAAATCGTACATCTTGTATGGGAATACGAATATTTTTTTCTTTACCTCACACTCTGTCCAGTCTAGTTGTGTTGGAGTACTATACAGCTATAATTTTGAATTTAAAATAAAAACATTAAAATTAGCTATAAACGGAAATAGGTTAAATCTATATGTAATAACAGAAGGAAAACAAACTTGACTGGTTCAGAAATGTTGTCTTAAATGTGATTGATACAGATGATATAAAAGAAAATATATATAGTACAATACTTACGTGATTAAATCATGCGATTTTAATCTAGTCATAAACCCTGGTCTAAATACACAAAATTTTGTTCATATAAAAACTAGTAAACCTAGGAAGGTAGTTGTAGGTATGACACCAAAAATATAAATCAAACGTAGTTTCTATCAAAAGAGAATTTAATGTGGAAAAGAAAAGATTGACTTGACGACCCAAAATCCACTTTAGATTAGGCAAAATTTGATTATTCCTTACTTCAGATCAACTGCAATGACGCGGAGAAAGTAGTTTAAAAGTCTAATAAATATAATTTTGTAAAATGGAGATGTAAATACAAGTGACACATACCCTAAATTTATTACAGTAGCTATTGAAGCAGTATGTTGATCTGAACACCCATAAAAACGGATTGATTTAAGAACAGAAAAACTATAGTCGATCATAAACGATCATTATGAAATATTGTTGAAACTAAGTCTTCTTAAGAAAAGTCTTCAGAACATTTATAGAAGTAGAAGATACAATTTTAAATGATCTTTCAAAAACTGGAAATTAAATTCCACAAACGTAACTTAAATCAATAAATTTAAATTTAAAGATTAATTGCATGCAATAAATTACTGTCCACTCTTAAGAAATGAAAAACAAAATATACCCAGGCTCAGGTGGTTCAAACGCCTTAATTTTCCATTTTAGATATATAAGTTGTTGATGTTTATGTAAACATCCGAGGTTCTCAAAGGGTATAGAGAGCATAAATACAGTCCCGTCCTTTCAGACGAGAGATTGAGAAAACCGATGTCAGAACCGTCTGTCTTCTTTCTGTTTTTAATTTCTGTTTTCAACCTTTTATCAGTTATAACTAATTTTATTCAGGTAAAAACTATATATGAAAGTGTTATTTATTACAAGGCCAAAATTCGGATTTACCCCGATTTGGAATTAAACAAATTTCGGACTTGTCTAGATTTAAGTTATCAGAATTTCGGATTTATCCAAAATTTGGATTTGTCCAGATTTTAGTTTGAAACTTTTATTTTGTAGTGAGTTCATATACATTGATTAGTATAAGTCTCTACCAATAGGATTATATTTTGCTGTTCTAAAAATATAATCTACATTTTATCAAAATTGCTTTATAATACATTTATGCAAAAATTGTTGTTTCCTGAAGTATACATGAAAAATCGTCTAATAAGCAGACAATCTTATTTGCTTATGTTGTATAGTAAATTTACAGACATTAAGCGAAATTCTTACTCTGTATGCCAATGTCATTTGATCCTATGAATATTAGATAAAGAAAAAGAGAAAACACAAAAAATAAAATGTAATTTATTCTGTATTTGTTTATGTCATATATAACACACCTTTCTTCATTCTTCTCTTCAATATCCTTTTTCGTTCTAGTCTTTATACAGAAATAACGATACTAACACCACAAGTAAAATTCTATATTCATTTCACCTCAAGTCAGTATCAGGCGAACCCAGAATTTATTTTGACTGAAATATAGTTCCCAACAAGTGTGGTAGTACGGTTCCCATCAAATGTGGTAGTATGGTTGGGGTTGTGTGTTTATATATATATATATATATATATATATATATATATATATATATATATATATATATATATATATATATATATATATATATATATATATACCAGACAGAACAGATAGTGCTATAACTAGATTCTGTAGTAGAATCTTGATAATAATGGGCAGAATTAATAGTTTAATAGAAGCAATACTATCATACAGGTTAGAGAAATTAAATTCATACTCTACTACGGAGTTTCGAACCCAGGTCCGCGAGTAAATGGTATCCATCGCCTTGCCTACAGGCACCAGCCCACATACCGTCACGACAAAGTACGCATCACCAAAAATGATGGCACTGAGTCGGTGTTATATGAGCTCGTGCGTAGCAGACACACTCACATGACGACCTATTAAATAATTCACATATATATATATATATATATATATATATATATATATATATATATATATATATATATATATATATATATATATATGTATATATATATATGTATATATATATATATATATGTATATATATATATATATATATATATATATATATATATATATATATATATATATATATATATATATATATATATATACAGTCGTTCAGGATTCATAGGAATCTGAAAGACAATTTCATTATTATGTTAAAATCCCTGTGACATTCGGTGCAAGGCTTCAAAAACGATGCTCACTTCTAAATAACCAATGATGTGATATGTTATTCCACCATTCGGTTGTTCTGTGTTGCCTTTGTTAACACGTGTAAGACTTTGTTACCTTATTAAATTTTCGTAATTGTCCACATTTAAATTCGTATTGAAACCATCTTTGTTACAAGTAAAATTATATAGAGCAGTTAACTATTAACTCTAATATAATATAATATAATTTTAATTGCATTCAATTGCTTTGACTTTGATAGCAGATTACTGAACAATACACCTTTTAGCAACACGCCATTTCCGTGTGTGGATTGGCAAAAGATTAGTCGATTAATGAAGGCTTAGTTTTACACATTGTCCAAATCCTATGGATTGTGTGCATTTTATTCAAGCTTAAGCTATCGATGTTCTTGTAGCTTATTATCACTATAAGGCCACTTTAACCTTAACATTAAAACAGAAAACGATACAAGGGTATTGTTCTATCACAATTTTGGCATTAGTGAATCATTCTTAACATGATTTTTTTCCTTCATATGATCATCTTTCACGTTTTAATTAATGATCTCATATAATAGTGAATCTTTACTGCTTACCACATAGAAACACAAAGATATAACTTAATACTACATGGGTAACTTTAGTGTTTTGTCTACGTGATTATGTCCTTTGGTATTACAAACACATTTTTATCTTTTAAAGTATGGATTGCACACAGTAGTCATTCAATGGCTTGCTTATTACATGCACTGTAATTAAATCACCTTGTTCAGTTTGACTGAGTCAACATAATTATATTTTACAGTGAATTATTAGTTGTAACTATTAATAGACCTGTTCATAAATTCCAACAAAAATATACAGATATACATGTATTGTCTTTTGTTTAAATGAGATAAAGCTAGTGGGAATGATAGATGTGTATTGTAACAATGTCCAACATATCTTTGATTTTTGTGGAAAAGAAAAGAGGTTGTGACAGCTTTGCAGATTTTCTAACCAGCATTTGCACTATGTACATAATTCTAGCTAATACGGCGACAACTGATGCTTCCAGCAAATACGCGGGTACTCGTCTGGCACGAAATGCATATTAAAAACACTTATACACATGTTTCAAGAAAAACTTTCTACTATGACGAATCTTTCATTGAGAAAAGTTTTAATACAAAATATTTTCTAATGTCAAAATGTCTTCACATTTAATACAAGTGGGCTTTTGTTGAAGAATAAACTCAAAAATCAATTGAAACCATATATACAAGTTGAATATGTCAGGTCAGTTGATAGATAGAGAATCCACGAAACAATAAAATGCATATATTACATAGCATGTTGACAAAAGAAGTCTTTAGTTAATAATCATTCAGCAAATTCATTAGCACACCCAAATATGATACCCTTACTTTTTAAAAAGTCTAGTTGCTATTTCATGTAATATATAATATGTAAAATACAAAATGTCAAATACTTACTTTTGATTTTTCTTTAATGTGCAAATAGTTTATCCGACTTACTTTTATGATTTTGATTCTGTAAAATGCGCTATTAAAAGTAAAAAGGAAACTGTATAGAAGCTTAATCCTGAGACTCCAGCCTTACTTGATATTCTAGATTAAATTCATTTCCGTTCTAATTGATAACTTATACACCTTATTTACATTAATTGTATTTAATGTAGAGCAATATCTACAAAACAGTAGTCTTAACATTGAAAACAATTTAGCTATGGCTGAAGTGAATGAATTTTCTCGACTTAGGAAAAGAGCAATGCTCTTTAAACTTTCTTTCTTTACATTTTGAATGCACGTAGATACAATTAACCTCTCACATGTTATATTACCGATAATCATTTCCATCAGTATATGACCATCATCTATATTACGTACGTTCACAATTCCATATTGTATTTGTAATTAGTATCTTTAGAATAAATCAACTATGTTCTGATTCTTGACCTGCCTCGACTATTAATAATAAACTTTAACCCAGAATGGCTTCTATCATGCTATTAACGAATGAATTACAGAATTATTAAATATGCAGTTCGATGAGATATACTTGGAGAAATTATATTCTCTAATACGTTTCCATATTCAAAAGCAAAATTCGCCAGTACATGTAGGGTTTAGAATAACTCTGAAGATGAAAATGTGGAAGCATATTGCTGAAAATGAGATTAAGCAAAATACATATTTTATTGCCTAGCAATCTATATCATTCTCTGATACAGTTAATCATATATTTCTTCATTGGAATCAAGGATAGCATATTTGCTAAAATTTAGACGGGGTGTTAACGTTGACAAGAACGATACTGTGAGGATAATACAACTTTCAGACTGAAAACAAAAATAGTTTATTTTATTTTTAAAATATCACTGACAGTTCTATCGAAGAACAATTTAATTTTTTTTTATTAAATATTTAATACATCCCAGTATCTGTAAATCGGGCTACCATCCCACAATAGATTTTCATACAGTCGTATATTTATACAATAGATTGAATTTACTTTTTTGGGAAAACAAAATAAACACAATGTTACTGGATGAAGCAAAATCTATAAGGGAGATATATAATGAATGTGAGTGTGTGTGTGTTTGTGTGTGTGTGTGTTGTTATTTCTTTGTTAGTTTCATTATTCCTCAAAGGAATTGCATCTGGAAATCTTGTTGACGCACAGACATAATCTATAATTTTTTTTGCTAAATGGTTTGTCAAATGTAGGAATAGGTTGCAGATGAACCTTTGGTATCTTCTGATTGGGTTTTCCTGCCTTATGACAAGTATGACAATCACTTTTAATATTTGGCCAATAGAAATGATTCAAGATCATGTGATAAATCTTATTAATCCCTAAATGACCAGCCAAAAGAGATTCATGGGCTTGACTAAGAATTTCCTCTCTGTACAATTTTGGAACTACAATTTGATAGTTCACCGAGCATTCCACACCTTCAGCTACCTCTGGAGATCTCCATTTTCTCATAAAAATCCCATTTTTAATAAATAACAGTTACTTCAGTGGATTCAGTTTCATTAATGGCCATTTGACAAGTGATTGTCGTTTGTTACCCTTATCAGAATAAAGAGAAGAATAAGTAGTTAAAACATGTGATCAATACCTTTCGATTGATGCAAAAAGGAATGAAAGTGACCTCATTAAAAGCCTGACCAATGCATGTGTCAACTAAAGGAATACTTTCCTGATCAACATCATTCTCAGGAGCTTTCTTTGTCAATGCTCTAGTAACTGCACAAGCTTGGTATAAATCAGGGAATTTTGTCTCAATATTGCCACTTTCCGAGCCAAACTTATCTCCATTTAGGTCATTGCCAAGTAATAAATGAATGCTTTCAATGGGTAAATAACACACTGTTCCGACTGTCAATGGTCCTGGGAATAAGTCTGATGACTAAGTTACACAATCGAAAGGAACATTAACAAAGCACACTCTCATTAGAAGACTTGTCATAAAAAGCCAAAGTACCTGATAATAAAAGACTAAGAAGCTCCCGTCTCCCTTAAAATTTTTTATAGCGATGGCATTTGCCAAATCACCCAAGGGTGATCTAGATCTCTCCGACTTGAATTGTTCATTATTCTCCCTAATAAAATCAGAATGGGGTTTATTAAACCCAACAAATGTGTTGTTTTTTTCAATACATGATCGTGGCATTGACCTTTTATAAAAAAAACATTTGGAATATGTCTTTTTGCATTGTGATGCCTATTTTTTCAATTTGTAGCAGTCAGAAATAACGTGTTGTTTCTTCTTGCAATGGGTACACATAGGAAGATAAGGATTTTTGATCAAGCTAATCAGAAACTTTTGATTTCCAAAAGTTATGTCAGATATAAATTTAGAAGGGCTCGTATTAGGCTGATATACTTTTTTACCAGACTACTGATGAGTGGAAGACTTGCCTTCAAAATAAATTTTATGAGCAAAAACAATACTCATCAGAACTACGAAATGCGAGCAGCATTTTCAATGGTTTCGACCTTATGCTCATCAAGATAAATTTTGATATCACTATGGACACAGTGCTTGAACTCTTAAAGTAATATAAGTTGTCTGAGAATTTTATAATCTTGATCAACATTCTTGACTACGCACCACCTATTAAATAAATTGTCTCTTTCTCTTGAAATGGGACATGAGTTTCTCCATCTTCTTTTCATAGTTCCTAAATATTGCAGATAAGCCTCATGGATTAACTCCTAATCCTTTGAAATACAGTCCTTAACCAGATCACGGTCAGCACTTAGCTTTACTAATAGTGATTTGTAAATATCTCCAGCTTTACCAGTAAGTAATAAATAGAGTCCAATGCTCTCTTGGTCTTTACAAATTTTTAGCAACTTATTCAAATGAGGAATATATTTGTCTACTTCATTTTCTCTAAAAGGAGCACTAACCTAATATTCTTAATAAAACCAAAAATTCGATTTGCATATAATGTGGGAATGCACTTTTCACTTGCCAGCTCAAAACCTCTCAATCTAAATTGATATTCCCTTTCTTCGTTCTTTGTTTGCATGCATTAGCATTTGTCTCTCTCTTTCTTTCTTTCTCTCTCTCTCTCTCTCTCTCTCTCTCTCTCTCTCTCTCTCTCTCTCTCTCTCTCTCTCTCTCTCTCTCTCTCTCTCTCTCTCTCTCTCTGTCTCTCTCTTTTTCCAATTGTAATTGCATATCTTTTTGTTCTTTCTGTAACTGAATTTATATTTCTCTCTCTTTTCTCTCAACTGCAACTGTAATCTCCTCTCTCTTTTCTCCAATTGCATTTCCTTCTACTAGTTCTGATGTTCAAGCTAATTCCATTTTGTATTTTACTTTTGATCATTTTACTTTTATATTATAGTTTGATACAGACTTACAGATCGAAACCAAAGCACTTTTATCCAAAACATTCTTTTCCACCAAATGCTGAACCAGATCGTAATTTCTGGCAATCTGAAGTAATTCATTTTTTCAAGAAGTCTAACTGTTCCTGGGTAGAATTTGAAAACCTTTTGATAATATTGTAAATAAAGCCTGTTGATTTCACTAGCGATTTTTAAAATGAAAAATAACGCTTTTGATTTAAACAACATTTAAAACATTAGGGAAATTAAATTTCAAAAACCAAAGTTTTCAAAAATATTTTAGCAAATTTCGTATCCCAAATTTATTCCCCTAGAATGCAAGGTGAAAACTTAAGAAAAAAGAAATTACGTTTGTACGAATTAAATTCAAAATTAATCCAAGAATTAAAAATAGAAGTCCTAGTAATAAAAAGTCCTGAATGAAACTGAATTAGAGGCCCGATGAAATCCAAAATAGAAGGCCATCGAGATGTTGTTGTGTCAACAGTCTTTTGTTGAATCATAGAAAATATTATTCCAAATTTGAATTCAGTATAACTTCCAATAACTGGCTTAATCCAATAATTTTATCAGAGCACTTATGTATTTCCAGTGAAAAGAATTATTTGAATTCAGTAATTTAAAAAAATGAAAATTTATCAGAGACTAGTCACAACATAATAATAACTTAACCTGTTATTTGTGTGGAACCAAACAAACAAACCTCCATCAAAGATGACAGATTATGCAACTATCTAAGAAGCAAAACAGATTCTAGGAGAAGGGTCAAAAGTTAAATCTTCTGGAAAATAGAAGTATGTAATAATTGATATATGCTACTTGTCACGAAATACATGTATGACCTTGACTTAACTTAATGATTCGTACTATAAGAATAATGAAAACAAAAAGAAATTGTTTACCAAAACTATAACTGACTTTGGAACAAGGTCAAGGACTATATATAATGTTTCTAGCATTAGATGTTTATGTCAGTGAAATTAAAAATAAAATATATCAGTCAGATCACACAGAAATGAACTCAATGTTACATAAAAATAGGATTTAATGGAATTCAGTTATTTTAAACTAACAAACAAATAAACAAATATTAAATTAAATAGATACAAGCAAATATAGAAATCTATTGACTCGTGTAAACCTGAATAAAATGCTGAAAGACAGAAAGAAGCTGAAGATCAAAAGCCATACATGACCTCAGATAGAGAGAAAAAAATAGGAGAGAGAACGATGACATACGTTACCGATGGACATAATAATAGAAGAAAGAAAGTAAGCTCTATGCGGCCTCTGATATGGAGAATTCTAGTAGAGAAAATAAAATCCCCAATTTACATCTGACAGATAATAATAGCAGAAGATATGAAAAGCCCAAGTGATCTCATCTAAAGAATAAAAAGAGATACAATATCAACCATGCGTGTCCTATGATAATGTTAATAACAGGAGACAGGACAAAATGTTTTTGTGACTTCTGATACAAACAAATTAATAAGATTAAACATGGAAGTCTTATTCGAGAACTAATAGAGACAGAATAGTAGCAGAGAAAAGAAAGTGTCGTGTGACTTCTGATAGAGGGATATGAGTAGCCTTTCACAGACAGACTAAAATGAGATAAAATACAGGTGACATGATTATATCAGTTAATCGGCTAATCAGTGTTTTGAATATAAACATTAATTAATGAAGCAGAAAATAGTAAGAATGATTCGTTTTCTCATTCAGCTCATTATAGCATACATTTCGCAGTGTGAATTTGGCACATTTTTGATTGTTCTAAGTAGATAATCTGTATCTGGTTTCAAGAACTAAATGAAGGTGCAGAATGTGTCTCAGCCTACAAGGAAGCTCTTCGATATTTGATGTAATTCATTCTTTACTCCTGTTTCATATTACTTTGAGACGAATCCAAGATTGTGCATGTGTCTGTGTCGCTTACTCAAATCTGAGCCCATTCCAAAGTCTGGGGACGTGTCAAAGTCCATCATTAAGGCTGCAAGGTGAAACAGACCACTATGTACTACTTTTTGACAACAAAACGTCTTATTTAGAAGCAAACTTGTGTACGTTTTGTCGGATATTAGTTTGTATTTATTCCCGGGTCAAGTGTATGATCCACGGTCACAGAGGACTAAGTCGTCTTAACTTAACGAGAGGCTTCCGGCTCAAAAATGTAACAAAACCATTTACGATTTGCAAGAGTCAATAATGCGGAAAAACAAACCAAAGTCTTAAAATTATGAGATTATTTACAAACTATGTTTTCGGTCTTACCTGATACCTCAAAACAGAAAATAAGAAAGCCTGGCCTCTGATAGTGAGAATAAGGACAATAACAGCGCTGTAAGAAACAGAAAATACTATGAAAGACTATAAAAGAGCTATTTATCCTCTCATAATAGGAGAAAGAAAAGAATTTAAAATATTAAAATAATGCAAAAAGTGAGAGAAAAAAGAACGGACATGACATAAACCCTATTTGTGACCTGTGATAGTGAGAATAATAGGAGAGAAATGAAAGCTATATGTAGCTTCTAACAGAAAATTGCGTCAGCGTTTGAAAGCCGAATCTGATGTAAGATAGAACAAAAATAATAGGAAAAAGAAAGAAATCACTTTGTTGCCTTTGAAAGGGATAATAATTGATTCTAGATCAATGATGAATTTCCACATATTAATAATTAGTGACGTATGAAAAAACGATAGAAAGTATTAATAATCTTCTAAATAAATTATTATGCATCAGATTTGCATCGCTCTCCTTTCTGATTTCTGTTCCTTCCTCTCCTCTCATGCCTAATGGACAAAATACCTAGAAATGTGGAGCGAGAAAGAAAAGGAATTTGGATTGGATTAAAACTATGAAATAGAAATTTCACCAAGTAACCTACAAAAATATGGTTCATCAAAACGATACGTATTCACTTTCTTTAGGATTTATCTACAGTGTTTATCAATGATACAAATTTGCAAACCATGTCGACATTATACAGTAGATTCCTCGGTTACGTGGTACGCATACTGTGATGTATTTAATGTTTGGTTGGTGTTTCTAAAACATTTTATAAGGTATAGAACTACATTTTGTAGTGAACACACTCGGGGATGTGAGGAGTTCACTCACTACACAGCTGCCTGTAGTAAATCTGAACTCTGTTCAGAGGGCAAATATATGCATTGGAATGTGATATAAATAAAATATATGTACAGCATTTACGCTGTATCAATGATATACTACTCGTTGTATATTTTTTCATTAAAAGGAACATCGGCAGGCCTCGTTGACAAAGTAAGATCACTGTAAAATGTAATTATGATGTTCATCAAATTCAAAGATTTTTAATGTATATATTTTCATGAAATAGAATTCTACTAACTATATTAAGAAAATTTTTTAAAGGAATTAACATAATTTGGTTTTCACTCAACACATTCAAGTGTGTTTCATCAGTACGTAATAGATTTATTTTCTTTCTCCGTCTACTGTGAGCTTTATTCTAATATGCTACGAATTTAAATTGTGCGTTTTACATATATTACATGCGAAAATTGATATCGGCTCCAATATTCTTAATTTGCATTCTATTTATTTATTTAATACATTTATAAATTGTAGTGCTTATAATGCAATACAATGATTTTAAGATGATTACGAGTTTTATTTTCTGAGGATTATTCCCGAGTTACGAAATTTAAAACTTTTCACGAAAATGTATTAATTTAATTTGACAATTGCAATTCAGTTATTTTTTTTGCAAGTTTAATGAAGTCCTAACATTGTTGATAATAGACTTGCAAGTTACTAAGTCGAAAACATGAGGTTTATTTAAAAACTTCAAAAAACTAGGTATTACCGATGTTGTTAACTTCCCTTTTTAAAATTCTACCCTAACACGTGTTCTTTCATCGATTTAATCTGTATTAGCAATATTTTCACAATATAAAATGCCATTACAATTTAGCCGTAGTTAGTAATTGTCGTGACGATCGATTTCTTACTGGGATACATGAAAGTGGCAAGTAAATTGTGGTCTTACCTTTCCAGAAAGAACCTGTTACAGTGAACATTTTGCATTTGATTCTACATACATAGAAGGAAGGTGAAAATCTGAAATGGTTTCTCTGTGTATTTTAGCTTTTGATATCTGTTTTGCTGTTTTGCAGACACATACCTAATTTGTGTTGAAACGCAACGAAAAAAAGTCCGTTGCGGCAGCTTTGCACCTATTTTTGTGGGCTTCAATATAGACACTATCTTTGCTTTATTTCTTGTCTTGGATTTTGTTGATCATTATTAGTATTAATAATTTACTTTAATCTTGGTCAGTTAATGGTAATAAAATTGTTTATTCAGTTTCATCTGTGCAAAATAAATTAATTAACTTTTGAGCACTAGGAAATACAATTCTGCTCTAAATAGTGCTCTAGTGACTCTAATTATTAGCCAGAATATTTCTGTCAGGTAGAATTAACGCATATCTTTTCAATACTGAATCTACCTTTAAGAAAAACCAATTCTGCGAAGAGGTAGAAGGACTGAGACGTTCCGTATCGTATGCTGCATTTATTATGAATTATCTTATAGTAACAGAGACCCATGAATATAATGAATTTCAAAGCAAGGTATCTTCATCACCCATTCTTTAACAGAATTAATATCTAGAATATTGCAAATATGACTTAAAATTCGACTTATGCTTAAAATTAAAGCTAACCTAACACAGTACTATACTTATTTCAACCTCTGTTATACTCCTATAAATTTAGGCTCATAATAATTTTCATTCTTAAAGTCATTTCTAGCTATAATATTTTATTACCTGAGTTTACACAAGACATTAGTCAGGAAGTGTTTCCAAAGCTCACATAAGCATGTATGCAATGTTTCCTTTTGCATCTTTTCGACTGTCGTGTTAGCAATGAATGTAAATAGTTTAACCCTTTTATCACAAATAGTAGCGAATCTCGATGTTAAAAGCTTGAAAAACAAATTAATTAAACTTTTTGTTTTATATATTTTTCTTTACTTAAGAAACCACATTCATCCATTGATAACAGAGCTCATTAGTTTGCACCGTTTGCATCTCCAGCAAGGAAACCCCTTCATAATGTCAGTTCGTCCCTTGTATATCAGGCCGGGGTCAATGTTTCGTTCAAATATTTTAAATGGCAGATATCCCCTGCTTGTATCAATGCATTATCATAATTTCAGATAATGTGCGATTGAAAGAAGGAAATTGCTTTGTGATAAGAACCCAAGCACTGTTAAGCCACTATTTCCAATCATCCTTGAGCCACTCTTGATGGTCGTATATGACGATATTTTATCAATTACTGATGTCAAATAACAAAGATTCAACTGCGTAATTGTTGTGGTTTTTGTAACCGTACAAATAAGAGGAATTAATCAAAGAAGAATTCAAAATGCCAAACTTATCTAAATCTAATTATTCAAGGAATGTGAAGTCATCAGAAAGAACTGTAACTAAAATGAAAATAGCATGAACTACCTAGAACAAATTAGCTCAGTTAGTGGAGTGTCGGATTCGTAATCATGGGTGCGAATTGGATACCCGCCCATGTTTTCAGCACAGGACGGATGCCACAGCTTGTCCGTGAAAAAAAAAAGCACTTAGGACCCATCTTTCAGTTTTATGACAATTATAATAGAAGCAGTATCAAATAGCCATAACAACTAACTGCTGCTTCCACTGTGGTGACTATCTTCAAGTAAAAGGCGCAAATTTTATATTAGGACGTAATACAGGCCAAATATTTTAATAACTTTTGTTTCTGCTTGGATGGATGCACAAAGTTCATCTGATGTTACCATCCATTAGACTCATACATTTTTGTATGGTCCTAATCCACTTAACAAGTAGGTAAAGTGCTTTTTGCGTATATGTTATCAGTCGAATTTTTCATGCGCAATACATGCACACTATTCTATATATATATATATATATATATATATATATATATATATATATATATATATATATATATATATATATATATATATATATATATATATATATAATTCATAGAGGGCTTGACCAATTTTACAATGACTCACTTTAAAATTGGCATATCACATATTGGTGAGCTATACAAATGCATGATGATTTAATAGGAGCATTACAGAAAGCATTAATAAAGAGCAGCTTAAAATTGCAGTGTGTTACGTTATGTATTTATAATCAAGCAATGGATATGTACTATTCTGAAGGTAACATTTATTTATTTGTAGACTCTCTGATGCATGGGTTAAATTACGAGATGTACGAACAAGATTTAAAGCAAATATTAGAAGCAAAAGGAAAAGCAAACAATTAAAATTGAATGTCATTTGGATTTATTTCTATACGGCAACTCAGCTGATTCTAATGCCTTTCTATCAATTCTTTAACATGAAATTTGTTTTAAAAAAATTAGCAGATATTCCGTGCACTTCGTAAATATATTGTCTCTAATTAAACAAAATCTTAATCTAGTTTAACTTTATACGGCGTTTGTATTTATTACTGTTATATCCTATTTAAACCTCATACACATATATATATATACTTACGTAATCTTACCCTCTTTAATAAAGTCATACATATTATTAAAACGGTTTCTCTGTGTAGAAAAATTCGCTTTCTGGTGCATGTTTTCTATCCTATCTGTCTACCCAGAAGATCGTTCATTGGAATACTATATGTCACTTGACTAGTGTTTTAAATTATAATATTCCTTCACAGTATTTATGTATCAAGCACTTTCCATGGTATAGTTTTAATTATTTTTCATAAGTTTGAATGTCTCTCTAAATGGCTCACTTATAAGGAATTCTTAAAATCAAGTAATTAAAAATACACAAATGCGATTTAGAGGTTGAAAGGTCTGTAAAAGTATTTTAATATCAAAACTTAAACATTAGAGTAACGAATAAAAATAAGCCACGCTACATGTTCAAATATTTGCAATAACTCTGAAAGCTTGCAAATACTACAAAGGAAACATTAAGGATATATGTGGCTTAGGGTACTTCCATTGGATCACTGTTGAAGATATCCGAACATCCGCGAAAAGGCGAGGAAAAGGAATAGAACAGATGCCAGCTTGATACATAATGTGTTAATTATAAGATTCTTGAAGAACTGGTAAAGTTAACTTTCACGATATGTTATTTAAACACCTTTAATTGTGCTAATTACAGTTTGTACTGAAGGAGCTATAGAAATCTGAATAACGAATCGGAAACATTATCGATTTGCAATAACATCGAAATGATTATTAAAGGATGATATCAACGTTTGGCTCAGACTATCAGGCACAAAATGTCTCAGTCGCCCACTATAACTTAAGAGAAACCGAAACGATAGTTTGACAAATTATCGTATGTATATCTCATATAAATATTTGAAAAGAAGGAAACTGACGATAAAGAACTTCAATGGATAATGTTTGCGAGACCATAGTTTCAAGTAGATTGTTTTATAAGAATACCGGCTGAGAATATTTAGGCGATTCTTCCTTCTGTGAAAGAGTCTCCTTTTTCCTTTTTCCAATAGTCATGTCATGCTTATCTGTCGAAGCATCGAAGTTTACAATTTAGCTACTCAAAGGCTAAAAGCCCACAGAGCTTCTATTCGGATTGGATTGTCGAGCCCAAGTACAAAACTACGATAGATGCAAAACCCCACAAACTCCAAACTATATATTGGAGTGTCAGCATACTGTAAAAGAATTTTTAAAAATGTCTTTGATGTATCGAGCCACTGCAAGTGTCAATGTCCAGAAGCATTAACCTGATCATAAGAGTCAATGTGTAAAGTTTGCTGGCTGTAAAAAGGTCGAAATCCACATTCAGACTTTCTGAGCAAGTTGTGGTATCTTGCTTTCTGATAGTAGGAATACCAATGCACAATACGCTTTAAAATGCATGTACAATATGCAGTATGTACAAAGACTTATGCACGGAGGACATTTCAATCTTTTGATAAATGATTTGCCAACTTTAATTTATCTTAAAGTTCCTACTGTGAAGCAGTGTCCAAATATTTAAAAATTAAATATCAGACAGCTCTTCAAACATCAAAATATTATAGCATTTATCACTCAAACCTATACTCAAGCTCACTGCTGGAGGAAATAATAAAACAACTCCCAAAGTTAACACAAGCAATGGTAATGCTTTGTTTGGTTTTTCTAAAGATGAGTAAAACTTGTTGATCGCCAGACATAGATAAAGGCTCTTACCTGGGGAGGTCTCCACGTTGCAGGAGTTGGGTAACAGTTTCAAGATCTCGTTGACCAAGACCTTGGCCGAGACTTGATGCTGGCTCACAACCTCATCCAGAGTAATATTGTACAAAAGAATGAGATAGAAGGAATTACACAGTTTTACATTTATAAAATAGCTCTGGGGTTTTTTTACATTTATATGATTAGCTACATCATGTTGAATATCACATCACAAACAATACTTATTATAATTAAGCAATCTTAGGATACTTGTGTGACATATTCAAACGGTCAAAAATCATTATTTTCACCCATTTTGCATATATATATATATATATATATATATATATATATATATATATATATATATATATATATATATATATATATATATATATATATATATATATATATATATATATATATATCTGCAATGATAAAACATATCGCGATCAAAATCAAAGGAATGACTAAACAGATATATTTTTCTTGCCCTAATAAATTAAATAAGTCTCTGCCCAAAATATTTCATAATGACTATAGTTCAAGAGAGAATAAATATACTTTTATATTCTGTTACTGTAGGGAATTTGCAAAATACAATACATATCTAAAAAAATGTTCCTTCAGTCATTCAAAGATAGATACCTTTAATAAATTCATGAGCTACCGTGTTTGGAAATTTGACAGTTAGATGAAGCAAAATTAAATATTATAACAGTAGGTATATTTTTCAAGAAAGCATTTCCAATAGTCTTCATTAATAAATAAGGTATACAGAAGATCTACGATAGAAAGCTTTTAAGATGAATCGATAAAATGAGCTAAATGTAGTGAATACATGCAAAATAAATTTGTTTCACTTGTATCAAAACCAGAAATTCCGAAATATGTCATTTCAGTAAGTATTAAACAGACCGCCATTTGTTTTAGATGCTGATATATGTCTCCATGAATCTTTCATTATTGTAACCCCATTTGAAATAATATGGCTTCAAGACAAAATGTTCTAGACACTTATGCATCTAAAACACAGTGATTAGAATTTATTGCTTAATTCGCACGTATTTTGATTGAACTTCAAACTTGATCATCTGTCATTCAAGTTTAGTATATGACTAATACCAATAATAACCTATTGATTACTATTGTTAGTTATGTTCGAGTCATTACTAACTTCCATAACTCGTAAAGATTTCCGGAATTGTAGAGTCTCGCGGATCAACGCCAACACCAGTATGATGGCCTCATTGCATGCAAAAACGTAATATCTTCGTAACTTCAGTGTTTTTCCTCCAGTTTGTTCGATGGTGTAATTATAGATTTCAAATCACTTCGTTGAGTACTTACCAAAAGAAAGAAACCTCAATTCATAATGAAATATTAACTAATGAATAAACGGATACGCGTCCTCTTTTGCGATTCGTATTAGATATGTGCAAGACGAAATATGATGCATGTAGTAGAATTTATTAAGAAGTTATTTGGGAATATTTCAATGTTTGACACTCTTCAAAATATCGGTTTTCTTCAGGTTATGTGAGCATTCTTTGAAATCTGCAGAGTAAGCATGTTTTTGTTCTCGTATAGGACATACATTACATACATACATACATACATTCATACATTCATACATACATACATACATACATACATACATACATACATACATACATACATACATACATACATACATACATACATACATACATACATACATACATACATACATACATACATACATACATACATACATACATACATACATACATACATACATAGAAAGAGAAGAAGAAGAACGTATGCCTATGCCTACAACATGTCAAAGATTCCCAGCCTGTGCTGTCTGACATAGAACGGTTGTTTCTACAAGTGTTATAGTATTCCATTACGGCCTAATTGGGCTGACTATTGCCATCTTTATCAAGGTCGTGAAAGCAAATCTTATCTTATTCCCCGGGTAAAAAGATAATGTTTCTGGCACAATATTGCAGTACTCCCAATATTTACCACACTATACATTTAATACATCATCCTATCGTCTTTTTGATTGATATTTATAATAACCCCTCTCTCTAGGTTTCGTGGTCTCTGCCCCCACACACACACACATACACAGACACACACACAATTTTGTTTTCTCACTAGTGTAGGACCCAGTGAGCCAATGTATATACGTTCTAGACGTACAAACGTATTGAAGAGATTAACGAGTGGATTGTCAGATCCCTTTTGATGTCTAGTCGATTTTATTTTTTCTTTCTCTTTGGTTTCGCAGAACGACTGTGGTCAGCGGATGTTGCTCTTGCTGTTGACTAGATCTAGCCTGTTTTAAATTAGCAGTTTTTGTTTCTGTTTTCTCACAGTGTTACATTGATCACTGGAGCAAGTTATTTTCTGCTTTGCTCTCTTTTAAAGTTAAAGAGATTCGGTTAACCATAAAATTTGTTGTTTCATTCAGATTAAAATTTTCAAGCAAATAGCACGTAGCCTATGATACATTTTCATTCCTTCACCCTATAAGTGCTTAAAAAACAACGACATCTTTGATTCCACTTAGAATATGAATTGTAGTTTTTCAATATCTGAAACAAAGAAACTATTTATAAAAAAACGAAATGATACCCTTCAGCTTTCCTGATACATAGACAATGTTACGTATTGTAAGTAGAAGATGCTTTCCTTCGTTTACCTCCATTAGTTTTAAGTAATTTCATTTGATCAGATGGTTATTTGTATTATTTGTTCTTAATGTTTCAATATAACCGTGTCTGAGATTTGTTTACAGCTGTACAGTGCATATGATATAAAAATAAATTATGTTGAAAGATAATTTTATGCTATTTGGATTTGTGTATTACATATATTATCATAGAGTTTATTCAGCCTTTCATTGCATAATTGGCAGAGACATTACTACCAGTACAATAACTATATAGATAATTTAAATTCTGGGATCTAATTTAGCTTTATATCATGCACATTACAAAGCATATCCAGTAAATGGTTGCAGCTTGATTTGGGTTCACATTTGTACTTGCAGCTGATAATCTATCTTAATATATCTAATTTTATTACTCGACTTATACTTTGACAATATATATATATATATATATATATATATATATATATATATATATATATATATATATATATATATATATATATATATATATATATATATATATATATATATATTACCAGTTGCTAAAAGAAGAATCACACACCTGCTTTTAGAAAGGGCAGATATTTGATGATAATCTGTAACATGTAGACTATTCATCAAAAATACGACATTATTGAGAAGTATTCAAGGGACTCTACTCTTTCTGACACAGGCACTGTTTTCAACAGTATCGTCCCATTCTGAAAACCAGAGGCAGAAAGTAATAATGTTTAGTTATAACAAGTTTAGTAAGCAGCTAATATTAAAAATTAAATAATGTTAAATATTAAATATTAAATTTAATATTAAATGGTTAAAAGCTTCTCATTATCAAGGACATATTTTAATATCAGCATTATCAACTCAACACATTTCCACATAATCCTACCTTTTCGACAAGGTCTTCTATATCAAGACATAGTAAATGATTGCCGAATTGTTACAATAATTACAAAAATAGTAATATCATGGTTCAAGCTTTTCAAGCGTGCAGCGAACATGGACAAAGTTCAAAGTTTATATTGTGACGTAATACAGGCGTAATTATTTTGATTACTTTGATTCTTATTGGCCGAAGTCACAAAATTCAGCGCACGTAACCTAGCAGTTCAGCACAGCCATTAGCATATTTATCTAGTCCTAAATCTATTTGACAAATAGGTAATGTAGTATTGATTGCTTTTGCACATCTATAATCGCTCATTGTTATTCAGATTTTGCATGCACAATACATGCACACTATGATACTATTTTTATAGTGGACTAAACCCTATTCAACAATGACTGACTTTAAAACAGGGTTGTCACATGTTGGAGATCTATATAAATACAGGCTGATCTGGTAAGAGCATTCTAGAAAGCATGGATCAGGGGCGGCAAAAAACTACACATTGCGATTCATTGTGCATTCCTACTCAAACTAGGGACGTGCGATGTAGTGAAGGTAACATTTATGAATTTTTAAAATCTCTGCTGCATGACTTATATCCCCCGAATTTAAATTTCGAGATGTATCAGTACGATTTAAAGCAAAAATTAGAAAAAAAAATTCTACCACAAAAACTTTTCAAATATTTAAACATATACGAGTCCGATGCTATAAATTTAATCAAGAATCTTAGAAAAAAGAAATTTCATGTGGATGATTTTATAATTACAAAAAATAGTTTTGATGTGACATTCGTGAAAAAAGACGTTAGTTTACATTACAAACCTAATCCCAAAAACCTTACAGATGACTTACTTTTACCATCAAATAGTGAAATTCTCTTTCAAAAACAAAACATTCTGCAGCATCAAAGCTTAGGTACCTTGTATGAAGACCATGAACGTTCAATTAAATTGTTTATTAAAGAGGTTCCTGATAATAAAGACAAGTTTGTTGCTCATGTGTTGAAACAGATTCAATTTAAATTCGAAGATTTTAGATACATTAAACAGCCTCGTTATATCATTGTTACACATATTATTGAAGATAAATATTGCAAAACATGGCAATTAGTTTTTAGTCTATCCTTATCTCAACAACTTGAACTTATTTATTTTTTTGGTGAACTTGGAGTTTCAGAAACACACGAGGCAAAAATCCTGATACAGTTTGGAAATTCTGTTTACCAAATTAAATTTTATGATTACTATGTCTCATATTTTGGAACCCTTGGACGAGATTGGTTATTTATCGATGTCGATAATAAACTATGTCTTCCACCTGATGCGACCGTTACAAAATATAAAAGGTCTGAGGGAGATGACGTCAATGTCAAAGGACTGTTTGAGTGTCAAACTAACAACTTTTTAATGTTATGCAAATATTTTTTAAATGGGGAACACGAGCAAATTAACTATCTACAACCATGTATTTCAGAGGGAACTTGCGTGATTGCAATTATGATCTCTGAATCAATCCGAAATTTCAACACAATTTTTGTCAATTTCAAAGGCATATGTTTAAGCGTAAACAATAAGATATCAGTTGAGCAATTTTTGTACAACCATTCCATGGCATACGGAAGATCGTGGAGAAAACGATCAAGAACAGGATTCAATTTTAAAGCTCATGATGAAACTACGAAAAGGGAAATAATTTGGCTGACAAGTGATATTATGACTTAAATGTACCAGCATGTAAGTGTACCAGCATAAACTTGTATACGATTTTTAAAAAACACGACTTTTTACCCGTTCCATTTAAAGTAAATTTTTGATTTTTCCACAACAAGAATGGAATGCTAGTCATGTTTATTTCTGAATCACAACTCAGCTGATTCTTGTGTTTTTGTATCAGATTTTATTCTATAAGCTTTAAAAAAAATAATAAATGTCATGTGTAATAGGATGCCTCATTTGACGAAACACTAAGCAATCAACTTTTACTCGATATGGCGTTTGTGTTTATTGCGTTCGTTATCGTTATTTTAAAAAAAAATTATATAAATTTTTCAAAGTTAATACTCTTGAATAAAGTTATAAATATTATTCAAATGTTTTGTGTAGAAAAGTCGCTTCATGATGCATGTTTTTCTATCTATCTCTATGTCTGTCTGCCCGCAGCAAATAATTTTCATTATTGAAATAATATATGTCGTTTGACTGATATCTGCAAATTGTATTAGTTAATCTAAGTAACCGTATTTGAAGCACTTTGTACACATACATTCTTATTTATGAGTTTAACTTAAAGTTAGAATGTCTCATTTATAAACGTCCAAAAACTAAATAATTAAACGTATCAATCGTTTGAAATAAAAAAGCATCCGTGAATAATTATGTGAATAATTATGTGAATAAAAATGCGATTTAAAGATCGAATGGTCTCCAGAATCAAACTTGAGAGATTCTGATAGAAAATTAAAATTAGCCATCAGTTCTGTTCAGAAATAATGCAACAATGATGAAAGTCTTCATATATTGAAAGAAGAAAGGAAAGTATATAGGTGGCTTAAATTACTTCCATTGGGCAATATTGAAGAAATGGCAAAGATATCACCCGAACATCTTCGAAAATGTCTTAAAAAGGAACACAACAATCCATATTATCTTCATTGTGTGATTGATGAAGAACTGCGCAAAGGACAAAATATTAAATCATATAACTTATAGTTGGTAGTGTTTGAATTGTATAAATGTTAACAAAGAATCTGACAGCATCATTCAATTTGTGTTAACACCAAAATGCTAATGATAGAAGGTAACTACTGTCCAGCAGCATATCAGAATTACAACAAAATAAAATCACTTGAGAAAAATATCTGAATCGTCGAGTGTAAATTAAATTGAATGAATGAAAAACAATAGTTTGACAAAACATCGTATATCTCATTAACGTATCTACAAATGAGGAATGATATAGAAATTCAATGGACTCTATTTTCGTGACCATAGTTTCAGGTAGAAAGATATATATAAAAAGACGACTGGTTCAGAAGTATATATTGTACCCTAGATGAAAGAGTCCACGCTAAAGGATTGATTTAAAGACCAAGCAATCTCTCACAGCCTCTATTCTAATCGGAGTGTCCAGTTCTAAAAGTATGAAAGATGCAAAACACCAGTCCTGATTGTTTATTGGAATTCAACCTACTGCAAAAGATAAAAATACATCATATTTGTCTTAGTGGTATCTTCCTGCTGGGAAAGCGTCAACGTTCATATTTGAAATCATCCGGAACAAAAGAGTCCAAGGCCATAGTTTACTTGCTGCACAAGAGAAAACTTTCGTGTTATCTACTGAAAAGACAGTATACATCCAGAAGTCTAATCGGAGCTTCTTAGTAACTGCAAAACAGTGAGAGACCCAATTATACAGTGAAGCTTCAACATAAATCTGAGAGTCAGAGTGTACATTTTGTTCCCAATCAATCCTTGTAGTCACTGAAAACGATTCCAGGTCCAATTATCTTCAGAATTTGTGGAATTCAGTTTGGCAATGTATCTTGATTTTTATTGCTGGAGCACCAATTTAAGTCTTTAAATCGCATAGACAATATGAGCAAGAAAATGCTGACTAAAGTATATTTCGTGTTTTTGTTCATGAATATATTTTCAACATTAAACTCGTATTTTAGATTAGAGTAAGAAACTGTATCCAAACATAGTACATTAAATATCGAGTAGCTCTTCAAACAAAAAGATTATATCATCATATCATTCATCATTCAAACCTAAAATAATGCAACTACTTGACAGATTAATATAACCAACATCCAGATTTATTAACACACTATATATATGCTATGTGTGATTTAAAATAATAAGTAAAGCCTGTTGGGCACCAGACACAGAGATAGAGGCTCTTACCTGAGGAGGCCTCCACGTGGCAAGAGCTGGGTAACAGTCTCAAGATCTCGTTGACCAAGACCTTGACCGAGACTTGATGCTGGCTAACATCCTCAACATCCTCAATAGTAATCTTCTAAGTTCAGGCATATCCATACTAAACTTAATTGATTATAAGAAGAACATGATCGGCAATTTTATGACAAAGGTAGTTTAGTCATCTCAGAACTGATCAGGTTGCTTCAAGTTCTATTATCGTCATTTAGATTACACAGTTCTGCTGACCTAAACACTGTTCACTTAGCCAAATACCTTTAAACTTGAGGATAGAGAGTCTGTGCTTGTTAGTAATTTTCAGGCATTCAAAAACATAAAGAGACGGCGTATAATGTTCTGGTAGACTAATATAGAAATTATTAATTAATTGGTGATCATTGATGATTTGAGAAAATTCAAAGATATGTAAAGTATAAGCTTTGATGTGGTATAAGAACCCAGAAAGATTAGACCATTTTCTTATTTAAGAGACAACACAGAGATATTTGTAAAAGTGAGACTGCCTTGGTTTACAAACAATTCTAAATGTGCACGCTATACAATAACCCAATCGATGTCGTTTAATTGAATTCACTTGATCTGCACGCTAGACTTATAACTGACATCTGTTTATGTGAAAGCCGTTGACTGATCTTTATAACTTTAAAAAAAAAAACATGTATCCAGTTTCCTATGTTGACAATTAACTCAGCATGCACATTTATTCGTAGGAAAAGGAAAGGAAGAAAACTCGACTGTACTACAAACGACAAGACATCACACGGAGAAGATATTTAAAACATTAAAGTGCCACACTTGTGCAGATAACGTTAATAAAATAGAATATTATTTGAATATAAAAAAATCTGGAAGCGGTATAAAAATACCCGATGAAAATATTCGCCATAATAACAGAAATACGCTCGGGCGTGTTTTCGAAATTAATGCACATCTGACCGATTTTATCGCTCGGTAATCTCCGGAGTGTGAAGATCGCCTGACGTCACATTATGAACACATCTTAACTTCCGTTTCTATCAAAATATAAACAAAGCACGTGTTCAGTTCCATATTAGTTTGTTTTAAAAGTTTTATCATCATAGTCATGACAAGAGGAGATCGTGGTGGTATAAGAATGGTCAGCGGGGATAAGTGTGTTGCTGCAAACTGTGGAAATACAAAAGCTGATGGATTTTCCATACATGTATGTCGTTGTCTTCTGAAATAATATTTGACAATTAAGTTAAAAAAATATGCTTCATGCATCAAATTAGGACATCTGAAGTTTTAGTAGATAGTATTAGTAGTGGACCAGTGTAAGTTACCATTATTTGTTATGATATCAATAAAGTTATATATATATATATATATATATATATATATATATATATATATATATATATATATATATATATATATATATATATATATATATATATAAAACCAATTTATTTTCTGACACGAAAATACAATAAAACAATATTTGCCCATGTATATGTGTTGTTGTTTTGCATGATTTATCAGTATCAATGTGGTATAAATGTTAGATAGTTAAGGCCTTAAGAACAGGTGTTCCATCCAGGAAGGTGTCATAAATGGCTGGAAAAAGGTTGGGGGTTTTTTTGCTGTGTTAATAATCCAATATTATGCTGTCATGCATAGATCATGAAAACATCTGTTGCTGTGGGAATTACCAAACAAAGTCCACAAATACGCCTAAAATAGAGTTTATTCTTTATTGCATAGTTCTCCGTACAATGTCATATTGACTAAAGTCAGGAAGAGGTAAAACAATTAGTTCAGCAATGTAAAATTAAATTAGATATGAAGAAGACAGTAGTTGAAAATAGATGCTTACCATAGAATAAAGGTTTTTTTCATTGTTTTTAAAAATAGTTTAATGAAATAGTTATTTCATAGTTTATAAAAATCAACTATTATCATACATATAAGAAATTTAAAATTTCAACTTCTAATACAGGGTAGAGACTATGCCTAATTTCAACAGAACCTCCTCTCCAAAGAATCTGAAGTATTTTTTAAATTTTATCAATTTGTCCACGTTTTTGAAGCTTACAACTGTGTTAATCATTTTACTTATCAACGTATAGCTACGTGTCTACCAATGAAAATTACACACTCAGTCTTTATTATCGGTGAGAAAAAAATCCATTTGTAAACGAACAGGAGACTGCTGAACAGTACTGTAAATATCGTTACGTTATCGTTAACGTTACGTTATCGTTATATATAAGTTACGCTATATATATATATATATATATATATATATATATATATATATATATATATATATATATATACATATATATATACATATATATATACATATATATATATATACATCTACATATATATATACATATATATATATATATATATATATATATATATATATATATATATATATATATATATATATATATATATATATATATATATAGCGTAACTTAGTCCTTAGACATATTCAGAAAACAATTACCATGAACTGTCCGTCAATCTAGTCAATCAATTTTGTATACACCGGCAGCCACTTCTCCTCCATTATCAGAATCTTCCGAGCTTGTCACCTCCCCATCTTCGAATTGCGAAGTCTCGCAGGACAGTTACAATTCACTTCATTCAGATAATCCCAGTTTTCATATTCAGTTTCTGAAGACTTTTCAATAATATAACGATACCAGCCCTCTCTCTGTTTACAAGAAGTGTTCATAATGTGACGTCACGCTTTGTTTACACTAAATACCGGAAGTGGAAGGCGGTTGCATTCGGTTATTTTCGTAGACAGGTGCAAATGCGATATTATTTAGGCTGCCACGCAGTTATTATTGAAAATTTTTTAATATGATAGTTCACATTCGTATTTTTAATATACATTCTCATTCATTAAGAAATGAACTGAATAAATGTAGATACACTGTTGTGGCACTTTAACACAAACACACACGCACGTAAATACATGTATGCATACTTGTATGAAAAAAGATTGTGACCCAATATTTCGTGATCAATTTCTTTACTTTCATTCTTCTTCTTTTTCTGTCAGAAATATTTTGTTGAGAAACAGTCAAACGGGTATAAAAGTATTAATGAACTCTATGTCCGATAATTAAACCACAAATATTCAAAAACTTTGCTTTCAAGGCTACGATGATAAATTTGCCTAGTGTGAAAACGCACATTATGTTGAAGGCATATTGTTTTTAAATCAGCGAGTCTTTCGTATAAATATGCAGAAATATATAACAGTTTTAAAAAATACACTTTTCAATGGTCGAAATATCGCACATACAACTTTATAGCGCCACTTTTGCCGTAAAGTATAGTACGGGTAGAACATTGATTGAGTCGTTTGTGGTAAAGTATAGTACGGGTAGAACATTGGTGATGTCTATTTTGATATATCTATTGGACGGTGCAGTAATAATGTATTCTTCGTTGTATCTACCAACCACAATGCATTTATAGTATTTATAAAGATGTAGGTCACCAAAACAAGGCAAACCCAGTTACATGAGAGAGGTCGGCAAGATTGAGGCTGGAGATATGATTAACAAATAAAGTGCACTCAACTTTAAAAGTAACAAATATACATGGTACCTTTGAGTAAAATCACATCTGATGCTGATGCTCACATCAACATTTATTCTCCGCTACACTCACATTTAACTTGGTCAAAAATATCTCAAATAAATAAGGTTAAATATTTATTTTTAAAAATATTAGCAATTGTATTTTTTTATATTTTGTGATCAATTTTGGAAACCTTCACACCTCTCGACAAGACAATCTATCCAACGGACACATGTAAATATTTACAAACGTTTAACACAGATAGAGGTACGTGAAGACTAAACTTCAAGAGTAGCCTTCAATCAAGACAGACAGAAACAAATAATACAGACAAGCAGGCAGATATATGCAAAGAGTGAAAGAGATTATATTATTATTGAAAACAAATACTTTCCTTTAGAACTTAACCGTTCGATTGCAAATTTTATCTAGTAAACCAATGATTGTTTAATCTTCATCCTCATTTCGAATGAAATTTTATCTGTATGTTACATGTGCCTAGTTCTTTTCTTTGCGCCGTCCACCACTTTTTCGAGCGAGCGGTTTAATAATCAGTGTATGATTTGTTTCTTTTTATTATTTTTCTGTCCCAACATTACGGGATATTTTTTAAACCCATTTGGCCGTGCATCCGACCCTGAACAAATTTGGGACCCCTCCAGAGGTAAATGTAGGATCTAAATCTTTGGGTATCAGAAGAGAGATCTTTAAACAGGCAATACGATCATGTTAGATACAATTACGTACCCTGGATAGGTTCTACGCTGTGGAATATTGAAATACCGTGGCTTATGGTTGTCAGTGTATTCACTCTTTTGTACCGTATTACTCGTTTTTTTAAAAGTTCATATTATATCTGAACTACAAGAATTACTAAAATAATGTTTTACCCTGATTTACTTTCACAATTCGGTTACAAACACTCTCAAAGCAAGTTCTACAATTTCTAACATAGGACAACTCTTGCAGATCTATAAATTGCTTAAATTAGCACCGTGGTCGTATTGCAAGCTGCAAGCATTGCATCCTTAGCTTAACCTATCTTTTTCATATCCTTAAATAGATCCGGCCTTTGTATATGCTTTTCTGAGCAATGCTTTCCTAGTAGGAAATAAAGCTTTTTCTCAATATGAATGGCGCTTACATAGCTACATTTTAATGCACGGAAGTGCATATTTAGCTCACGCAAATTAATACTGTCACATTTGTGTGGAGTATGTCGTTTATAAATTATAAAGAACCCGGTCAAGTCAAAATGTTGTACGAAAATAGGCTGTTTCTGTTGTTATGTTTCTCACTATGGAATAAAACTGACCCCGTTACTGGGTAGCATTTATTAAGTTGGTGTTTCTGTTAAAGTTTTATAGCCATATTATTTATAATGCATTATTTACTCGAACAATGTTTTGTAGACGACATGGTCGCGCTTAACACACATCAAAAGCGGTTGAGAGACCGATGAAAAAGAAACAGCTGCCTTTTACTTCTTTTTGAACAGAATTGTACGCTCTCTTATTTTTAAGGTTATGAGATCAATAATCAGCAGTTTATCAACTGAATGGGGACTGAAGGAACATAATATAGAAGGGATCTCACACTTACTACATCTACTATGTACTTTGCTGACACTTGCTGCAACGGAGCAAATCAGACTCAGTGAATAAGGGATAGATTTTGCAATTAACAAAAACTGAACTTCCTTTTATGATCCTCGCTTTCTGATAGTAAAAATGTGGAAGAAGACATGGAAAACAGAATTCCATATTTTAGACATTTTTACTACAGTTTAAACAAAAGAATTTAATTATTCTAGGCATACAACACACGGAAATGTGCAAGTATCATCAGATGCCTCACAAAGAATGATGTCAAGATCAAAATCGTCTGCCCACATATCACCCGAATCGAGCTGACATTGATATTTTCATATCCGCTGGTACAAAGCTATGTGGTTGTTGCTTTATTTCTCATGTTATAATATCTGTTTTTGCCCTTTATCGGCTTCAGTCTTCTTGCTTTTCTCCATACGAGCTATACATAAATTTTTCTTCTTTCTGTGCTCCTCTCATTCTTCTTTTCTTCGTGTATTTAGTCGTCTTTCTCTCCATTTTCTCTGTGTCTTACTATATTTCAGCATTTCGTCTCCTGTCATAATTCTAGCAACGGTACCTCTTTTTGAAGTCAGCGGCTCAGCTGGAACAAGGAGGAGGATATCTGTCAATTTCTCAAGCTTAAGTGAGTTTCCTCCAAAATATCTCCAATAAGTTGCAAGCAGCCAAAGTTTCTGTGACGTTGCTTAAAAGACTGTCTAAAAACACTGGGCTGGAAGGTTGTTAATCTCAGTGATTTTGTCAGTTTACTATGACATCACCGTGATTGAAGACAGTATGGGTTTAGTGACAAGTTAACATTATGTCTATTTACAAAGACATTTGGACAATTGGATTAGTTAAAATTTTAACTAGTGAGAAGGTTGATTGTAGGTCATTCAGAATAAGCGTTAAAATTCAAAATAATGGAAAGTCGCTTCACCATTCTACCTATTACCCAACCATATAGCTACATTTTACTCACAATCAATCGTGTGTGTGTGTGTGTTTGTGTGTGTGTGTGTGTGTGTGTAGAAGAAATATGAGCAACATGCATTCAGTCATATTCAGCACGTATATGTTATTAATAGCTAGCCCATTTTAAGTTACTCTGTCCAAACTTTCTAGTGTGCCAGAAATTATAATTATGTTGCCTTTAATGCAAACTTCTATACTCTTCTTACAAATACCTTTAATGCAAAAATTGCTTTGTATTCAACGCGAATCAGATCATTAGTTCCTGCATTCAATAAACGCTTTATAATAACACGATCTTAATTCAGAAAATCACAATTTGGAATTCAGAATGAATAAAATTGTCTCCAATGCCTATTAACGAATTAGTTCTAACATTGCGATAATAGAGTTATGCCAACGTACATATTTTATTGTTACGAGTTACATTTAAAAAAACAAAAAAACGTTGCCCTGCAACACAGAAAGATAATTAATTCTGGATTTAATTCAGTGGATTTAGAAAAGAGTGTATTCGGGCTGCATAGTCTAAGAAGTGTAGAAGCCAGTACATCAGCTCTAAGTGTATATTCCTAAAACAATCTTAAAAGTGTATGATAAAGCATATGATACATGGCAGATATATAAATCTAACAACTAATAATTTAAAGAATCTCCAGAAAACAATGGTTACTTTGTATTAAACATTTACTCTTTTTATATCTAGGATATTATATCAAATGCTATAGACACAGATTGTTCTAATGCTTGCATTATGTTCCGAACTAAATTATATCGGCAGAATCCATTATTGATATCTTATTATTCGATACTCCGGACTAAGTTTCTTCGAATATTGCTCAACAAAACCTTCACACTGATTGAAATAAAAGACTCTTAAGAATAACAAATCGTCTATTGGTTATTACTAATGGATACTCATATCGTACAACTACAAGAATAGGATTATAAATATTATTTCATGTTTTGTCACTTCGTTATTATTCGTGTACCACAATGTGTAACTGAATTCATTGTAACCTGCACGTCATGTTAAAGATACCACAGTATGAAAAGGAGTACTGAGTAACCTGTACATAATTACTCAGGTAGCACAAGGTGCAACTCTGAGCTTACAAAGGCACCACAATGTGTAAATATCGGCTTAGAATCCTGCACATTATTATTCAGGTAACACATTGTGTAACTGAGTGCTTATTCAGGATTCCACAAGGTGTAACTATGTGCCTATTAACCTGCACGTCATTATTCATGCACCACAATGTGCAACTATATGACTGGCAACCTGCACGTAATTATTCGGGTACCACAATGTATAACTATGTGCTTATTCTGGCACCACAATGTATATCTATGTACTTAATAACCTGCACGTTATTATTCAGGGACCACGATGTGCACTATATGCTTACTGGTACCCCATTATGTTACTATATGCATTGAAGTGTGAATATGTTTCTGTTATATATATATATATATATATATATATATATATATATATATATATATATATATATATATATATATATATATATATATATATATATATATATATATATACTGCCGGTATACTTATATTGTGAACACATTTTGTAACTGACATCTCCATACCATCATTCTGAATGAAAATCTGACCCAGTTTGGTTAGATTTGGTATTTACGGCAAAGCAACACAAGTAGGTTATTTAATGCCGATGCAATGGGAGTAAACACACCGATGTAGAAGAGCAAAAGCTGATGCGATGTCAAGATTCTAACCTACAAAGTTTCGGTCGCAAGTTCGAAACGCTAACCACTGAACCATTGCGGCTCCTAAATTTAGACCAGACAATCATTTATTAACAAAACAAATCACAAGTATCTACAAAATAAAATACTTGTGACAAAAAATTCCATTTTAAAAAATACATGTAAAATGATATTTTAACTTTTTCTTTCACAGCTTGTTAAGTATCAAAAATTAAAAAATTGCCCTACTAATAGTTCTTACCGAAAAACTACTTCGGTAGTTCATACGTGCGCTTTGCCTGTTTGATTATAATTTATGCTTCTGCAGATAACATTTTTCATTTTAATTATTTTCCCTTTCCCTGTAGAAGGAAAATTTTATAAAAAGAACATGATCTGAATTTTTTTCTGTATTCTGACACAACCTAACTACTTTGAGTCCAAATTGCTACTTCACCATAATATTATACCACATGGCTGTGTCTTACATATGTAATAAGAAACAGCATTCTAAAATCGCTCATTGTGCAACATGGCGTGCTTGAACATCATGATGTTTATACTTGCATGCTGAAGTTCGTATTATGTAAATCACCTAAAACTTGAATCTTTGACTTTATACCTTTGAAATGAAACTAACTCTGCTTTGATTTGTTTCTGCTTTAACATGTAAATGATTTTGACACTTCAACCACCTTATTTTCAGCAATTGGCCTGAAATACTAATTGTGTTGTATTGTATTGTATTGTATTGTATTGTATTGTATTGTATTGTATTGTATTGTATTGTATCGTATCGTATCGTATCGTATCGTATCGTATCGTATCGTATCGTATCGTATCGTATCGTATTGTATTGTATTGTATTGTATTGTATTGTATTGTATTGTATTGTATTGTATTGTATTGCATTGTAATGCATTGCATTGCATTGTATTGTAGTGTGTTTTATTGTATTGTATTGCATTGCATTTCATTGCATTGCATTGCATTGCATTGCATTGTATTGTATTGTATTGTATTGTATTGTATTGTATTGTATTGTATTGTATTGTATTGTATTGTATTGTATTGTATTGTATTGTATTGTACTGTATTGTAAACATGTGTTTTCAATGACCAGGTAGAACTGAACAAAACCATATAATTTTGAACAAGTATCATAAAACAAGTAATAAAATCCAAAATAGAATAAACGCAATAAAAAATAGCAAAACCAAATTAGCTTGATTTATCATGAATGTTATGGCGATTCCCTGTTTTATTTAATTTGATGATAGTGTGAATTTTAATGACTTTATCTGTACACTCCAATTATGTAAAAGTATAGAACCACCTGGCTGCAACCTTGATGTGTGAAACAGCAGTTTACAGTTCAACATAGGAAAAGGATATTCAAAATGTGAACAAACTTTGATCTTGAAAAGGGTCTAAAATAACGCAAATTTCCTCCTCACACACACACACACACACACACACACACACACACTCACACACACTTTACCACACACACTTTACCTTAGCACCCCATTTAAAATCAAAATATATAATGTTGACACCCAGTGTGAATTAGTTTTAATATTTTAGTGCCAACTGAAAACTTCATGAATAATGGTTGCCATGGGTTTTGTGCGTTATGATGATTGGAATTCGTATCTTATAAATATTAGCACAATGGCCGTCGGGTAGATGACGGATATTAGACCTTAAAGTCGATTAAGCTGCTAGTCTGTTTGTAAAATCATGTGATATTCGCGTCTTTGCCAGCGATTATTACTTCCACGCCCTACTGTCCATAATATATCGTTTATTTGAGTGTCTCCTATGTCTATTTGTAATAGTTATATGTGTCCTTGGCTTTTATTGATAGATTGGACTGACTATACATGTATCTGTAAGCATGTCCACATTGACCATGACAACTGTCTCCATTATTTTGTCTTAAATTGTGTGCGTTCTTAGTTTGTATTGATATTTAATTCCGTGTAAACGTATCCTCGTTGTCCATGGTGTACCGCTGCCACATTCTCTGTGTTTTTAATTAATGTACAGATCATTAGTATAAAAGCTTGAATTGTATAAATATGGTCAAATTTAACAAAAATCTTTATATGTAACAAATATAACGAAACAGACAATGCAATCATATTGTAGTAAAGTTAGTTATATGAAAAGAAAATCCAATACACCAAGAAATCAGCTCGATATTTCTAATCTATATGCCTTTAGATTGAGTGAAATTGGTTGGCAAAATGTAGAAACTTTTCTGGTTAGTGTCAATTTACACCTGCTTACAAATAAAACATTAGTGTTTTGAAACATAATAATTATTTATGAACTCCATAATGTACTTTTGTCTAAACAGATTTATGAACTGTATTGAACCAACAATTTCCACCTTGCTGTGTGAAGTAATAATTAACACGTAAATAATGTATTACCTAGGGAAGGGATGATAGCTATGCGACCGTTCTTTGCTTCTAAAAAGGGTTGTAGATCAGACTGTGAAGAAACTAGTAATCATAATTACTTTAATGTAACTAATCCTCGGACTTTGAACCGTGTATAGCTTATCTGTCTTCATTTTCATTTTGCAAGATAACGAGTGTCCATACAGTCCTGTCGTTTGTGGTTTCCATGTTTGGATCAATAGTTATGTGTGTACTTTGAATCGATAGGACATATTGTTTGTGCAATAATGTACTCCATGTATAAGTACAGCAACGAAATTTCATATTCCTTAAAATTATTCTTACAATACCTTCATCAGCACGTTACCTTTTGATATAAACTTATTGCTATAAATTGTATTTCTTTTAATTCCAGGATAGTGAGAACACAAGTTGTCTGTATGGAGGTCCATACTTTAATCGTTAATATGCACCAAATGTATACATGCGTGTGTGCTGTGTTTCTTTCTGTATGTAAAATACAGTCAGAGAGAGAGACAGACAGACAGACAGACAGACAGACAGATACAGAGACAGACAAACAGACAGACAGAGATGAGTAGCTGGCTGCGTGGTAAATAGTCTGGAGTAAATTCTCTTTACGCTAGTTCAATAGAGAAGATTTGTTTTTAAAAATGTTATGCACCATAACACAGCACTCGTATTAAAATTTTATTTCGTTCACTTTGTTTCTAAATATCGAAACTCCACATTGTATTGGAGGCACGCATATTTGTTTTAAGGAGTGTCGGATGGAAGGTTTGGTTTCAGTCAGTTCAAACCTGTTAAATTCGGTTACAAATTGCGAAGGCTTACTTAAGGGTGATACTAACTAACTATATATATATATATATATATATATATATATATATATATATATATATATATATATATATATATATATACTTTGTTTCGTTTTGGAATTCTGCCACATGTCACTGTGAACTGACATTTCATATCACTACACATAGGGTTCATCTAATACACGTGAATAACTTAGTTCAGCAAATAATGGGAAGCTGTTGTACATGAGGCAATTGCTTTGGAACTGAGTATACCATAATTACTCTTTCTTAAATCCTATTATGTCTCGTATTTGAATAAAACACGGAGATTCTGGAATACAATAGTTATTTCCTGTACTAAATCATATATTACAAAATGAACGGGTTCATTCAATGCAGTATCAAGTGACATAATTAGGGATGGATAATGATACATGATGCATTGAAGGCTTTGGAAAAGATGTATAGAGTTGTTTCTTTTATTATCAGTGTAATAATAATATTATACTTGGATAATGGAAAGAAAAGCTAATAATATGAGATTATTGTCAATTGTACATGCTGAATTTGATCAAACTTTGATTATGCGATCTCTATAGTAGTACTTACATACCTGTAAAATATTTAGATAAGTAGGTAGCTAGACTGATTGACTGTAAATCTATAAATTAGTGGGTGAATGCAAGGTATCAACGCTATGTGCAATAAATTTAGGAGCGCAAAATGAAATAGTAAATGATAATAATGAACGACAAGCCATAAACAATAGGTGATAAGCGCTAAAAGGTCAATCTTGAATGATAAGCGCTAAAAGGTCAATCTTGAACGATAAGCGATAAAAGGTCAATCTTGAACGATAAGCGATAAAAGGTCAATCTTGAACGATAAGCGATAAACCCTACATGATAAAGCACTAAACCATAAGAGACAAAAGCATTTATATACAATGAATAAGAAATAAAATTTGTTGTTTTTCTTTTATTTCTGAATTTTTTTCAAATAAATTTTAATCCAGTAGCAATGTTAAAAGATCAGAAGACGGCACGGTAAAGACTATACAGTTTGCTGCAAACTGGAATAGATGAATTATCACAGAGATGGCATATTTTAAATTATGACTAAACTGACTTTCTTGTTACACACAGAGACTTTTCCGCTTCAGAGAGCATTGGCAAGTGATCTTAGCTGTTTTTTTACCCATTTCTTTATGCCGCCTTTGTCGGTCGGGGAGTTTCGACCTCCGCAATGGTTGTTGCATTTTCTTTGCATCCTTTTGTATTCCATATATCAAAACAAAACCTGAATTCTAGATGTTTAGTATCTTCTATGAGGTCTCCAGAGTACCTACACACTTTTACTGGTTGAGTACTTCTTTGATAAATGATATTAGTTCTAGGAATCGCTTCTTTTGTGTTAACAGCACATTCTAATCCAAGTACACGCTCGGGCCGTCTTCGCCAAGCATAAATGTGCCATTATCAACTTTTTGTGAGTTAGACCTTTATCTTTATTTACGCAATCGTAAAATAAAGCCATTAATTTCCGAACGCCTGGGTCCCGAAACCTTGTCTTCAGCTGCGCAATGCGATCATCATTTTCCTAAAGTACGATGTGCTCGTAGACCCTGCAGGAATATTCGGCATATCTAAGTGGCCTATGCAGTTTGTATCGTCTTCTCTTGTGTTATATATTTGATCACCCTTAGTCTGATCAGTCGTATGGTTGATAATGCGTCTCCATATCACTACCCTGGACAGCATTGTTCGGGTGTCCAATTTATCACTCTGTATGCACTCTGATCATTTTCCAAATTGGTATTTCGCAAGTGAATATTTTAAATCGAAGTGCATCCTATCCATATTAACAAGATGTCACTGCAATACAGATACACAATTCAAAGAGCCACCCAAACAGAGGCTGATGAACAAAACGGACGAGGTCTCTATTTTAGAATTTCAAGAAGATCAACCAAAGAATGTCTATGTAAATGCATTGTACTCGACAGTAAAACGCAACCAGGAGGCCTAAGAGGATGATTTCTGTCTTGGAGCAGGAAGCTTTTGATGTAGAGTTCGGCGACAATGAGCAGGGGTTTGTCTCGTGAAAGACTAAGAACAAGACGTTAACACGGTAGTATGACAAACCTTATTGTCGTTGTAAGAAAGGACTTCTGAAAACAAACCAATAAATAATACCCAATACACTTCCATGAGAAGCATGCTGAAGCTAGCAAATGTATTTGGGGAAGTATTACAAACTACCTCACTCTTCATTATTGTTGTTTCCTATTATATTTTTGTATGCGTATCTTAAAATTAGATGACGGATGATCAATATCACCTTTGCGATTTAAAAAATTAACCACGACAAGATATTAGAACAATAACTTTCAAATGAAAGCCCTAAGCCTAAATGTGATACTATGGTATATGAAGAGGCCCAGAAGAAAATGGAACACAAGCTAATCGCCTAGCTGAATAAATGAGAAGCAGTTTGCTAATAGGCACAAATCCAAAGAAAGACTCCCGTTTTAGAAGGAAACAGCCATAGTGCCTGAAATCGTACAAATGCAGAGAACAGCTACTGCAAATGATAACAGCAGTGAGCAAACTTGCGTGGATGTCCTATGGTCAATGTCTGTAGTTATAGATGCAAACATTGTGCTATTAAAATAAAGCACTAATTATGCCCGTGACTCCTCAGGTCAAATTAGTTGTTTTTCAACATTATAAGGTAACGATTTGAACAGAGTGAAAGCGAACACCACGTTAAAGCTATATAAACATTTTCAATGCTCTCAATTTCAATGACCCTGCAAAAAAATACATCCCTTGTCTGACTGGGGCAAGGAGGAGATCCGCAGTCAACCACACACCCAGTGTATATTTCAGGACATCAGTGAAGAAATGGGGTAGTACAACTTGGTCTCTAGTAAAAACACCGAGCCATTAGAGAATATAACAACAGTGACTTTTCTTTCCTATTCTCGACCAAAACGACTGTGAGGTGGTCTTTATCGTCTTTGGAATGTGTGTTACAGCTCTTGTCAATCACAATTTCGCCAAATAAGCCGATCTGCCTCTCTAAGTTGTCGACGGTGGACTGTTGGATCACGGACTACGGCAGTAGCAACCATTATTGCAGGAGACACGAACAGGACGCTAAAGAAGTCAGTCACTCTTGGGTCATTCTTTTATCTATCTTCCCATCTATTATTGCCACTGTTCTAAATAGAGCTCTTGGATTATGTTGTTCAATGTTTCCCATTGTAGATCCATTGTTCCAACTGATTGAAGCTTGTAGTCTTTAATGGTTCCCGTGACACCCGTAAGCATAAAGGAGCTACACCGTTGCGACCTTCAATCGCCGTCATTACAACCGACCAGGGATTGGGACGTGGGAAAGAGAGCAGAACTCCCTTTTGTAAATATCACCCGGTTCCTGATATGGCGGCCCAGTACGATGATGGTTAGGGGCCCACTTTCGACCAGAGAAGCAAGAAGAATCACAACTGCTTGATCCTCTATTTGAATCTTTGTTGAAAATTTTGGAAAGCAAATGCCCGATGCCCCGTTGTTTACGTTTATATGTCTCTATTTAGCAGTGTTAGGCGACCAACCAGTTAATTTTGCCTGTGTGTACAACGCCTTAGGCTTGACGACCCACCTAGTTCGCTGCTTTCGAGCTAGACTCTTAATCTTGGTTGAAAATAGTATCAGCTCCCCTCTCAGTATATATCGTATGATGTCAAAGCCATTCGTCTTCAACTTGTGTCGTGTTTCGCTGGTGTGCGTTTTGCTGTTGGCCGCTGAGAACTACTTTTTGACATAGGCAAAGGGCAATCTGGTAGTTGTCTTGGATGTGAGCGTGGGCTCTGTCGATGCTCCAGTCCTTGTCCAAGAGTCGGGTCGGGTCAGTAGCGAACATTTACCCCTAGGTAGTCATATTCATTCGGTCCCAGTTGACTGCAATGTATGCTTGATGGTCACTTGGCTTCCTTGAGACATTGTCTACCGTTTGTTTGTTTTTTTTTTACTCAGATAGGCTCCTTTAAGACAGCCTCAAAAGGGTCAATGTAGATGGCCAGAACGACGTCCAGCATTTTGCAGCCTGTGACAGCTGTATTAAGTCAGAGGTCGGACTCTTGGTGTCATGGATATAAAAAGTGTCCCCCGATGTCTGAACCTTAACTGCATGGCCTTGACCTCTTTCTTTACCAACCAAAGTGAGATTTGTGCACCAACAAGGCAAAAATACTCTTTGTATGTTTCTGTCAGTCCTGCCTCGAAGCGGACATCGACGATGTAGTGAATCTTCAATTGTGATGCCTGGAAAGCTTAACTTTCTATGTTACATTTGTAAGATAAATCTGATCTTGCCGTCAATCTACGCTTTTCTAATGACATATTATATACCATTACCATAGTTTTGCGCTTACACTAATTCATATTAAAATAAAAGCATAAAATACAAACTATAACAAGATTAATTTCCGTATATACCAATACGCGATTCATAGGTCCCCAAGCAGGAACCGCCATTTATGTGTTTTGGATGAAGATTAGGTTCTCTATTGATGGGTGGATTGAAGATTTATTTCCACTTTGTATTTTTATGTCAATTCCTTATAATGTAACTGAATAAATATGTTCACAAATACTTTTGTAATATAATAAATAAATTACTGAGTAAAAAAGATATCATTTTTGTTGTCTTTTGGCGTCATTAATGTGAAGTCTATGGAACGCAACCTATAATTTCCATAAAATCACGCGAATTCGACATACGCGAGATTTTTCAGGAGCTCATTATACGAGCAAATCGTTGGTTTACTGAAGTGGTAGCAGCGGTGATTAATTATTGCTGCTGCTGCTTTCAGCTACTTCAGATATATTTGCAAACCTGTCCTTACATTTCTGTATTGTTAAATTTATGAACAGCAGAAATTAACACAAAATCTTGAGTGCTATTTTAACAATTCCTAAACCAAATATCACCCTTTGCAATGTAAATAATTTCTCTATAATTGTTCAGCTGTGGTGCCTATATTTAGTTTCTAATTACATAAATTATGTTAAAATGTGACGAATTCACAAATTAGTTAATAGCATAACTCAAATTCACAAATGAATATAAAAATCTGTGATACGCGGTAATTTTAGACAGCAAATGGCATAAATCAGATATCTTGTAATCCAAAACTCTGTTTTTTTCAATCAAATAACAATATTCACGGTACTAGTAGGTCATTGCTGTAATTTAAAGTAAAGTGCTTCTATGGATCTTTTAAGTTCAGTTGTCATTAAGTTTCTCTGGCAGTCAAAGCTTTTTACGATGCTAATTTGTTAGTTGGTTGTTGTTTACTTTTATGTTACGTTACCTAAATGATTGGCTGCACCCGTACTGAAAATATACCTTTCCCAAGAAATTCGAAACATTTTATTATCTGAGCTACTATAGATGCAGAGATAAAGCTTTGTTACCTGAATAAGCAGAGTTACACATTATATTACATGAATAATGATGTGGAGGATTCTAAGGATCATGTATCTCACCTTGTCTGATCTTCATATCTTAACATGGTATTGACGTTTGCAAAGTAATATGCATCGGTGACTTTTTAACAAATTGGAAGGTAATTACAACATGGGAGAAAACGAGGCTTAATAAGTGAACGACAACATACTGTAAGGACTCTTTGGTCTTAAACTAAGTAAAGTAGAGGATCAAAATCAAAAAGTATATTAATACAAGCAAATAAATTTAGTTCTCTAAATTACAAAGTGAATTTATGAAAAGGACATACGGTATTGTGAATTAAATCCAAAATAGTCCTAAATGTTCCATTGCATCTCCAAAAGTACAGAAATTCCGAAAGAATTCCCAGTGTCAAGTATGCTGATGTTTAAACAGTGATGAATATGCCGATGTACAAGTGATCCTTAAATGGATTACAATTGTATAATCCAGAATGTCTTTAAATGAATTCATAATAATAACAAAATAGTGTTTTCATTAAAAATGAAAACGAGCACATTTTTCGTTCCAATGAAGAATATTAAATAAATGATTTCTCTCAAATTATATCTTAACACAACAAAAAGGTATTTCACACTGGTATAGAAATATAAATGAATATTTCTGCTTATCAGAACGTTGTATTAAAAAAAGACGACCGGGATACGAGTCATAAGTTCACTTCCATAACTTTCTAAGGTCAACGGGCCATGACAACATGTTTACAAATATTATCTTAAACTATAACCCACAGTTAGTTAGCTAAACATTCGTTTGCAATGACCATTAGCTTAAACAACAACATATAATTTCGGATCAAAGTTAAGCATATGCATAAATATATATATATATATATATATATATATATATATATATATATATATATATATATATATAGACAGACAGACCTACACTAAAACTATACATATGTGAACAGATCGTAACAGGTTTAAAATACTAGTAGTTTTTAAAGAAGCAGCAATACTCTTTGTATGCTAAGGTTAACTCAGTAAGGCTTGGACCTACTTATATGTGCAAACATACATACATTCATACATGCGTACATACATACATACATACATACATACATACATACATACATACATACATACATACATACATACATACATACATACATACATACATACATACATACACACACACATACATACATACATACATACATACATACATACATACATACATACATACATACATACATACATACATACATACATACATACATACATACATACATACACACATACGTATGGTATTCTACCCAGGCTGATCCGTTGGCGAGATTCGAACCCGCACTTATTCGCCCACCAATTTTGGCGCGCTAGCCACTATGTGATGGAGATATATTGCATAGATAGAATAATAAAAACATAAATAGAATAATGTATACTGGCAGGAATCTGGTGAGTTAAGTAGATAATTCAGTAAATTACAGGTACGCAGTTGAAAAATGGATGGACATTAGACTAATGTAACGCCTTTCCATTTAAAACTACATTATGTTTAAAGATAACAGAGGTAGAAAAACACAAATTGTATTTAAATTTTACAAGAGATGCAAGTTTACTTCGTTTAATACTGTACAATCGACATTGAACTTAAGTGCATTTATGATTTGCTGTGTGACTGTAGGGGGATAGAGTGATTTAAGACATTCTGTCAATTTCGTTACATCTAACCAAGGTTTACATAAGCACTATTTTAACTCTTTCCATATATATCATCAAGATAACTTTATATCGACCTGGGATTCCAACACGTGCTATTCTGTAGTGAAATTCTATACCACAATACCGGGTGAATGGGTAATAGAAAGCACAATTGACCTAGATTATGTGGTATACATGTCTCTGCTTATATAAAGAAAGCATAAAACATTTTCTTTAAATGTACATGTTATAAGTCCTATTCTAACATTCTAACAAATTTGTTAATAAGTAACTGAGACAATAATTAGTTACTCTGGATTTCAATGCGTGATTTTCTGTTATTAACTTTAGATATGATAATGCCTGAGTGTTTATTGAATTAAAGAACGAATTACACAATTCCCATTGTATACAGGTTCTTGTATGCATTAACATCAGTTGTAGGAGAGATAAAGAAGTCGGCATCAAAAATACAATACTTATAGTTCATGGAATTGTAGGAACAAACCAACTAAACATGGGCGAATATTAATAATTATACGTACCGAATTTTGTCTAATCATTCTCATGCTTGATCTATACCAACACGGAACAACCTACATATAAGCACATACATTGATTGGATGAATTTGAAATATTTGCTTAAAACAAAGAAATGGATTTTATGACACATCTTGTAAAACAGATAATTACTCAAAATCATGTAGAAACGAGTTCCTTTAAAATGGAGAAAAGAAACAAAATCGAATCATAAAATGGAGAGAAGGAAAAAGAACACAAAAAAGAATGCGTGAAATTGAAACCAGACAAGAAAGATGGCAAAGTACCTACATAATTGCATCTAAAACAAAAACAAAAACACAACAATGATAGAAATTAGAACCAAAAAAAAACAGAATTAACAAGCAACAGTAAAAACAATGAGCTCATACACGACATTAAGCATGTTAGGCGGACCATCAATTGATTTGCATTGTAAACTTTATAAAACTTTTAGGTGAGTGTAAAGGTCACATTCACATTCATAAAGTTTGTGCACTCAAATCAATTTGTTTTTGTGTGTGATTCAGATCTACAGACATCTCCAACAGATGGTATATGATTGCAAGTGAAAATATTCTTAAATACATATGAAGGAAGAGATAGAAAAGCACATGATAAAGTGCTGAAATAGCCAACGCATTCATTCTTGAGATTTTGAATGTGTTGAGGACTCAACACCCCTGTGAGATTATTGGATGGTAAATGTTCAATGTTTCCCATTGTAGATCCATTGTTCCAACTGATTGAAGCTTGTAGTCTTTAATGGTTCCCGTGACACCCGTAAGCATAAAGGAGCTACATCGTTGAGACCTTCAATCGCCGTCATTACAACCGACCAGGGATTGGGACGTGAAGAAGAGAGCAGAACTCCCTTTTGTAAATATCACCCGGTTCCTGATATGGCGGCCCAGTACGATGATGGTTAGGGGCCCACTTTCGACCAGATAAGCAAGAAGAATCACAACTGCTTGATCCTCTATTTGAATCTTTGTTGAAAATTTTGGAAAGCAAATGCCCGATGCCCCGTTGTTTACGTTTATATGTCTCTATTTAGCAGTGTTAGGCGACCAACCAGTTAATTTTGCCTGTGTGTACAACGCCTTAGGCTTGACGACCCACCTAGTTCGCTGCTTTCGAGCTAGACTCTTAATCTTGGTTGAAAATAGTATCAGCTCCCCTCTCAGTATATATCATATGATGTCAAAGCCATTCGTCTTCAACTTGTGTCGTTTTTCGCTGGTGTTCGTTTTGCAGTTGGCCGCTGAGAAATACGTTTTGACATAGGCAAAGGGCAATCTCGTAGTTGTCTTGTATGTGAGCGTTGGCTCTGTCGATGCTCCAGTCCTTGTCCAAGAGTCGGATCTGGTCAGTAGCGAATATTTACCCCTAGGTAGTCATATTCATTCGGTCCCAGTTGACTGCAATGTATGCTTGATGGTCACTTGGCTTCCTTGAGACATTGTCTACCGTTTGTTTTTTTACTCCAGATAGGCTTCTTTAAGACAGTCTCGAAAGGGTTAATGTAGATGGCCAGAACGACGTCCAGCATTTTGCAGCCTGTGACAGCTGTATTAAGTCAGCGGTCGGATTCTTGGTGTCATGGATATAAAAAGTGTCCCCCGAAGTCTGAACCTTAACTGCATGGCCTTGAGCTCTTTCTTTACCACCCAAAGTGAGATTTGTGCACCAACAAGGCAAAAATACTCTTTGTATTTTTCTGTCAGTCCTGCCTCGAAGCTGACATCGACGATGTAGTGAATCTTCAATTGTGATGCCTGGAAAGCTTAACTTTCTATGTTACATTTGTAAGTTAAATCTGATCTTGCCGTCAATCTACGCTTTTCTAAGGACACATTATATACCATTGGAATGCGTTGAGCATTCCTCGACACGACTGATATTTAGGACTATCCCAAACTGTGACAAAGCTGTCTAACCAATGGCAGAGCACGCCAGGTTTGTTCTTTATGTGCACGCGAAGTGGAGGTTTAAATCCCATTCTTTTTCACTGTTATGTCAGTAGTAGTAACAGAGTATATTGCCGACTTTGGCGTATTCGATTTACACTAGTTTTGCGCTTACACTAATTCATATTTAAAAAAAAGGATAAAATACAAACTATAACAAGATTAATTTCCGTATATACCAATACGCGATTCATAGATTCCCAAGCAGGAACCGCCATTTATGGCGTTTTGGATGAAGATTAGGTTCTCCGTTGATGGGTGGATTGAAGATTTTTTTTCCACTTTATATTTTTATGTCAATCCCTTATAATGTAACTGAATAAATATGATCACAAATACTTTTGTAATATAATAAATAAATTACTGAGTAAAAAAGATTTCATTTTTGTTGTCTTTTGACGTCATTAATGTGAAGTCTATGGAACGCAACCTATAATTTCCTTAAAATCACGCGAATTCGACATACGCGAGATTTTTCAGGAGCTCATTATACGAGCAAATCGTTGGTTTACTGAAGTGGTAGCAGCGGTGATTAATTATTGCTGCTGCTGCTTTCAGCTACTTCAGATATATTTGCAAACCTGTCCTTACTTTTCTGTATTGTTAAATTTATGAACAGCAGAAATTAACACAAAATCTTGAGTGCTATTTTAAAAATTCCTACACCAAATATCACCCTTTGCAATGTAAATAATTTCTCTATAATTGTTCAGCTTTGGTGCCTATATTTAGTTTCTAATTCCATAAATGATATGTTAAAATGTGACGAATTGACAAATTAGTTAATATGCATAACTCAAATTCACAAATGAATATAAAAATCTGTGATAGGCGGTAATTTTAGACAGCAAATGGCATAAATCAGATATCTTGTAATCCAAAACTCTGTTTATTTCAATCAGATAACAATATTCACGGTACTAGTAGGTCATTGCTGTAATTTAAACTAAAGTGCTTCTATGGATCTTTTAAGTTCAGTTGCCATTAAGTTTCTCTGGCAGTCAAAGCTTTTTACGATGCTAATTTGTTAGTTGGTTGTTGTTTACTTTTATGTTACGTTATCTAAATAATTGGCTGCACCCGTACTGAAAATATACCTTTCCCAAGAAATTGGAAACATTTTATTATCTGAGCTACTATATATACAGAGATAAAGCTTTGTTACCTGAATAAGAAGAGTTACACATTATATTACATGAATAATGATGTGGAGGATTCTAAGGATCATGTATCTCACCTTGTCTGATCTTCATATCTTAACATGGTATTGACGTTTGCAAAGTAATATGCATCGGTGACTTTTTAACAAATTGGAAGGTAATTACAACATGGGAGAAAACGAGGCTTAATAAGTGAACGACAACATACTGTAAGGACTCTTTGGTCTTAAACTAAGTAAAGTAGAGGATCAAAATCAAAAAGTATATTAATACAAGCAAATAAATTTAGTTCTCTAAATTATAAAGTGAGTTCCAATGAAGAATTTAAATAAATGATTTCTCTCAAATTATACCTTAACACAACAAAAAGGTACTTCACACTGGTATAGAAATATAAATGAATATTTCTGCTTATCATAACGTTGTATTAAAAAAAGACGACCGGGATACGAGTCATAAGTTCACTTCCATAATTTTCTAAGGTCAACGGGACATGACAACATGTTTACAAATATTATCTTAAACTACAACCCACAGTTAGCTAGCTAAACATTCGTTTGCAATGACCATTAGCTTAAACTACAACATATAATTTCGGATACAACATATAATTTCGGATAAAAGTTAAGCATATGCATATATATATATATATATATATATATATATATATATATATATATATATATATATATATATATATATATATATATATATATATATATATAGACAGACAGACAAACCTACACTAAAACCATACATATATGAACAGATCGTAACAGGTTTAAAATACTAGTAGTTTTTAAAGAAGCAGCAATACTCTTTGTATGCTAAGGTTAACACAGTAAGGCTTGGACCTACTTATATGTGCAAACATACATACATTCATACATGCGTGCATACATACATACATACATACATACATACATACATACATACATACATACATACATACATACATACATACACACACACACACACACACACATACATACATACATACATACATACATACATACATACATACATACATACATACATACATACATACATACATACATACATACATACATACATACATACATACGTATGGTATTCTACCCAGGCTGATCCGTTGGCGAGATTCGAACCCGCACTATTTCGCCCGCCAATTTTGGCGTGCTAGCCACTATGTCATGGAGATATATTGCATAGATAGAATAATAAAAACATAAATAGAATAATGTTACTAGCAGGAATCTGGTGAGTTAAGTAGATAATTCAGTAAATTACAGGTACGCAGTTGAAAAATGGATGGACATTAGACTAATGTAACGCCTTTCCATTTAAAACTACACTATGTTTCAAGATAACAGAGGTAGAAAAACACAAATTGTATTTAAATTTTACAAGAGATGCAAGTTTACTTCGTTTAATACTGTACAATCGACATTGAACTTAAGTGCATTTATGATTTGCTGTGTGACTGTAGGGGGATAGAGTGATTTAAGACATTCTGTCAATTTCGTTACATCTAACCAAGGTTTACATAAGCACTATTTTAACTCTTTCCATATATATCATCAAGATAACTTTATATCGACCTGGGATTCCAACACGTGCTATTCTGTAGTGAAATTCTATACCACAATACCGGGTGAATGGGTAATAGAAAGCACAATTGACCTAGATTATGTGGTATACATGTCTCTGCTTATATAAAGAAAGCATAAAACATTTTCTTTAAATGTACATGTTATAAGTCCTATTCTAACATTCTAACAAATTTGTTAGTAAGTAACTGAGACAATAATTAGTTACTCTGGATTTCAATGCGTGATTTTCTGTTATTAACTTTAGATATGATAATGCCTGAGTGTTTATTGAATTAAAGAACGAATTACACAATTCCCATTGTATACAGGTTCTTGTGTGCATTAACATCAGTTGTAGGAGAGATATAGAAGTCGGCATCAAAAATACAATACTTATAGTTCATGGAATTGTAGGAACAAAACAACTAAACATGCGCGAATATTAATAATTATACGTACCGAATTTTGTCTAATCATTCTCATGCTTGATCTATACCAACACGGAACAACCTACATATAAGCACATACATTGATTGGATGAATTTGAAATATTTGCTTAAAACAAAGAAATGGATTTTATGACACATCTTGTAAAAGTGATAATTACTCAAAATCATGTAGAAACGAGTTCCTTTAAAATGGAGAAAAGAAACAAAATCGAATCATAAAATGGAGAGAAGGAAAAAGAACACAAAAAAGAATGCGTGAAATTGAAACCAGACAAGAAAGATGGCAAAGTACCGACATAATTGCATCTAAAACAAAAACAAAAACACAACAATGATAGAAATTACAACAAAAAAAAGAATTAACAAGCAACAGTAAAAACAATGAGCTCATACACGACATTAAGCATGTTAGGCGGACCATCAATTGATTTGCATTGTAAACTTTACAACACTTTTAGGTGAGTGTAAAGGTCACATTCACATTCATAAAGTTTGTGCACTCAAATCAATTTGTTTTTGTGTGTGATTCAGATCTACAGACATCTCCAACAGACGGTATATGATTGCAAGTGAAAATATTCTTAAATACATATGAAGGAAGAGATAGAAAAGCACATGATAAAGTGCTGAAACATTCAAAATAGCCAACGCATTCATTCTTGAGATTTTGAATGTGTTGAGGACTCAACATCCCTGTGAGATTATTGGATGGTAAATGTTCAATGTTTCCCATTGTAGATCCATTGTTCCAACTGATTGAAGCTTGTAGTCTTTAATGGTTCCCCTGACACCCGTACGCATAAAGGAGCTACATCGTTGCGACCTTCAATCGCCGTCATTACAACCGACCAGGGATTGGGACGTGGGGAAGGGAGCAGAACTCCCTTTTGTAAATATCACCCGGTTCCTGATATGGCGGCCCAGTACGATGATGGTTAGGGGCCCACTTTCGACCAGAGAAGCAAGAAGAATCACAACTGCTTGATCCTCTATTTGAATCTTTGTTGAATATTTTGGAAAGCAAATGCCCGATGCCCCGTTGTTTACGTTTATATGTCTCTATTTAGCAGTGTTAGGCGACCAACCAGTTAATTTTGCCTGTGTGTACAACGCCTTAGGCTTGACGACCCACCTAGTTCGCTGCTTTCGAGCTAGACTCTTAATCTTGGTTGAAAATAGTATCAGCTCCCCTCTCAGTATATATCGTATGATGTCAAAGCCATTCGTCTTCAACTTGTGTCGTTTTTCGCTGGTGTGCGTTTTGCTGTTGGTCGCTGAGAACTACTTTTTGACATAGGCAAAGGGCAATCTGGTAGTTGTCTTGGATGTGAGCGTGGGCTCTGTCGATGCTCCAGTCCTTGTCCAAGAGTCGGGTCGGGTCAGTAGCGAACATTTACCCCTAGGTAGTCATATTCATTCGGTCCCAGTTGACTGCAATGTATGCTTGATGGTCACTTGGCTTCCTTGAGACATTGTCTACCGTTTGTTTTTTTACTCCAGATAGGCTTCTTTAAGACAGTCTCGAAAGGGTTAATGTAGATGGCCAGAACGACGTCCAGCATTTTGCAGCCTGTGACAGCTGTATTAAGTCAGCGGTCGGATTCTTGGTGTCATGGATATAAAAAGTGTCCCCCGAAGTCTGAACCTTAACTGCATGGCCTTGAGCTCTTTCTTTACCACCCAAAGTGAGATTTGTGCACCAACAAGGCAAAAATACTCTTTGTATTTTTCTGTCAGTCCTGCCTCGAAGCTGACATCGACGATGTAGTGAATCTTCAATTGTGATGCCTGGAAAGCTTAACTTTCTATGTTACATTTGTAAGTTAAATCTGATCTTGCCGTCAATCTACGCTTTTCTAAGGACACATTATATACCATTGGAATGCGTTGAGCATTCCTCGACACGACTGATATTTAGGACTATCCCAAACTGTGACAAAGCTGTCTAACCAATGGCAGAGCACGCCAGGTTTGTTCTTTATGTGCACGCGAAGTGGAGGTTTAAATCCAATTCTTTTTCACTGTTATGTCAGTAGTAGTAACAGAGTATATTGCCGACTTTGGCGTATTCGATTTACCCTAGTTTTGCGCTTACACTAATTCATATTAAAATAAATGCATAAAATACAAACTATAACAAGATTAATTTCCGTATATACCAATACGAGATTCATAGGTCCCCAAGCAGGAACCGCCATTTATGTGTTTTGGATGAAGATTAGGTTCTCCATTGATGGGTGGATTGAAGATTTTTTTCCACTTTGTATTTTTATGTCCATTCCTTATAATGTAACTGAATAAATATGTTCACAAATACTTTTGTAATATAATAAATAAATTACTTGAGTAAAAAAGATTTCATTTTTGTTGTCTTTTGGCGTCATTAATGTGAAGTCTATGGAACGCAACCTATAATTTCCATAAAATCACGCGAATTCGACATACGCGAGATTTTTTAGGGGCTCATTATACGAGCAAATCGTGGGTTTACTGAAGTGGTAGCAGCGGTGATTAATTATTGCTGCTGCTGCTTTCAGCTACTTCAGATATATTTGCAAACCTGTCCTTACTTTTCTGTATTGTTAAATTTATGAACAGCAGAAATTAACACAAAATCTTGAGTGCTATTTTAACAATTCCTAAACCAAATATCACCCTTTGCAATGTAAATAATTTCTCTATAATTGTGCAGCTTTGGTGCCTATATTTAGTTTCTAATTCCATAAATTATATGTTAAAATGTGACGAATTGACAAGTTAGTTAATATGCATAACTCAAATTCACAAATGAATATAAAAATCTGTGATACGCGGTAATTTTAGACAACAAATGGCATAAATCAGATATCTTGTAATCCAAAACTCTGTTTATTCTAATCAAATAACAATATTCACGGTACTAGTAGGTCATTGCTGTAATTTAAACTAAAGTGCTTCTATGGATCTTTTAAGTTCAGTTGTCATTAAGTTTCTCTGGCAGTCAAAGCTTTTTACGATGCTAATTTGTTAGTTGGTTGTTGTTTACTTTTATGTTACGTTACCTATAATTGGCTGCACCCGTACTGAAAATATACCTTTCCCAAGAAATTGGAAACATTTTATTATCTGAGCTACTATAGATGCAGAGATAAAGCTTTGTTACCTGAGTAAGCAGAGTTACACATTATATTACATGAATAATGATGTGGAGGATTCTAAGGATCATGTATCTCACCTTGTCTGATCTTCATATCTTAACATGGTATTGACGTTTGCAAAGTAATATGCATCGGTGACTTTTTAACAAATTGGAAGGTAATTACATGGGAGAAAACGAGGCTTAATAAGTGAACGACAACATACTGTAAGGACTCTTTGGTCTTAAACTAAGTAAAGTAGAGGATCAAAATCAAAAAGTATATTAATACAAGCAAATAAATTTAGTTCTCTAAATTACAAAGTGAATTTATGAAAAGAACATACGGTATTGTGAATTAAATCCAAAATAGTCCTAAATGTTCCATTGCATCTCCAAAAGTACAGAAATTCCGAAAGAATTCCCAGTGTTAAATATGCTGATGTTTAAACGGTGATGAACATGCCGATGTACAAGTGATCCTTAAATGGATTACAATTGTATAATCCAGAATGTCTTCTAATGAATTCACAATAATAACAAAATAGTGTTTTCATTAAAAATGAAAACGAGCACATTTTTAGTTCCAATGAAGAATTTAAATAAATGATTTCTCTCAAATTATATCTTAACACAACAAAAGATATTTCACACTGGTATAGAAATATAAATGAATATTTCTGCTTATCAGAACGTTGTATTAAAAAAAAGACGACCGGGATACGAGTCATAAGTTCACTTCCATAAATTTCTAAGGTCAACGGGCCATGACAACATGTTTACATATATTATCTTAAACTACAACCCACAGTTAGCTAGCTAAACATTCGTTTGCAATGACCATTAGCTTAAACTACAACATATAATTTCGGATCAAAGTTAAGCATATGCATATATATATATATATATATATATATATATATATATATATATATATATATATATATATATATATATATATATATATATATATATATATATATATATATAGACAGACAGACAGACCTACACTAAAACTATACATATGTGAACAGATCGTAACAGGTTTAAAATACTAGTAGTTTTTAAAGAAGCAGCAATACTCTTTGTATGCTAAGGTTAACTCAGTAAGGCTTGGACCTACTTATATGTGCAAACATACATACATTCATACATGCGTGCATACATACATACATACATACATACATACATACATACATACATACATACATACATACACACACACACACATACACACACACACACACACATACATACATACATACATACATACATACATACATACATACATACATACATACATACATACATACATACATACATACATACATACATACATACGTATGGTATTCTACCCAGGCTGATCCGTTGGCGAGATTCGAACCCGCACTATTTCGCCCGCCAATTTTGGCGTGCTAGCCACTATGTCATGGAGATATATTGCATAGATAGAATAATAAAAACATAAATAGAATAATGTTACTAGCAGGAATCTGGTGAGTTAAGTAGATAATTCAGTAAATTACAGGTACGCAGTTGAAAAATGGATGGACATTAGACTAATGTAACGCCTTTCCATTTAAAACTACACTATATTTCAAGATAACAGAGGTAGAAAAACACAAATTGTATTTAAATTTTACAAGAGATGCAAGTTTACTTCGTTTAATACTGTACAATCGACATTGAACTTAAGTGCATTTATGATTTGCTGTGTGACTGTAGGGGGATAGAGTGATTTAAGACATTCTGTCAATTTCGTTACATCTAACCAAGGTTTACATAAGCACTATTTTAACTCTTTCCATATATATCATCAAGATAACTTTATATCGACCTGGGATTCCCACACGTGCTATTCTGTAGTGAAATTCTATACCACAATACCGGGTGAATGGGTAATAGAAAGCACAATTGACCTAGATTATGTGGTATACATGTCTCTGCTTATATAAAGAAAGCATAAAACATTTTCTTTAAATGTACATGTTATAAGTCCTATTCTAACATTCTAACAAATTTGTTAGTAAGTAACTGAGACAATAATTAGTTACTCTGGATTTCAATGCGTGATTTTCGGTTATTAACTTTAGATATGATAATGCCTGAGTGTTTATTGAATTAAAGAACGAATTACACAATTCCCATTGTATACAGGTATACATACATACATACACACACACATACATACATACATACATACATACATACATACATACATACGTATGGTATTCTACCCAGGCTGATCCGTTGGCGAGATTCGAACCCGCACTATTTCGCCCGCCAATTTTGGCGTGCTAGCCACTATGTCATGGAGATATATTGCATAGATAGAATAATAAAAACATAAATAGAATAATGTATACTGGCAGGAATCTGGTGAGTTAAGTAGATAATTCAGTAAATTACAGGTACGCAGTTGAAAAATGGATGGACATTAGACTAATGTAACGCCTTTCCTTTTAAAACTACACTATGTTTCAAGATAACAGAGGTAGAAAAACACAAATTTTATTTAAATTTTACAAGAGATGCAAGTTTACTTCGTTTAATACTGTACAATCGACATTGAACTTAAGTGCATTTATGATTTGCTGTGTGACTGTAGGGGGATAGAGTGATTTAAGACATTCTGTCAATTTCGTTACATCTAACCAAGGTTTACATAAGCACTATTTTAACTCTTTCCATATATATCATCAAGATAACTTTATATCGACCTGGGATTCCAACACGTGCTATTCTGTAGTGAAATTCTATACCACAATACCGGGTGAATGGGTAATAGAAAGCACAACTGACCTAGATTATGTGGTATACATGTCTCTGCTTATATAAAGAAAGCATAAAACATTTTCTTTAAATGTACATGTTATAAGTCCTATTCTAACATTCTAACAAATTTGTTAGTAAGTAACTGAGACAATAATTAGTTACTCTGGATTTCAATGCGTGATTTTCGGTTATTAACTTTAGATATGATAATGCCTGAGTGTTTATTGAATTAAAGAACGAATTACACAATTCCCATTGTATACAGGTTCTTGTATGCATTAACATCAGTTGTAGGAGAGATATAGAAGTCGGCATCAAAAATACAATACTTATAGTTCATGGAATTGTAGGAACAAAACAACTAAACATGGGCGAATATTAATAATTATACGTACCGAATTTTGTCTAATCATTCTCATGCTTGATCTATACCAACACGGAACAACCTACATATAAGCACATACATTGATTGGATGAATTTGAAATATTTGCTTAAAACAAAGAAATGGATTTTATGACACATCTTGTAAGAGATAATTACTCAAAATCATGTAGAAACGAGTTCCTTTAAAATGGAGAAAAGAAACAAAATCGAATCATAAAATGGAGAGAAGGAAAAAGAACACAAAAAGAATGCGTGAAATTGAAACCAGACATGAAAGATGGCAAAGTACCGACATAATTGCATCTAAAACAAAAACAAAAACTCCACAATGATAGAAATTACAACAAAAAAAAACAGAATTAACAAGCAACAGTAGAAACAATGAGCTCATACACGACATTAAGCATGTTAGGCGGACCATCAATTGATTTGAACTGTAAACTTTACAAAACTTTTAGGTGAGTGTAAAGGTCACATTCACATTCATAAAGTTTGTGCACTCAAATCAATTTGTTTTTGTGTGTGATTCAGATCTACAGACATCTCCAACAGACGGTATATGATTGCAAGTGAAAATATTCTTAAATACATATGAAGGAAGAGATAGAAAAGCACATGATAAAGTGCTGAAACATTCAAAATAGCCAACGCATTCATTCTTGAGATTTTGAATGTGTTGAGGACTCGACATCCCTGTGAGATTATTGGATGGTAAACAACTACTCTTATAATGTCAATTATTGTAAAAATTGTTCTTAGAGGCATCAATGCACTAACAGCAAAAACAACCGTTAAACAAGCAAATTTTAAAACGTTTAGTATTTTAGATTCATCCATATCTTCGGCTGTTTGGATTTTGAAATGTTTTTAATTCTTTTATACTACCATAAAATGCATTTAGATGCAACCCTAGCTTAATGACAAAACTCCTTCGATGAACCTAGTTCAGTTTGAAATTATACTCATATTTCACTTCATACTGAAAACTAAGTTGTCTATTCATTAGAAGAAATGTTCTGCTCAATGACATTGCAGTAAAATTACAACATCATACATGATTTGTGGTGGTTGTGGTTGTGTGGCTTAACGCCATTTTTCAGCACATGATAGGCTATACATGGCGGCCTGTATTTATGGTGGAGGAAGAAACCGGGAAATCACCGGAAAGAACCACCGACCCACGAGAAGCTACGGGCAAACTTTCTCATATATCCACATTCGCCGAATCTTAGACTCGAACCAACGCAGATGAGGCGAGATCCGTAACGGACAGCGCTTTAGTCCACTCGGTCACTCGGGGCCCCTATATACATGCTTTGTAAGCATTGGCAAGTATAGCATTGACCAACATTTAAAAATGTCATCCTTCCCTAATCTTTTAAATTTAAAGTTTTACTTTATCTCTTTGCCTGTTCCATTTGCTATGTTTGTGTTCACTTCCTTGTTTTACTCTTCATTTTTAACAGAAATGGAATAAATGTTTGTTTTTTTTTTCTTCAACAAATCCTAATTCTTTCCCCATTGGATTGTATACCTTATTTTATACTAAACTAGTCAAAACTGGATAGTAATGATGAAATAGTAGTACACTTCAGAACAAAAGCTGAATACACTACGAAACTTGCAAATGATTTTGAAGATCAAGGTTCAAGATCCAGGACGTTGTGCAACTGTGCATCAAGCTAAATATAAATTAAATGGGAGGAACTACTAATAAATTATGACTATCAAGGAGGACTATATATTTTTAAGTAAATACGCAAGCCATATATACAAAAAGATAATATGTAAACAGTGAAATACTCTCAAAAACATCCGTCAAAACAGCTGCAACATATCTGATTTGATCTGAAGAGTTTCCGTAAAGTTGGAATAATAATGACAGGACGTTAGTTTTGTTCGATTAAGTGGGTCGTTTTTCTTATATATTGAGACCACATGGACTTCATTGAGTCTTGCTGTGAAAAATGTTTGGTAAAGGCCATAGTTTGGTTATACAATATAACCAGTCTGCGATTATGTTCCAAATTTTAATAGTTTCAGTGAAAACAAAAGATGCAGCACAGTTGCCTATGATGATACTTGATATGGCAGTAGCTATAGTTTTCAGTGACATGAGAGAAAGCAAAATTTTAAGTAAATTATGTTTCTCCTAGAATAATTACCCAATCATATTACGTTAGGATAAATAACATGCTGCCTGGTGAATCCAGTCCTACTAAAAGACGAAAAACGTCATATTTTAAATAAAGGTTAGTAACTCCTGAACATTACCTCTCCTTGATACTCCCAGTTGTCGCCAATTGTTAGCTGTGCGAGACATTAATGCGATTCTCGCATTGCGAGTTGGTGGTGAGGGGTGTTAAGTAATGTGATTAGGTAAGTATTCTCAGAGAAACATAATTTACTTTAAAATTTGTTCTCTACTTCAAATACGTTCCCCAATCACATTACGTTAGGAGAATAAGAAATAGGTGGAGGGGATACTGAGCATCCGACCTCTATCTCGGGTATCCTTCTATGGATGAGTGGTTAGATTCCCCATATGAAAGATAACCTATTCTCCTAATCACACAAGCAACATAACCTGGAATTCCTTGATCTGAGACTCTTATATGGTTGAGAAGATGAAGTTGAATTCTTCTCACCTACCAAAATTTTCACTGGTGAATTCAGCGAAGCTGACAGGCTGTGTTGGTTAATCTAGTTGGGTCTGGTGACCGTCTGTGCTGCTGACACCGGCTCTACACGAATCAAAGTTTGTCTCTACTACGCTAAATCTGATAAAACTCGTGTGAAAGATGATTCTGCATGCCAGGCAACAGTTTCTACAATATCCCGGATCGAAACTTTGCGATCGAATGCAAGGCTCGCTGATATGGCTAGTGACTTCTGAGCAGTAATCTACGTGAGACCGCGTACGATCATCTTCAGTCAGGGATAAGAGGCGTGAAACGTGATATACTGTGTTATGGCTTATTGAGATTGTTCGAAACTTCGGAGCAGTAAGCCACCTATGGCGCACCTGATCTTGTGAGACGTCATAGTAAATCGAGTGTACGACCCACTTCAAACCTGAAGAAAAGGCTTGAAGGATGTTATCATGTGTTTCGGCTAACACTGGAAGGCAGCACCACTTGCGAGTGCCATGACTTATCTCTGTGTGCTGCAAGTGAATCCTTGAGGGCGCGAATATGATCTTGCATGGTTGCTATTATCGACCTGGTTATGGAAGAGAGCGAGCAAGAGACAATTGTTTGACGACCGACAGACGGCAACCTACTTTGGGCTAGTAAGTCCGATGGTATATTGAGCACCACCGATCTGAACTGAAGGAAATTTGGGTAAACATAAGGGTAAACATAAATGAGTATGCAGCTCTCTTATCCTACGTGCAGAAGCAAAAGCTATCAGGAAATGTGGTCATTATGATAGTGACTTTAGCGATGTATAGGCTAGGAGTTCGAAGGGGTATGAATCGAGCCATGTTAAAACCCAGGATTTGATACCTTTAGAGACAAAATAAGAAATAGTGGTGTAAGAGACCAATATTGTCTAAAAGATCAGATAGGTATCTATCCCGCACAAAACCATGTTGCCATGATGCCGGAATGTATCCTATATCATGAGGCGGCAGCCTTTGGTTGAGGTTGAGGTCCGACGGTTTCTCCTCTGAAAACAGAACAAGAGAAAAGTCGACCAGTTGAAGGATGGAGGCACGCAGAGGGACAGTATTGTTTGTTGCTCTCGAGATTCTCTCCACACTTAAAGGTTGGAATTATTTGACTCGTAAGGCAGTCATGGTAATAGGCTGGTGATACCCAGCTCTAGAAACAAAATGTAAAACTATCATAGAAAACATTTTCATACCAAACAAGTTTCCATTTCTACCAAAGCATCCCTGCATCCCAAAGGATGCCTTAAATCAATGTTTGGTAGCAACTGTTGAAAGACAACTGCAACAAGAACCTGCACTTTAAGTATGGAACACTTTCATTTCAAGACAAACCTATGGTGTCAGTGACAATAAGTGAATTGCACTGTCTCAACAATTACGCAGTTCATTAACCCTTGACAATAAGTCATAGTTTTGGCATTTGCTGCATCACAATGTAATTGCAAACACATCCTGGAAAGCAGGTCCCACTGACTTGATTCTTCCCAAGATGCACCCACAGAGCATGTCTAAAGTCAATCGGTGGGTGACCCGACAAAAGTGCACCAGGACAAAAGAGTGCCAGCAAAAGCACATGGACAAAAGCATGCTGACATGCACTCTGCAAAAGATGTAAATATAAAAAAAATTAATATTGTTTTGACATAAAATAAAAGCAAATACTATTTCTTTTAACATTTATATAATTTATTTGTTTAGTATAATATTGGTATGATGCTCTCCTAAGTTGAAACATACACTTTTAAAATAGTTTCCTAATTGCCAGTCAGTTAAAGTTAATTATAATTATTTCATCTGAAAACATGAAAGTAAATTTTTTGATCGCGGGTTACAGTTAATCAGAATTGAAATGAGAATAATGGTCTTGGCATTGGATTATTGAATACCACACACACCCTGTTTACTTTGACTTAATTTATAACTGCACGGTTTTGTCACACATACATTGGGGTTGTTTAGCATTGTGCGCATATGTTGGCATGCTTTTGTCCGCACACTTTTGTTATGGAGCTCAATAGGTGTGATAATATAGAAGCTACAGCTTGGTCAGAGAGGAAAGAAACAATTTTAAGCCATTTTAAATGTTCTGCAACACTTATCTAAAAAAAAACAGTCATCCCATAACTTCAGTACAATTTTGGTAGGATTAAGTGTACTAATACAGGTATTCCATCCGGAAATGGATGAATGGATAAATGGATTCACATATTCAAGAGTGACACAAACAAAGGATGAAGAAAATGAATAAGGACTGATCCATTTAAACATACATGGTACCCAGGGATGGCAGTTTTTAAAAAAATATGCCAGTGTTCATTGATTTCACAGAGTTCATATTAAAATGATAAGCGAAATCTATCTTGCACCTATGAGTGAGTACCCCACTGTAAAAATGCCTTTCCTCGGTCCCATGTATGTTATAATGGAACAGCCATAATACATACCTACCCCTGAAGAGTAAAAAACAAATTCATGAAAAAAATTTGATTATCAATGTCTTTATCTTTATAAGAAAATGTACATAAAAAATACAGCATATTGCACTCAATGTCAAAATATTTGTCACAAATTATATGGCAAATGGTTAAGGCAGAAAATGAATTGAAAATCAGTTGTAAAAAGGATTTCTCAGTCACAAATAATGTCTTCTCTTTCAACTATATGAAGATATTTTTTCTTTCTACTGAAATAATAGGAAAATTGTTCCTCCAATTTTTATTTCTTTGGTCAGTATGTTTGAAAGGGTTGTCTAATTCAGATTTATCAATATTGTGATTAGATGTTCTCCCAACCACTATCAATCTTTCTCTCTCACACACAATTAAAACACACATATTCCTGGACTAACAGGATATTTTTTTTACTCATTGTATATGGGAGATTATTTTCATTTACACCCAGGATGAGGGTTGGAGACATGTTTCTCTTTACTTCGGACTGAATCCAAGCACATCTCATTCATAAAGACTTTCATATTGCTTGATGCTATCACCTGCACATGAACAAATGGATGAATATTGGAAATCTTGTTTTGTTTTGCTTATTGGACATATGATTTTTGCTACCATGCCCCTTTTTCTCCAAATCTTAAAATGATCCTACTTTTTGCAAAGGATCATCCATGTGTCATTTGTAGAGTTCTGCTTTAGCTCTAACAAGTGAAAGTCTAAAAACCAGACACAAACTCCAGGTCATGAAACTGTTCAATTTTTGCTTAAGAAAGAATCTGATATAAAATAAATTTCTTTTTTAGCAGTATTTTATAATATAAGTCAAACATCTACATTAATTAGCATTATTGTAAAGCTACCTATTTCCTCTATTCTCTAACACCAATCACTAATAATATTATGAATATGGCAAAATCAGACCCTCAAAGGGTACCGCCTCATAGCACAAAAACTGTTTACTGTATTTACCATATATATTGGAACATATTAAAATAATTATTTATTTCCTGTCCCAATCATTTTGTCACCTAGGTCATAGATCCCAAGACTCAAGAAATGAAATACATTTGTGCCCTCCACCCCAGCACTGCATTTGCAATAAAATAGATAAACAAAACACTTATTTGGCAATTAAATGAAAGATACTAACCTTGTGTTATTATCATTTATTCCTCTTTATTATCATCATGAGCATTAAAGAATAATAAAATATATCCATAAACTCCATATATGTAGCATAGGCATCAATATTATAGCATGTATCACTCATTTCCAACAAACACACTGACTTAACTTTGTGAAAAAAATCACGTTGGTTGAACTCAAAGGTTTGAATATATTATCCAACAGAAAACTGTATCCAACAAAATCGCAGATGAGATGAAAATAATCAAATGATTGACTGAATACAATTGCCATTCATGCATGACATGGTGCTAGGTGCAAAATAACAGAGACCGAATTATATAGTCAGGTCAACAGTATGACAGTATCTTGCAAATAAAAATAATTTTTGGAAAATACATTCACTTGAGTATAAGTGACAATCTTTTCGCTAGCAATGGTTAAAAAATATTATTAAAGCAAGTCACTGCTTTGTAAAATATTTATCCACTGACATCAATGCCTGTTTATATTAGTTATAACTACAGATGCCAAGCAAACAGAAGACCAACTGGTGAATAAACACAACTGGAAGCAAGCAGTAAACTCATTGTTTGAACTTACTAACAGGACATCAGAGACAAAGGCTAATTTAATAACAAAGCAAGCCGACTTTGAAAGCCAACATTGGATACTTTAAGCTGATTTTTTTAAAACAATATTTATACAGAGGTTATTTTATTACAAAGCAAGCTGACATTGGCAGTCGACTTTGGATTCTTTTAAATGTGCTGATTTTTTTTAGGGATTTACTAAGTCGGCCAAGATATGGAAGGTAATTTATTCACAAGAATTTTGAAAATAAATTGAAACAATAGAACAATTTTTGAAGTGACACTATATAGTACTTCATGCATGGACATCAAAGACCAGTGTGACCCAGAAGATTTGGAGAAAATAAAATAATTCAATAAATTTGTGAAGACCAGAACAGAAGATCATTTCACCAACAATATGATCATTAACAGGGATTAAATTATAGTGTACTTTTGATCTCATTCCTGGATGGACTGATGATATGATGGGAGTTAAATGTGTGAGAATTTATTTTGACTTTAGTCCTTCAAGATTCCACTTCAGGATATGTGTTGCCTCTAACAATAATTTCTCATGACATGAGAAAGATAAATATTCATGTACCAAAAAAAATGAATCGAATGTGTGCAGGAGAATGGTTGTGTTGAAGAAATTATGTTGTAGTGGATTAAAGAGTTTTATCTCCAATATAGTTTTATATTTTTAAAATAAAATTTCAGTTGGAGTGCATTTTCTGACAGGTAAATTGCAGATGATTTAAAAGGCATTCCACAACTTATGACTCATGAAAACGATGTGTCCCAGAACATACAGTGAACAAAAAAAATACTTTAAAAATTAATTTATGCTGTCCAACAAATATTGTGTCACAATATATACAGTAAATACTGTAATTCAAGATTACTGAGTAAAAACAAAAAAAGTGGAAGCAAATAGCTATAATGGTTCTCAAAGACTTTGCTATCAGCAATGTGATAAAGCTGGTAAATTATAAAGTTAACAGGAATCATATTACATTCAATGCATTTGGTAATTTGCTATCAGGATGTATGTGTGTATTTGATTTGAATTTTAATATAGCTTGAACAATATTTCAGTCACATTGCTATGATGTCTGCAGTGTGGCAGTTCATAGTGACATCTAGCATTGAGCAGACATGTAGCATCATGTCCCACTCAGTAACATGATCCTGACACCAGGTCGACTAGTCCTAACACTAACTTTTAACAAGGCAGCTGTGAGTACCATTTTTATAAATCTTTGGTATGACATGGCCAGAGTTCAAACCCATGACCACTTACATCAGAGGTGGACACTCTAACCACTTAGGCCACTGGAACAGTGCTATTGGAATGGTAAAAAGCTGGCAAATTATAATGTCAACTGCAGTATGCATGTTACAATCAATGCAGTTGGGAACATAATAACCTATACATAATATAATATATCTTTAATATTATATTTTGCATATTTTTATCATCCTAAAAACTTTAAATATTTTTGAATAACATTACACATTCCACATAATTGCTAAAATGTACACTATACTTTTCTTAATAATCTAAATTTGTAACAAATATTTATCACAATGTTTTGCTTTTTAGCAGTTGCCTTTAAACTCAATATCTACAACATGCATTTTAAACATCTAGTATTGATCCACCGGAAATTATCTGTATACATCCTTCTGAAAAAAGAAATTCGAACTTTCCGACTAAAGTATTCATGGCCAATACCTTCACATATAAAATTCTTTCTTACTCTAGATTACAAAATTTAAATGGACTAAAAAAAATGTTTTAGTTGTATTTATATACACCAGAGATGGAATTTCTTTCTTCTTCCACCAGAAGCATAAAAATTTATGAATATTGCTCATACACCAGACTATGGATAGCACCACATTGCTCATTATCTTGGTACTAGTAAAGAAGAAACAGTAATATACTTTTAGCAAATGCCTTGATCATAAACATATCTGTATTCTCTCTTATTCAAGATATTTATAGCCACAAATGATACTCTAAATTTATTTTCAAGAAAAAATTACAAACTAATAAACTTAACAAAAACTCAATATTTAAACACTTTTAAATTCCAAAACAATAAAGAGACTAATTTATGCCAACAAGATTTCAAACAATTTTCTACTGTTTACAGTACATCTTCCACAAAATATTTATTATAAGACACGATTCTCCCCAAAAACTGATATATACATTTAAAAATAGTATTAGAATATACATGATAAAATCAATAAAAATAAATTGATTAAATTGTTCAGGCTACTACGAAACATTCATCACAAAAGCTGTAGTCCTTTATCTTTATCAAACTTGTAGTGAGCTCGGTGCCAGGTAAGTCCATCACCCTCTGGCAAATGTGATGATGGTAAGAGAACATGCCTAATAAAAGACCTGAAATAAGAAAATAACAAGGAGTGACAATTAAACAAGTATTGTAAAATTTTAGACACAACAAGTGTTTTTAACAAGGATTGTAAATGGCACGGTAATCATCTTGAAGTTCCAAAAACAACACCTGATATACAAAAGAGCACATTAAAGGTACATCTGGTGATCAAAAGAGCACATTAAAGGTACATCTCTTGATCGAATGAGCACCTGAAATGCATATTTTGTGATCAAAATTACACCTCAAATACATATTTCTGAAACTAAAGAGCATCTGAAATGCATATCTCTTGATCAACAGTGGACAATAAAAGTACATCTATTAATCAAAAGAGCATCTGAAATGCATATCTTCTGATCAAAAGAGCACCTGAAATGCATCTCTTGATCAAAAGAGAACCTGAAATGCATCTCTTGATCAAAAGAGAACCTGAAATGCATCTCTTGATCAAAAGAGATCCTGAAATGCATCTCTTGATCAAAAGAGAACCTGAAATGCATCTCTTGATCAAAAGAGAACTTGAAATGCATCTCTTGATCAAAAGAGAACTTGAAATGCATCTCTTGATCAAAAGAGAACTTGAAATGCATCTCTTGATCAAAAGAGAACTTGAAATGCATCTCTTGATCAAAAGAGAACTTGAAATGCATCTCTTGATCAAGAGAACTTGAAATGCATCTCTTGATCAAAAGAGAACTTGAAATGCATCTCTTGATCAAAAGAGAACTTGAAATGCATCTCTTGATCAAAAGAGAACTTGAAATGCATCTCTTGATCAAAAGAGAACTTGAAATGCATCTCTTGATCAAAAGAGAACTTGAAATGCATCTCTTGATCAAAAGAGAACCTGAAATGCATCTCTTGATCAAAAGAGCATTTTGAAATGCATCTCTTGATCAAATGAGCCCTTAAAATTCATATCCTTTCTTTATGAGGAAGTCAATGTTTAATGTATTGAGAATACCAATGGTTTGAGGAGTTGAAGTGATACTAATTTAGCTAAGGTCCAACTGCAGAATATAAATCTTGATGTATGTGGATCTCTTTACATAAATATAATATATATTATATATATATATATATATATATATATATATATATATATATATATATATATTTCACTACAGTAACATATCAAAATTGTAAACATTATTTAATAAATTATTGCAAAATTCTTTTAAAAGCAATTTGTAATATTGCTTCAGGCATCATCATCGGTGGAACAATATCAAAGACACATTAAAGGTAAGTGCATGTATACATAATAACTAATTTTACCAAGATCAGAATCCTGGTTACTAGTTATAGAATACGAACTATAATTGATAACACAGGATGGCCACTATACCATAAACAGAGAAAGATAAAAATCCCTCCAAGCCAAAAAAGGAAACTTAAAAGGTTGTAAAGAATGTTATGTTAAACTTAATACACACCTTGTATCTGTAAAACCTAGAAAAACCTGCCAGTTTTTATTCCAACCATAGTTATATGGGTTCTTGTAAACCTGAAATCACAGCAATTGAAAAGTGAGACATAACTGAAAATTGGCAACATCAAGACAGAATGTACTGAATTATATACAAGAAAATAATAACAAAACACAAAAATGTTCTATATATCATGGAACACTCTTGGATTTTATACACAATTTATCACATCCCTCCATTTGGTGGGATGAAATTTTCAATGCAGATACATTTGAAGATCTAAAATAGATAAAAAAATTTTGTTTGACTAGACAATTATGAAAACAATCATTTGCAAGGTTTCTGTGTTTATTTAAAATCTTCATCTGTAAATGACAGCAAATCTGAATCCTAGCAAAATACTGAAAGGCCTAAAAGAGATGATGCTTTTTTCAAATCGGGATCAATTCTGTTCTAAAAGTTATTTCGACAAAGCTGTTGACCACTCCGGTGGTCTAAGTGGTTAAAACATCTGCTTCTAATGTAAGAGGTTGTGGGTTGAACCCAGCCAAGTCATACAAAGACTGATAAAAGGGTACTCGCAGCTGCCTTACTTGGCACTGAGCATTAAGAGGTTAGTGTTAGGAATGGTCGGCCTGAAGTCAGAATAATGGGTGAGACATGATGCTATATGTCTGCAGAATGATGCCCCTGTATTAGACATCACTAAAAACTGTCACACTGCTGACATTGTAGCAATATGGCTGAAAAACTGATAAAGCTACATTTAAAATCCAAATCACACAAACACAAAGTAAAAATTGTTTAAATGATTTAGTTTTAGTATGGCATTCTTATTTTGGGAAGAACTACAAACAGCAAAGTGTAAAGAAGCTGCAAAATTTGTTCACATTCTGTAAAAGAAGTCTTTTAGAAAAATTAATTTGTTTTTCTATTTTCAGTAAAGGTAGCCATATTTGCTGATATGTCAGTCATTTATAAAATAACTAAAAGCCTCTATAGCAAGATACTCTTGATAAAAATTTCATAATATATTGAGTACTTTGCTAAGCAGTTTTCAAAAATAAGTTGGTAAAAGATATTTATCTTTTTTACAAGTGATGGACATATATGATGGCATACTGGTATAAATCATCATGAAGCCTTGAGTTTATGAATGAGTGCATTGTCAAATTTGGTCACATTCTGCTAAGCAACTTTTGAAAAGTAGTCACAACATTTTCTATTTAATAATAATATCTGGCAGATTCAATTTTAAAAAACAAAAAGGCCTTCAATGCCAGTGTACTTTCTGTTAAATCTGGTCATGCATGTATTTTTCCAAAAGAATCATTTAAAATTTTCTAGTTTTAGTAACAACAACCATCTTTAACAGTGACTGGCATCATCTCTACAAACTTAAAAGCTGTTATTCCAAGATGCTTCCTGTCAAATTTGGACAAATCTGTTGAGTTCTGTGAAAGTTGTTCTCTAATTTTAATTAAGGAGGCAACATTTTGATGGCAGATCAGTATCAATGGCACAAACTTAAATGGGCTATGTGCCCATATACCCTTTCTCAGGGATTAAAACTAAATTTTTTGTTAACTAGTCAAGCGGACTAACAGGACAAAGGACACTACTCCACAGCAAAATCTATGAGTTTTCAAAATACACCTACGTAACACAACAATAGAGATTTATACACATTATAAATTATATTGATTTGCCATCAGTTTGTCCCAAATCATGATCTTTTCCATCCAATTCTGATGTCCTCCATATATAGTGCTCTTCTTTGTCTTGATCCAGAAGAGTTCCATAAATATACAGCTGGCACTGGATCATAATCAGCAATGTCTTCCCTTAAAAAATGAATCTTTAACAAGTCATTCAATACACTGCTGTGCAATCTGCATCTACAATCGATTTCATCATTTTCAATTCAATGAATCCCTGCTCTGCATCTGCAGACAACACTGGAAGGGTCAACGCAATATCCACCAGTACAAGAATGTTAGTGTGACCTTCTTCAAATCTTTTGTTAACATCACACCATTGCAAGTTCTCTACCTGACATCCACAAACATAAATTAAACTTTTCAAGAGTTGCCACTTTCCTTCAACTTTGTCTGGATAGAAGTCTGCCATTGTCATTACTTGGGGAAAATGTTCAGTAGAGTAGTAGCATCCTCATCACCAAATTCAATATGATTTGAGTCTCTTGGCCATAATTGAAATCTGCAAAATGTGTGGCTTTCAATACATTACATTGCTGATTGTCAAATCGGGCATCCAAGTGTTCTGCTAACCGTTGATCAAGTCCTCTCTAGCATGAAGTGATGACTGCACTGATGTTGGGGAAGCTTTGTTCTTTTAGTAGAAAACCATGAAATTCTTTTAGAGGTCCATTACCAATATCCTGCAGAAACTTTTTTAACCTATGTCTGTCTCTTGATTTCAAGACACCAATAGTTGCAACAACTCTTGGGTACACTTCACACACCAAAAAAGACTAATTTTGAAGAAACAATGACAAAACATGGACAGTAAAGTTATGACACCTGTCAAGAAGTGGACATAATGAACAGGTTAGGTTGGCTTACAAGATGCAGAGCTAGCAACATTTTCAGATAGCCAGCTGCTTTCCCAGCAGCTTTAGATCTTCTAGGTGAAGGCTGATCAGTTTTAGTCAATGTCTGGAGATGGTTGACTATTGCTTGATGCAATTTCCACACTGTCCAATGCCCTCTGTCAATGTGCCAACCATCTATTTCTGCCATCATCAATAGGGATTATCTTGGTGATTCCCAGCACCTCACATGCACCTAACACATCACTTCTACTTGAAGGGCTATTCTGATAAAAATAGTAAAGTCCTGTTAACAGCTCCTCAACTTTTGCATGGATAGAATTTTTTGCAATAGCAACTTTGTAAGCCAATTCCAAACGATGAGCATGGCAATGTATTCCTGTGAGACATTTCTGTAATTATATAAATCTAACAATAACACCATTGTTTTTTCCAGTACTGACAGCAGCTCCATCAGAACCAAATGCATTATCAATAAAATCCCATCAGCATTCGCTCATAAAACTTCTGTCATACCCAAAAATGAAGTGCATATTTGCCCACCATTGGTAGTTCTCACATAAACAACTTCTTGTTCATGGAACCCTTTATCAGTGGAACCATCAGTGATAATACTAATAAATGGTACTGATTTAATCTTTTGTTCAAGTTTATTTCTTGCACACTGCAATAAATTCTGAAAATGCATTCCCTTTTGTCCTCATTATTGTAAGTCTTCAGAATTTTGGCAAGATTTTCCACTTTTTACAAATCGAAACATTGTTCTCTTTGCTTTCTTTGTTTCACTATGATCCTGATGAGTGGGACAATAACACTTTGCACACCATTTGTAATGCTTAATATAAAGCACCCAGATGATCTGGATTTACATACTGGAATTACAACAAGTTCAGTAACTAAAAATAGCAAGCTATTTGTCCCATTTCTGTCATAGAATTCATTAAAAAATATGAGAAAAGAAAACTTTAAAATAATTACATGCAATAATTTTTTATAAGTCAGACGGACTTGTATTGGAACATATTTATTAGCCTGTGAGGAAAACTATAGGTTGCAGACTAATGGACGTCCATTAGTTCCAAATCCTGCTTAAAACTGGTTGAAACTGGTCCAATAATTTTTTATCAGAATTTTATAAAAGCATTTGCTTTTGAATAATTTACAACAAACAATGAAGAATGCATGACAGATGTAACAGTTGTACCATAACATACACCCGACTGGCCTTACTTGTAGATAAGCAAAATATTGTTGCATAATACTTTAAGGCAATATTTGATTCCGTAAAACAAAGAAAATGTTTATATTTCACAAACATAATTAACATATCTCTCTGTAAGAGGAATCTGCATAGATTCAGATCTGCTACCAAATAATACATATTCAGATAAGGTCTAAATACTATGATTTACCAACACAAATAACATAATACAGTGATATCTCACTATAGTGAATCTCAATACAACACAGTTCTGGACATAACATAGGTTATGGTCATGAATCACATTATATTGGTTGTATAAAGTATTTAAGTATAAATCGACCTAGCCTATATCACAGAATTTTGTATCCCTATATCATAGTATAATTTTGTATGCCTATATCATGGTATAATTTTGTATGCCTATATCATGGTATAATTTTGTATGCCTATATCATGGTAGAATTTTGTATGCCTACATCATGGTAGAATTTTGTATGCCTACATCATGGTAGAATTTTGTATGCCTACATCATGGTAGAATTTTGTATGCCTATATCATGGTAGAATTTTGTATGCCTATATCACAGTAGAATTATGTAGGACTATATCACAGTAAAATTTTGTATATCTATATCACAGTAGAATTTTGTATGCCTATATCACAATAGAATTTTGTTTTGTTTCCTTAATCAGCATTACAACATGTAAATCATGGAGTCTCAAACTCAAATCATTAGGAAAGCCACATGATGACCAATACATTAGTTCGAGGGCAGCATCACTGAAACCTTTTCAAACAGAAATATCTTTTTTATCAAAAATGTCTGGATGCAATGAAATAAATCTGCATTATTAATTATTTTGACAAATTCCAGGTGTTGCTGTGAGCCACCGAAAATAATTCCATGGGACGCATGCAGCCTAAAGCCATATGCTTAAGACCCTTGCTGTAGATGCTGTTCTTTATATTCCTGACTGAAGGGAACCAGGGTCAACCCTAATGTGCAAGCCCAAAATACAATGACTGATTAGGGTCCATAATGTCCACAGTTGGATAAGTGTTAGAAACATTAAAGGTTTTAATGGAGCATGCAATGGAATTTTGAACATTTACAATTAGATACCTCCTTCTTGGGGCAATTTGCAAATGGTGTATGATTATCATGTTAACATTTTATGAAATAGTTTTTTCTAGGCCATAGCAGTTTTATTTTCTGTTGTCATTATGCTATGTTGTGATAAATACAGGCTTCAGATCTAAACAGTGTATATTATACATAAGGATATCAAATGCTGTCAGATGTTCAAGATTTGGTCCTCATTCAATGACTGTAAATTGGCTGAAGATAAGATTTCTTATCAAGTTCTTCAAATTTTGCTTAAATATATCCCTGGGTTTTAAAGAACAAATTGTTTTCATGAAAAACAAGCAAATAAATGTATGTCACAACAACAAAATAAGAACATTAAAAGACAGACATAGAAACTGACAGGAATAAGTTAAACAAATCAGAAAACAGTACTTTCATATCAATGCCATAAACATACCAAGTTTTTCTTCTTAAATTTATTAATTTCCTTCTGATTAATGTGAACCTCTATACTTGTCTGTCCACTGTGAATAAGACGAGTGTGCCAGAAAAGCAGTAATCCAAGTGCAAACGTGACTCCGGAACATAGTATAAACTCGTACAGCACTGCGTGATGATAGAATGCATGACTGTAACCTATAATATATGTCTGGTTATCTGTGAACTCTATTTGTGATTTTAAATCCCCTATATCACCTGGATAATTGGCTTCCGCTTCCTGTTGGTAAAAAAAAGAGGAAAAACATGAACTAAATTTACTATTTCATTTTCAAGCTCCACTCAAAATACTTATTCGCATGTTTGCATCTCTGCATAAAATTAATTAAACCATTTTAGTACTGAAATTTACTAAAAGAATTTAAATGTTTCAGACTTTATGTTCACTGTTTATATATAGATGCAATATATGTGCTTCAAACCTAATCATGAGAATACTTGGGGAAAAAATCCAATACATGCATGTGAGACACATGAATACCATTCAACTGGGTCAGGATTTCACAGATAGGAATAAATTTTGCCAGGTTCTTTCACAATAATTTAAACATACACCAGTACATGTGACTGATTATTTCTCTCACACTCCTGACTCAAAAAGAGCCATGGACAGTATGACTGGTACAACCAAAGGCATACCAATTAATAGATCATCCTAAATGTATGCATTCAAAAGTGTAAACAATTATTAAGTTATAAACCAATGTGACTAGAGATTTTTGGCAAACAAAACATGCAATTCTCCTGAAAGGTAAAAGTAGTGTATTCTGGCAGCATCACAATAAACTCAGCAGTGATGACCCTACATAACAAATATTACAATGGCTCACCTTAATGGACATATCCCTTCAAATGACATCTGGACAATTTGTATGCCCTCAATGGGCACACAAAGATTACTTTTGTTTAAATTTTAAATCAGCTTTTAAATTTTAAATGTGCAATAAATATTTTTATCTCTCGTAACTACTAAAATGAATATGATAGCAATTTTATGGTCTAACAACAAATTAAAAAAGATCGTAATATGTGTCTAACTAGGATGTCACAGCCTCAACATAATCCAGGCAGAAAAGTGATCCTATGTTTTGCATGAGCAAATAGCAGGCACCCACTAGTTATTATGTACTAATGAGAGAGTGATGTATGTAAGATGAAGTTGTTTGCATCTGAAACATGTGCAGTGGAGCAAATGTTGACATATCTCTATGCTTCTCTGATGTAATGCGGCTTACATTTCTCTGGATATAATACTTATGGAAGCTGTACATGATTTAAGCACACTGATAACTAAAATAACCGCTCCCTTGTGCTAAAAAAAAAATCACCCTGAATTAGTTTAATGTATACTGTCTTTAGCACCATTTAAAATTGGGAAAATGAATTTTGCCAACTAAACAATACCAGCTTCTGAAAATGCAACGAATGAATTACCAATTATACAAAATGTAAAAATGTTATTGGTTTTTTTTATTAAAACTTACCTCTTAAGTCCAAAAAATGAAAATGACCAAGTGGAGCTAGCAGCTTTTTGAAAGGTGCACATCTGGAGGAAGGCCAAACTATATACTCTATAACCAATATTACACCCATCAATCATACACCAAAATAAAGGGAATTAAAGGTTCTTGCAACAATACCTAGGATATAATAGCCAGTATAACCAGTGAAGAAACCCATGGAAAATCTTTTTCTTTAAAGTTCTAACCCTATGCAACATATGAAACTGTAGAGTGCCACCATAAAACTATTTTCAAAGACAAACAGATAGCATGAATAAACATCTGCCACCCGAGTAAAACCATATCTGAATATTCTACAATCATTCATTATTCAATACCTGCAATAATTACTACTATCTGTTTACATTTCCATATAAGGATGCAATGTTCTTATACTATACTTAAAAATGAAGCTGAAAATACAGTAGTAAGTATATTAACTGGTGTGGTGTTTATAATTTTTAACATAGCTTTAACAATTTTTCAGTCATATTGCTACAATGTCTGCAGTGTGGCAGTTTATAGTGATGTCCAGCACCTGGGCATCATGCTGCAGACATGTAGCATGATGTCCCATCCAGTCACATTATCCAGACACCAGGCCAACCAGTCCTAACACTAAACTCTTAATGCTGATCGTCAAGCGAGGCAGCTGTTAGTACCATTTTTATAAGTCTTTGGTATGACTCAACTGGGGATCAAACACATGACCTCCCACATCTGAGGCGGATGCTCTAACCACTAGGCCACTGGAGCGGTTTTATATTAACTAACATAGCAGATGATCCAACAGAAATTTCATAAAATGGTCAACATTACCTTATATTTAATTCTACAATGAAATTACAAAATTTGGGAATTATGTAACATGACTATTTGATTTGATATAGGATATGCAACACCTTCAAAACTTTTGACAATATGCTGAAAAAATGCCAACATGTCTGAAAATTCAAGCTGGAGATGCCATCACCACTGGACAACGACGAGATGGTTATAGAGGAGGCACAGTTTTAATAATTTTTTATGATTGCACTGACAATAATAGTTACAATGATTGTTATGAAATTGTTCACTTTTCTGCATAACTTACCTTTACTTTCACGATAACATCTGAAAGACTGTTTAAAACAACTCAAAGAATCTTCATAAGAAAAAAACATGTACTTCAAAAACACTGCATTATGAATGTAGATATATTTGTGTGCTATTGTCAATTTTCATAACAAAAGATTTACTTTCTTTGAACACTACAGACATTTATTTTGTGAAACAGTAACCATCAACACTGAAAACTGTTCTTTTAATAAAATACTTATGCCTTGATTTCACTGCTAGCAACAGCAAAATTTCTGCTCACCCTTAAACCAAGCCCCATATGGCCAATCTATGAATTTTAAGTTTAGCACAAACTTTGGAACTCACTTCTGCATATCTTTACATTCAATGAGATACTCATTCACTTGCCTTTCTTACTATCACCGATCACATTTGCAACTTAGTAGGATAAACCACTGATTGTTTGATACTTTAATTATGGCATAATATAACAGTATTCTATTGGTCAACAGAAATGTGATAACCTGACACATGACCATGAACACAAGCTCTTATGCAGGAAGTATATACATGTCTTAATTTTTCTTTATTCTACCCATTTTATTGATTTGTTGCAAAAGATATGATTAATGTGATAAATCAAAGCATGTTTACTTTTAACTGACTGTAACAATACAGTAAAACAAAGATCAAAACACACTTGGCACTTATAGTTCTAGTTGTTGTTGTTGTTGGGCTTAACGCCATTTTTCAGCACATGATAGGCTATTCATGGCGGCCAGTATTAATGGTGGAGGAAGAAACCGGAAAATCACCAGAAAGAACCACCTACCCACGAGAAGCTACTGGCAAGCTTTCTGACATATCCACATTTGCCGAATCCTAGACTCGAACTCATGCAGACAGAGGTGAGACAGCAGTGATCTGTAACAGACAGTGCTTTAAACCACTCGACCACTCGGGGCCCCCTTATAGTTCTAGCAAAAAATGCTCATGGATGGTGGATTGACATTTTCACGCTGGAATACATAATTATGTTGAATACAATGAAACTGAATTAAAAGATAGGACTTAAACACAAATGTCACTCCACAAAAAATATTTAATTGATATTTAATTGGTGCCAAGAGTAGTCATGATTAATATTTTCATGGATCAAAATTTCATATATTGTTATTTATAAAAATACAGGTAATTTTGGGGATAAAGAAAATTTAATGAAATAAATTTCTTATCAAAAGTTGTACTTTTGGTGATATGATTTAAATTTCCAGGCACAAAATGCCATTTTTTGGTGATAAAATGAGCAGTATCCCAAAGTTTCATTTACCAGCTGTTCTAATTGAGATTTCTTCATGTTCAACATTTAGGGACCAATTCTTTTGGTAGTGTAAGAGAAAAAAAATGGAATCCACATCTGACCCAACATAATAAGGGAGTTCACAAGTAATATGAGCATGAGTTGTCGAGGGAGAGGCATAATACTAAGATAGTATCAGTAAGTACATCAGCACATGGATGGCTATCTTAATGAACAATTTTGTTATATGCTGAAATTAATTAAGAATTTTGAAATTTAAAGTCTGTTCTCTGAAATGATTTTTTCCTATCTGTATTTTAAATCATTACTTTAAACTAATAACTCAACAAAAATGAATGAACAAAAGTACAATGGTGGAATTAATAACATTTCATTTTCAGTTATTTATGTTGATTTCATTTAATCAACAATAGCATTCACTTTTCAAAGATCCTATAATAATTCAGTAATGTTCAGCAATATATTCATTAGTTTAAAGGAATTTTTTGTTAATTCTTTTGAAGACAGGTCAAAACAAGAATATTTATTGAGGAAACATATATTACCTCCTTTCTGCCATAGATAACATCATACACTGCATTTAGTGGATACAAGACTGCAGGGAATACGGTTGGCTGCAAACAAAAATTGTCAAGGTGGTAAAAAAAAATATATATCCTTAAACTGTTCCTGCTAAATTTTATGGATATTATCTGAAAACAAGATAATGATTTTCTTCACAATGCAGGAATTCTTAACAACTCTTATTAGTGTCTACCAACTGCTAAAGAAATGAAACTTAACTTATTTTAGTCATATCTGCATATATCTTTAAATAATGTAATTTCAGTGTTCTTAATCCAATTTTTTAAAATTTGTATAAAGTTTAACCTAATTTAAAAAGCAACAAGAGACCCAAGTTGGGCTGAGATTGTTCACCTAATTTAGGGATGCAACAAGAACTTCATTTAGGATTTGAGTATTTAAAGTGGCCGACTCAGCTCACTCTGACGCTGTCTCTAGTCAGTGTCAGAGAATATGTCTATGCAATCAACCATCAACCCACCTATTCATCAGATGTTTTAAAAATTCTTATATAAAACATCAGTACATTCTCCATTACTAAGAAATGCAGACTTTGGTCATGTATTTAGAACATACACACTAAAAAATCTCTATTCATTAGGAAAATCACAGTAAAAAAAAATCTTCCAATTGTCTTCATTTCTGCTGATGAATGAGAATGCAATAATCAATTTAGTGAACTGCATCATCATAATTAGTCAATGTGATCATGGCAAGGGTTGTTTTAATGTTGGAAATTCGGTTTTCAGTATACAATAGCAGAAACTCAAGCAGACTGTGCTGATGGTATGAAGAGTCAAATATTTAAGCTAAACAACCACCCAGCTTGTATTAAGTAACACAGCATGACCTGCAAAATCAGTTAATTAAGGGTCTGTCTCCTTCCTTATGTTTATAAGATAGTACTGTATAAACATCTCAAATATATGTGATAAACAAGAATGAATAAGTCCTGTTGTTGATATAAAGCAAATTTAACATAAACAAAAAGAATTTTAATGAATTAACTAGTGTAAACATATTGAGGATTTAGTTGTTTGCATATGCTATGGTTAATGTTTATAGACTGCACTGCTTTTGATTGAGGGAGTGGTGTATATCCATATCTACTATCACATAATGAACCAACAGACCTAGGTCCACATTGTTCAAGAATAATAAACAAAACAATATAAAAAATCTAATTAGCCACTACTTAAATGTGAAAGCAGATCAGGATCTACAGTGGTCCCCCCCTCTTGAACGGATCCCCTGACAAGCACTGACAAGTTTGTGTTCAAAAGTACCCCTCAAGAATGGCCACCCCTCTAATGCCACCAGTGGCCAGCATATTAGCACAAAAATGTAAAATATCCCCCTCACAAGTTGACACTTTTTATTTCAAATGTGTCCGGAACCAATAATTAATTCATATCTTAAGATAAGCAATCAAATTATCTCTATCATTGATACCTGTCTCTGAATGTCAAGAAGTGTTGGCTTAAGTACAAGAAACACTAAGATTAATATTACAACATTATCTATAAAAGCTGACCTTACAGGAAATGGGCTCAATAATGTTTTGAGCTTCACACATCTGCCAAGTTCTTTTCTTTGATGATTAAACCAGATGTAATTATCAAGATCATAATAATATGGTCTGCACAGGCTAAATATAGGTTTTGTGGATTTACTCAGAGAGAAATTAACCTTCATCAAAACAGGGTACTTGACAAAGACCACAAATATCACATGACAATACATCCAGCTCTTCCTTTACGAACAATACATTTTGTCCACTCAACAAAATTTTCATCTGCATAATTAAATTGCATACAGTTAGTAACATCTGAATAAATCATTACCAAATATCAACATGTCATCACGCCAAATGAGACGTTATTAACTTAGAAGAAAGTTGGTTATTCTACTCGATGACATCGGGGAGTGGGAAGGGGAAACTTGCAGAACAATTTTATGTAGAAGACTCAAATAAAACAAGTTTATGCTGAAAAGACTTGAATGAACAACATTGTAAACCCATAAGGAGATTATTCATCAGCAGTATGAAAATGGAGCAAATGGAAAGTAAATTATGTATGTACCAAGATTTAAATGATGTTTTTGAATGGTTTTATAATGTGCATGATAACAATACCAGACCTGCCAACTCTGATGAGTCCGTCTCAGTAAGACTGTTGATATTTCTCCATAAGACTGACCAGTTTTCGGTAAGGTGTAACAAAATATCAATAACTGCTATAATTGTAAAGCTCGAAAATGTAATTTAAAGTTCAACTCAGTGATGATAAACATGATGTTCAACTGAAAAGTTTCTAAAATACATGTAGATTTTATTTACCACTAGTACCGTAACACAAACTTTAGTTCAAACCCTATGCAACTCAATGTCTTTTTTCTATCTCTCAACTTGATGTAATTCTTGGAAATTCTTTTTCCTTTTCACATGACAATGGCAATCATATCTCCCACTACAAGACATGCTCAAATTGGCACATATGTCCAATAAATGTAATTGTGTCCTTTCCAGCTTTTATTCACAAGGATCTAAATACTCCATTTTATTCTTCTGTGTTGATTATTAACAGTTTTCTAGAGGCTTATTTTTTCTTTTGTCTTAAACATGCATAATTTTCCAGACACCATTTTTAACAAATTTTATAATCAATATGATCATGCAGATGCTTCGAAGCATGAACAAATAGGTGCAGTTTATAGCATCTGGGGTGATGCTATAAAGATGTTCTGGTTCCATGACTAATTTTTCTAATTCTAATATGAAACCCTCATCCAAATCAAACACAGATGAAGCAATTATTCAGATTTTTTGGCAACGATCATTTTCCACAGTTTTTGCTTGTATGCCACAAATCCATAATTTAATGGTAATCTCTGTAAGACTTATGGCAAAAGGCAAAATCATAAGGGTTGGCAGGTCTGCAATACCTGCTCACACATCACACTTACATCAAGAATAAGAATTGTTAATGCATATTCAGAAAAAAGTCTATTCGTAAGACAAGAAGAACCTTGTAATAATTAAATTTACTTTTAAACAAAGATATTAAATGAAGATATTAAATGCTTTGAAGTATGTAGCTTTCTTACTATGTAAATTACATATACTTCTAAAAAAATCAGTCCCCCTCCAGGAAGGCCACCTGTCTTATAAGGCCAATTTCCCAGTGCAGAAGAGGTGGCCATATAAAATGGGGACCATTGTATACTGTTTGGAGCTGACTGCATTAAATACTACACTCTTTTGTCACAGTGACCAATGTTTTTCCACCAATGTAGTATGCAGTTAATTGTATACAATACAAATATAAACATCTGTACAAGTTTAATGCAAGAAAAATTTGTTGTTTGTACAAAGCTCTGCTGGATTTATTACATTTTATTCCAGTGACACATTTTTAAAAAAGAAAAAAGCAGCAAGAAAGCAAACATAGGTAATATAGTGAAATTGCACAGCCTTAATAAGTATACAAGATGTGCCTTCAGTACTCTGTCTGATGTGATTACATACCAAGTTACAACTATTACCCTACAAGTCACAAGCAATGGGGTCCAAAACCACAGACCATGACAAAAGCAAAGCCTTAAGGTATCAAAGCAGACTCAAACTCTGGTAAACAGCTAGTAGTAGATGGGTTTACCAACTGATGCTGATGTAATAAACATGTAAATTCTATTTTTCTGAGATAAAAAATGTATAGATATGAGGTATGAAGAAGTTAATTCATTTACATTTACTTTCTAATATTATAATCAAATTGACATGCAGTACTCATATATACACAACAAAGTAGGAGTTGCCTCCCTCTCCCTATCTTACCATGTATATCCATCAACATGTACAGGTTCCTAGCTTGAATTGCACTCAAAAACCAAGAGTTGAATGCATCAAAATCTTCATACCCTGATAAGTGAGCATTTTTAAGTCTCACAATAAACTACTTTGATGACATCACAATGTATTGTGACTGAATGCAACTCCATTTTACAAACACTAATAAGCCGAACACTATCCAATCAAAACTGCTTCTTTTGCTAAATAAAGTATTATTTATAAATCATCCATTTTCTATATTTCTATCTTAAAAGTTTGATGGAGAAAATGAGATGATGTTAATTTGTAAGTGGGATGACAACTTACCAGGCCAAATTAATAAAACTGTTGTATTTTAGTCCAGAGGCAATAGTGCATGAAAACTAAGTCAAATGCAAAGGTTAACTAATATCACCAGACCACAAAATGTTGGTCACAGTGACTTAACTGTCACTGAAAAGTCAGGCTCTTCACCTGATCTATATAGACACTAATGTGTGTGACACTACAAACAATAATAACTGAAATATATGACCTAACTACAAACCCTAACTTGAGTGTTGATGCCAGATGGATTGAGATACAGATTGAGAGACAGATGAATGGACAATCCATCAGCTGAATAAAGCTCAAAGGAAATGGAAACCAATTATTATCAAAATATGTATCCAATTTCACAAAAAGATAATGCTTGAATAGACAATTCAGGTCCTGGAAAAAGGAATTCTCTATCTAAAGAAATCTAAAACTTCTTAGCTGGCTACTTTTCCTGCTGGGCAAGGGAAGTGGACTTTGTACACTGTATAAAATACTGAATCTAATTAAAATTGCTGCTCTTACAATTGGATGAGCATCCTGAAGAAGCTAGTTGCTTTTCCTCAGTCACCACACGTAAATACTATTTAGCAAGTGGAATTTTTTTAGCTCTGTTGTAGTTCTATCAAGGCATGTTTTAGGTATAAAGATTATATACATGATAAATAATAATAAACTCAACTGTGGTATGAACGTTGCTAGACATGCTTACCGTAGTCCCATAAAAGTGTTGCTTGAAGAGTTCATACCCGACCCAGCTGACATAAACGGTTCCCCACCACATGTAAACACAGAACAGGTAGAAGTAACGATGATTGTAATGACCCACACAGTTGTTTAACCAAGCTGGATAAAAGTTAAGGAGGCAAACAACAAAAGATTGAACTCTCTGATCTATAAATTCATAGAACTAAGAAACTAGGATATAACTGCCATATATCAAATAGAATATAACAACCATACATCCATCCAGCAAACTGATATTTCACCGACATCTTACGCTTTAAATAATTCTGAAAGAATGAAAAGAAAAAAAAACATTACAATATTTATTTTGTAATCTCATCCTGGATTAAAATGGAATAATGGCTTTTAACGAAATACATGACATTTTCAAAATATTTTTATTATTTTCTGTGCCATTTCAAAGAAACATCAATTAAGTACTTTTTCATGCAAGCATTATATTATCAATTAAGCAATAGTAACATTGGCAAAAATAAATTTGAAAATCTAACATCTTCAGAAAATAATTGATTCTGCTGATATATAGCAGTTCCTGAAAGAAAACTACTAACTATTCCAATTCATAATCACTGTTAAAACCACCTCCATATATATATATATATATATATATATATATATATATATATATATATATATATATATATATATATATATATATATATATATACCGATTATTTTGTCAGTGACATAAAAAAAACTATACTTCAAACAAGAATTTGCTCTGCTTATTAAATCTGGCATAATGTTCCAAATGTTAATTCTGGAGTGTAACTGGGCTTGTGGATAGTTCAAGTCAATCATACAACTGGTTAAATATATCCCTACCAAGGTGTGAGTCATCAAAGTTTACATAGACAGTAGTCTTATGCAACAAAGACAATTTTACAAAAAGTATAGAGTTTATGAAAAATTATTCCTTTCTGACAATAGTGGTAAACTAGGTTAACTGTAACATTTAAGATATTAACTTTTATAAAAAATAAAATTGCTGCAAAATTTTAAATGATGAAACCATTCTTTAATGAGTTCATTATTTTCATTTACACAGTGTCTTCATCAATATGGCATAACAAGCTACCTACACATACCACACCACTATATATACATTCAGGAAGAGACTGCATTTAAAATGATGTGGTTGCATTTAATTAACTTTATGATTTTCTTTCACAGAATGTTTGTTGCAGTCATTACAATAATTAATCATTCACCTTTTTTTAACCCTAATTAGCCCTAAAATCATACCAGACTTTAGAAAATTATCAGTAATTTAAAACCTGTAATAATCTGGATGCCTCTGTTTTCAGTGAACTCAGTAATTATGTCATACTAACAAATATGATCAATCAAAAATGTGTATCAAGTAAACATTCCATACACAAATGTACAGATGCAAAATCTGAAGAAAAATTATGGATACTCCCCTTTTATTTGCCACTCAACAAACAGTATATGCTTTGTATGATGTCAGGCTATGATAAATCAGAAGATGTAAAATAGTGCTTGATGTAGACAGTGTCAGCTATTTTTCAGTTGCTGCCAATATTTTAGTAGGAATCTGAAATGTAATATTCTGCCACGAATACACATACATATGAATATGTTTATTGGCATATATCAGTAATTAATACACCCAATCCAATTTTCATCATTCCTGACTCCATAAGTGGGTTACAGAAACATTTTTAACAGTATAACACTAAACATATACAGTAGTCCCCCTCTTATACGGTCACCCCTTCTGCACCGGGAAAGTGGCCTTATAAGGTGGGTGGCCTTTTCAGAGGGGGACTAAATTTTTTGTGAGAAGTATATGTACGTAGTAAGAAAACTTCATTTTTCAAAGCATTTAATATCTTCGTTTAAAAGCAACATTAACTATTGAACGGTTCTTGTTATAATAGTTGACTTATTTCAAATGAATATGCATTAATAGTTCTTATTCTTGGCGTAAGCTGATATGCGAGCGGATGTTGTCATGCACATTGCAGAACCATTCAAAAACGTCATTTGAATCTTGGTACATACGCAATTCTCTTTCCATTTGCTCCATTTTACCACTGCTGCTAAATAACTTATTGATTACGATGTTATTTATTCGAGTCTTTTCAACATAAAATTGTTTTATTTGAGTCATTTCTACCTAAATTTGTTTGGCCAGTTATCCTCCCCACCTCACCCAATATCGTAGACTATAATAACCCACATTTTCTGAAATAATCATCTTTGACAAGTTAATGTTTGGTAATGAGTTATTTGATGTTGCTAACTGTATGTGATTTAATTATGCAGACGACACATTTGTTCAGCGTACGAAATGCTTTCTTTGTAAAGAAGTGACAAAATTGTGTTGTCACGTGATTTTTCGGTCTTTGTCTAGTACCCTGTTTCTTTTTTTAGCCAATCCTGAACGTGTGATCTTGACCTTACGTCCAGTTATAATCCTCAATGTTGTAACTACAAGACTGATAAAACAATTTTTTCTGCATTTAAACAACCTGCCGTATATTTTTAAAGGCAGCGATTGTCATGTGATTTATTAGTCGTAGTCTGGTACCCTATTGTTTTTATATTTATTTTTTTTTACTTTAAGTGCGAAAAACAGCTTGGATATGTACGCAGATTTGATCTGAACAATAGCACATCGCAGCCATTAGAATTTATAAACATTACAATTGTTGTGTAATAGCCATTAATTATGTGAGTTAACAAGCTCAACATCTTGTAAAGGGAAGCTGTCAAGGCTATCAAACCATTTTCCGGGCAAACTTTTGTAGGGTATGTCAATATTGCCTTTTACTACTATTAATAAGTGTAATCTTAACAATTATCAGTGGATAAACCGGACATCTTATGACAACACGCAGTAAAGATATACGGATTACCTTTAGGTATGGATTAAAATTTGAGTCTTTCTCGGCTTTATGGAATAAATGTGGCTTCTCATAAGGTAAAAAGGATATAATATTAACCTTAGTGGTACATGTAGAACACTTTTCTGAAGAACAAAGACCTGACGTCGGGAAACAGAAATCGGATTACTTAACACAATTAGAAAAAAAATTGTTTTAGATAAATATTACAAAATAAAATCCGGCCGCTAGTGAGGGGTAAATTTTATGTTTTTGCAAAAATATGCTGGCCGCTGGTCGCATTAGCCGGGTGGCCTTTTGTGAGGGGTAATTTTGAACATAAATTCGTCGGTGCCTTCAGATTCTGCCGTAAGGAGCGGGTGGCCGCTGGTGAGGGAGGCCGTTCAAGAGGGGGACTACTGTACTAGCAAAGTTCAACCAAATTGAGTGATCCCATTGGACTCATAAAAATTAAATTCTCAATGATGTTTGATAAATCGTTCCAATTCCTGACTTCTTAATCATTCTGAATCATGACTAATAATATATTATTTAAATTCATGACATATATATCATTCTGAACTATGTTTGATGAATCATGCCAATTCATAACTTTCATTAATCATGCCAATTTGTGACTCTGATTAATCATGCCAATTAATGATCAATTAATCATGTCAATGAATACTTATGAATACATTCAATTCACAATTAATAAATGGTACCATTCAAAACTGTGATAAAGTATCATAATTTATTACAATGATAAATATTTCAATTACATGTAATATAATTGATAACTAATTACAATTCATGAATCTAAAAATCATTTACATTCTTGATTTTAATGAATTGAAATACTGTATTAAGTTTTGAATAGAAAAATATTATCAACAATGCACACTGGAATAAAACACGACTTTGATGCATTATACCAATTCATGACTTTGATCAATAATAACCATTCATTACTTTTATATATTACTTTGATACATCATACCAATTCATGACTTTGATCAATAATAACCATTCATTACTTTTATATATTACTTTGATACATCATACCTTTTCATGACTTTGATCAATAATAACCATTCATTACTTTTATATATTACTTTGATACATCATACCGATTCATGACTTTGATCAATAATAACAATACATTACTTTTATATAATATATTACTTTGATACATCATACCAATTCATGACTTTGATCAATAATAACCATTCATTACTTTTATATATTACTTTGATACATCATAACAATTCATGACTTTGATCAATAATAACCATTCATTACTTTTATATATTACTTTGATACATCATACCAATTCATGACTTTGATCAATAATAACCATTCATTACTTTTATATATTACTTTGATACATCATACCAATTCATGACTTTGATCAATAATAACAATTCATTACTTTTATATAATATATTACTTTGATACATCGTAACAATTCATGACTTTGATCAATAATAACCATTCATTACTTTTATATATTACTTTGATACATCATACCAATTCATGACTTTGATCAATAATAACAATTCATTACTTTTATATAATATATTACTTTGATACATCATACCAATTCATGACTTTGATCAATAATAACCATTCATTACTTTTATATATTACTTTGATACATCATAACAATTCATTACTTTTATATAATAAATTACTTTGATACATCATACCAATTCATGACTTTGATCAATAATAACCATTCATTACTTTTATATATTACTTTGATACATCATACCAATTCATGACTTTGATCAATAATAACCATTCATTACTTTTATATATTACTTTGATACATCATACCGATTCATGACTTTGATCAATAATAACAATTCATTAATTTTATATAATATATTACTTTGATACATCATACCAATTCATGACTTTGATCAATTATAACAATTCATTACTTTTATATATTACTTTGATACATCAAACCAATTCATGACTTTGATCAATAATAATCATTCATTACTTTTATATATTACTTTGATACATCATACCGATTCATGACTTTGATCAATAATAACCATTCATTACTTTTATATATTACTTTGATACATCATACCAATTCATGACTTTGATCAATAATAACAATTCATTACTTTTATATATTACTTTGATACATCATACCGATTCATGACTTTGATCAATAATAATAATTCATTACTTTTATATATTACTTTGATACATCATACCGATTCATGACTTTGACCAATAATAACAATTCATTACTTTTATATATTACTTTGATACATCATACCGATTCATGACTTTGACCAATAATAATAATTCATTACTTTTATATAATAAATTACTTTGATACATCATACCAATTCATGACTTTGATCAATAATAACAGTTCATTACTTTTATATAATATATTACTTTGATACATCATAACAATTCATGACTTTGATCAAAAATAACCATTCATTACTTTTATATATTACTTTGATACATCATACCAATTCATGACTTTGATCAATAATAACCATTCATTACTTTTATATATTACTTTGATACATCATACCAATTCATGACTTTGATCAATAATAACAATTCATTACTTTTATATAATATATTACTTTGATACATCATACCAATTCATGACTTTGATCAATAATAACCATTCATTACTTTTATATATTACTTTGATACATCATACCAATTCATGACTTTGATCAATAATAACAATTCATTACTTTTATATAATATATTACTTTGATACATCGTAACAATTCATGACTTTGATCAATAATAACCATTCATTACTTTTATATATTACTTTGATACATCATACCAATTCATGACTTTGATCAATAATAACAATTCATTACTTTTATATAATATATTACTTTGATACATCATACCAATTCATGACTTTGATCAATAATAACCATTCATTACTTTTATATATTACTTTGATACATCATACCGATTCATGACTTTCAAGTTGGATAAAAGAAAGCTGATTAACAAGATGACTGTATCTATATTACTGATAACAAGAGGACTGTATCTATATTACTGATAACAAGAGAACTGTCTATAATACTGATAACAAGATGACTGTATCTATATTACTGATAACAAGAGGACTGTATCTATATTACTGATAACAACATGACTGTATTTATATTACTGATAACAACATGACTGTATCTATGACTATTGATACCAGAGTAAGGATATGACAATGGTGGTCCATTTTGAGAATACATTTCTTGCATACAGTACAGTGATGTGTCCGTGGAGGTTTGGGGGAAATACACTTTTTACATATGGAAACCACCTCAGGAACATTCTGAAATATAAAATGTATTATTACAAATCAAAACTTATTTGGAAATTTTATTAGTTAATTTACCTTTTATCCAGAGATTTACTATTATTTTTCTTAAATCCTGGGCTGTCAATAATGCACAAATGTGCATCCCTAATGCAACAAAATAAATAATAATGCATTAAAACTCCATCCTGAGAGTCCTGTTAGAAGCATTAAAACTTGCTGGCCTAAGTCAATTTGCAGCTTACAGAAAAGATTGAGGTTTCTCAAGCAAGCATCACCTTGTGCTTCATAATGTAGTATGGTTCGTTATTCCATAATCTTCCTGCTTTGATACAGACATCTCTGAAATGCTTAATTACACATATTTAGATGTAAAAATTTAGATGTAAAAATTTAGATGTAAAAATTTATCTGGCAACAGAAAATTGCTTATGTGGGAGTCTTCCATATGCACCCTTTTTTTAAACAAATACATCAACATTTACATCCAATACATGTATTATGCACAAAGTTGGTTGAGACAATGTATCTATAGGTTTAACTCCTGTAGAGACAGCCATGTAGAGTTTTACAAACACAACATTTTTGTGTTTATTTGTTTGTTTTGCATGTTTTGTATTTGCCTTTGAAAAAGACTTATTAAGAGTCAAAAGCGCTCAAACTAGTTAGTTACTAGTTTCGTACTGTTCGTTGTCAGTTGGATGGATGGATGGATGGATGGATGGACAGACAGACAGACAGACAGACAGACAGATAGACAGACAGACAGATAGATAGATAGATAGATAGATAGATCAATACATGCATGCATGCATACATACATGCATACATACATACATACATACATACATACATACATACATACATACATACATACATACATACATACATACATACATACATACATACATACATACATACATACATACATACATACATACATACATACATACATACATACATACATACATACATACATACATACATACATACATACATACATACATACATACATACATACATACATACATACATACATACATACATACATACACACACTTCTCCCTCAATAACTCACACACAACAGGGTCCAAAAATATTGACTGCACTATAAGCGAGTGTGCAAGTTATCGAGTGACATCCATAACAATATGAAATTATGCCATCCTCACTGGACATTGAGAAAACCACAAGGGGGAGAGGGTGAACTGGTCTATTTAATGAATGAATACTCGTTTTAAAATTATGTTGGGACAATAACTTTTCTCACAAAGTAATTAGTTTTTATGTAAAAATTGCCTCTATTTTCAAGCTACCTAACTGCTGAGAGATAGTTAACAATATTCAAACTTACTTCTCAGGTCCTTATGAGTCTTGCTTTTAGGAATATAACTCATGGGGCATGCTAATCAGGGAAGTAGACTAGCTATAGATTCAAATTTACAAATTTTTATTTTAAATTAATGGAACATATAGTTCATGAAACAGCTGTCATCGTTGAAAGACATTGTTTTATTAGTAAAATATTGATGCCACTGAAAGAAATAACAAAGTTTCTACTCATCCATGAGAAAATCTCCAATTCAATAATTACAAATTATCTACAAACTCTAAAACTAACTTCTCATTAATATGTTGTTGTTATTGTTGTTGTTGTGGGGTTTAACGCCATTTTTCAGCACAGGAAAGGCTATACATGGCGGCCAGTATTAATGGTGGAGGAAGAAACCGGGAAATCACCGGAAACAACCACCGACAAACGAGAAGCTACTGGCAAGCTCTCTCACATATCCACATTCGCCGAATCTTAGACTCGAACCCACGCAGATAGAGGTGAGATGGCAGTGATCCGTAACGGACAGCGCTTTAGACCACTCGGCCACTCGGGGTCCCTCTTCTCATTAATAAGACATTGCATTTATGTCATCAAGTATTCATCTGGCATGCTTTTCTAGTTATATTTGATCATATTTATGAATGAGTAAGATAAGTTAAGGTAGTTTAATTACATTACATTCACCAAAAACATTTTCTAACAGTCTGAATATCACTTGAAAAGAGATGACCTGATACTTTACTGGTGCCACTAGCTCTTTACACATGTTGGATTTGCATGCCTTTTAATTTTTCAATTTTTCAAAGCCTTTATTTGATACAAAAGACATAATTAATATGGTAATACAAGGAGGTCTGCTTGTAATTCAGTGCAACAAAATAACAAGTACTTACTCAAATTAGGATTCAAAACACCATCTGCACTTAATTAGATTCTCAAAGAAAAACTCAGGAACATAGCTGTACCAGTAGATTGATATTTTTCATGTTTGAATACAGCAGGGTACATTGTATTTTTATGATCATCACACTTAAACCAAACTAAAATGCACATTTCACTTGTCAACAAATATTTAATTGATATTTATTACAGTGCTGCCTAGAGAAGGCGTTAGTGACATTTTCGTTGCTCGAATTTATTTTGCATCCTGTTATTTAGGGTGTACCAAGAATGTTGTTTTGAAATATGAATCAACATGATATATCAAGGCTTCAGTTATCAATTTTGATTGCGTTTTTCTTCATTTTCAACAAAGATTCTGTCAAATTTTAATTTTTAGTGACAAAAATGGGATCTACAACTGATCATGCAATATAAGTTTGTTTGCGAGTTATCAGGGCACAAGTTTTTAAAGGGGTGTATGTATATATGTATGTGTGTGTGTGTGTGTGTGTGTGTGTTATGTGTGTGTATGCGAGCGTGTGTGTGCATGATTGCATTCATGCATGTATGTAGAGAGAGAGCTTATTTACATATGCTGACTCAACAAATATTCCAGAATTATACCATACAATGTCTTTTACAGTAATATTATTGTTATAAATATTGCATCTTGATAAACATTCCATAGAGTTCACAATTATAAATGTGGAAGTTTTTGCATTGCAAAATGCGCAGAGGTCACTAACATGGCAGAAATAAGATTATTACAAAAGAGAAACTGTAAATACAATTAAAGAGAAAGTGCAAGAAATGCTGGAGAAGTGATGTTCTGCACTTTCTGCATTAAGTATTCATAGAAATATGAATGTGCATGAGTTACTTCATTCATTGAGGGGTGAAAATATTTTTCCTAAATCATCATTGGAATTATACAAGGCAAACCCCCAACACATATTGACAAATGTATATGTGAAATCAAAGAAGAAAGTTGAATGCTCAGAAAAAAAATTAATTTAGATTTGAAGATAAATCAGATACAGAAAATGAGTTTTACACAGTCCTGTTCATGACATATAGCTATTATTGTTTTGAGTTGATGTCAGTGGTAAAATGTTAAATTAGAAACTGTACTCACTTCAATTTGATTTTAGCATTCAGTGAAATTTAGGTAGGATCAGTAACAATTTTATTATGGTGATCCCTTGTGGGTTAGTATGAAAAAAAAATCCATACTTCAAGCTCCATTTTTTTAACAGTCGTATAAGTACATGGATAGAGGTTACTGAGTTAAAATCATTTGGGTGTCCTCCTTTAATGTTAAGCTATCCTTTACTACTGGAAAATGGATACTTGTGAATATTTATTAAAATATATGTGATCTTCAGCAATTCAAAGTTATGCTCCTGATAAATGATAAAAGTCAAAGAATTACATTATTCTTTGAGGTAACCTTCACCATGTGGTTATGATTTGTTATAAACCATCTATACATTTCATATTACTAATATTTCATTAAAGTATCTTTAGTAGTTCAAAAGGAATAATCAGAAGAAGGATATAAGTCAAAGAATTACTTTTCCCTTGCCGAGACCTTGACCTTAATAATGAAGATCTGATTGTGGTATGTGATAAATATACTAGCAGTTTGATGAAAATCTCTCCAAGAGTTAGAAAGTTAAAGGCTGCACAAACAAATGTTCATACATGGATTGATGAAAAATGCCATAGAAAATAGTTCTGACTTAAAGATGGGCCTGAAATAAGAATTAAGAAATCTGCATGAGCATAAAACATTTTTTTACACAGAATAAAATATGTAACATTTTCAAAAGCCTGTGTCAAGTTCTAATATCTGACACATTAGTATCACTACAAAAAAAGTTGAACTTTTTCGTACCTTAGCTGGAGGTGTACCAGGGTTGGTGAAGACTGCCATAATGTAGTGAAAAACTATGTTGACCAGAAGCCAGTGCCCAAATGTCAGATGGAAGCAGGTCCATGCAAGATTTTGATGGTACACATGAGGCAGAAGGCATGTATAGAAAATCACAACTACTGATGTTGTCATGACTACTACAAGGGTAACAAAAATCTGTAATGCATAAAACTAAGCATTAATTATGATCTAAAGTTTGTTTAACTGACAAAAGCACTAAAAGTATATTTGTAACACTTTTCAATGACACAAGCACTAAAAGTGTATTTGTAGCACATTTCAATGACAAGAGCACTGACAGCATATTTGTAGCACTTTTCTACATGACCCAAGTACTGACAAATACACTTGTAGCACTTTTCAATATGACACAAGAACTAACAAGTGCAGCTGAAGCACTTTTCAATATGACACAAGAACTAACAAGTGCATTTGTAGCACTTTTCAACATGACAGAAGAACTCATAGTATATTTGTAGCACTTTTCAACACGACAAAAACAATGACAGTATATCTGTAGAACTTTCAATGACACAAGCATGGAGAGTATTAGTGTCACTTTTAATTACCTTAATTACAAAAGAGAAACCATTAAGTTCTTTTGCTTAAGTGTTATAGAGAAGTGTGATAAAATAGTTTATGGTTCTAATGTTATAGAGAGACAAAATACCATTCAGTTTTTTGGTTCAAGTGTTATAGAGAGGTGCAATACCATTTAGTTCTTTGGTGCAGGTTTGATAGAGAAATGGGATAACATTATGTTTTTGACTTATATTATTATTATATTATTATAGAAATGTGTGATACCATTAAGTTCGTTGGTTCTCGTGTTGTAGAGAGATGTAATAATATTTAAGTTCTTTAGTTTAAGTGCTATATAGAGGTGTGATACCATTAAGTTCTTTGGTTTGAGAGTGGATGAGAGGTTTGATACCATTAAGTTTGGTTTAAGTGTTATAGTAAGTTTTGATACCAGTAAGTTTGGTTCAAGTGTTATAGAGAGGTTTGATACCATTAAATTCTTTGCACTGAGAGGTGTAAAGTTAAAATGTATAAAGGCTTTTAAATCAATAAAATTAAAAAGTTCAATTAATCTTCTGAAATATATTATTATAATTCATTTGTCATTTCTTTTATATACTTTAAAGTCTTTTTCAATACCATCTTTATTACTTACAAAAACAATTTTTAAAACATCAACTCAAAATCACTTACTGGTCCAAAGTACTTTGCAAAATGGTCCACAAACCAAAACATTGGTTCTGCTGCTGTTTCCAGGACAATCATGTATGTGGTGAAATAGTTGTAATATAAGGTCATTATCAACAACCTTGCCCAACCACACCAAGACTTTGCTGCTCTTGCTAGTCGCTGTGGAAACATACGTAACTTCCAGCTCCAGTACACCATGATGCAAAATGTGGTCAAGAAAATATACTGAATACACATGGACTGTTTCTGCTATGGACAGTGAGAATATTCATGCAAACCATCAGGTGGAGTCAAATACTTTAAGGTGACATGAAGCTGGAAGACAATATTATCTACCTCTTCAGGAATGCATGACTTCTATTCAGATGATTTTTAAGATTTTTAAACCAATGGTCTCTGAAAAAAGAAGAGTATTTAATGATAAAACTACTAAACTAAGCAAATACTGGTAAATCAATACCAGGGGTCATGCTACCAAATTGCCTAAAATATGTAAACTTTGCCTTTTTCATTTAGGAAAGCAAAACTACTTTGCTCTGTGATATTCTTTCAGATACATTGACAGACCTTATCTTTCTGAGATGACCCCTTGCCTTAGCCAGGTTAGTTTTAGTGTTGTGTTGTAGCAAAATATATACATCAAGCCATCTAGGGCTAGTTTTATTCTTGATTTCAATGACAAACTCTTGCACATTCACGGATATGTTTTGACAGCTGGTTGACCATTAATCCTTCCGGAGTTAGTGAGCGACTATCACTGCTTGAGTTTCATATTCTATCCTTAATGATAAAAACATACAAACTTGTATTTCAAACTTTAACAATAGTATGTAAACAGCAATTTTGTGTTTTAAGCACAGAATCTGTGATCTAGATATTTTAACTGCCTTTTCTCATAAAATTAGTTTGAAACTATAACTCAACCAGTAACAGTGAAGTACATTGCTGTGGTAGTACCAGATTAAAGTTTATTAGATTGTCTGTTTTGTAAATCATTATGCAAATATATTCAGAAAAAATAGAGTTCATAGAAAGTATTATGTATGTATTATGTATTATGTTATTCGAGATTAACTTTATAATTATGTAGGTCAGAAATGTATAGGACAATGCTATGTTGTGGAATTTGCAAGAAGTGCTATATGGTCAAAGTTATTTTCTGACTCATATTTGTGAAAATTCAGAAAACAGAAGTTCAGTTTTTCTATCTAACCAATGCCTAAAATAACTACACATATGTAGACAAATAAATAAATCATAAATTTGCAATCCTATGAAATGAAGTTATATAAAGTGAGCAGTAATATTATAAAACTTGCTCAATCTAAAAATCGATACATTCACATGTCTGTGTTGATTCGGTTGGAAAGGGTATAGTTCATATACTGACTATAAAGTAGCAATATCTGCATTTGTATACATTTTCGTGTTATGTATGAATAATTATGGTAATGTTTTTTGCGCAACAAAGAAATTTGGGTAAAAAGTATGATCTAAACACATGTGCACCTGCCCTCATGTACATGGTACAGGGGTTGTTTCAAATGCTTTTTAGAAATTTTTCAAATTGCCACTTTTCTAAAATATTTTTGAAAAATTAAGGTTGGTTGATGAAGCATTTTTACTAACTTGCATTTTACAATAATGTAATCTAGTTACTCGGTTATAATTTATTACAATGTAAATTCTCTTTTTAAGTCATATGGCCAAAATAACTCAGAAAATTTTCTACTTGAAAATAAAACATTGTTAAAATTTAATGCTAAATGCAAATATAAATACTGCGAATAGAGGGCATAATTCAAATAAGAAAACACACACATATATACATATGTATATACATACATATATTGCGTTTCTTGTTTTGTGTTGACTTCTCCCTAAAATTAGCTTGACCCCTGAAAACCAAATGAAGCAAACATTCTGGACAATTGTATCTTGGGGATGACTAAGTCACCCTAAGGACTGCACGATGACATGCAAGAAATGGAACTTATCAACAATAAACTATACAAAAGGTCTGGCAGATCTTTTGCCCATAGTCCAGGGGCTACCAGAATGATGAGTCTGGGCTAATACATATTAAAGACAGATCACCCAGACAACTACTAAATCACAGAATGAATTGTGCTTTATTCTTTGTATAATATCTACATACATGTAACTACAACAGTACTTCACAAAGAATTATAATTTTAATGATACATAAATAAAAAGGACTGATTTGAAGATAACACTTTAATATTCAAGGGGCTTTTATACATTTATTGGAGCTACAGACTTAAAGCTGCAGTAACAGCTTCTTTTTCTGGTAAACCTAGAATCTAATTTTTAATTTGTTGGATTATGCTTACACGTATATGTGAGATTTTACCTATATGCTCATTTAAAATAAATTTATTAAACATGGCGATTTCTTTTGCAAAGATTAAAAATTTCATAAATTTCATTTGAAATGAACACAAATGTAAGATTCAATATATCTCATGAGCATCATGACAAAAATTACTGCTTATATTTCATGAAACTGCAAACAGAATGTGAAATGACTTTTAAGAACACCCTGAGGCCTCAAACTATATACTTTTCATGACTTTGTCAAATCATTTGTGACCTCATCACTAAGTAGTATTACAGAAATGAAATATGCTCAGAGTTTATCAAAGTAAATCATGTAACACAGCAGTCATTTGAAAAATTCAATATGATAAAATCAAATTAAGCTTTGAAATTGGCATACCAGTACTTTTAATATGCAGCTTCAAAATTTCAAAAAGGATCCGACAATACACCTCTCCCTCAATAACTCAAGCAATGCAGGGTCCAAAATTACAGACCACAGCTTAATAGCACAGATTTCCAAGGGACCTCTGAAAAATTGTAAAAGTGATGGACATCAAATGTGAAAAGCACAAGGGGTTAAATTGCTGTATTCTCATTTTAAAACTACATTGAAAATAATTGTCCATCAACAGCTTTTTCTAATAAATTACCTTACTTTTCCATATAATTTAACTTTATTTCAAGATAACCAATCTCTGAAAGATCATTAAAAACATTACTCCAAGAGGTTTCAACTGATATCACATGTATATCACATAAATATGAAGGTAGGATTTGCTTGCTTAACTTTTTTATTCTACACCCTTTATTCAGTCTGATACAAAAGATGTCATTAATGTGACAATACAAAGCAGGTCAGCTTTTAATTGACTGTATGCAACAAACACCTAAATAGATCAAAACATTATCTGAACATAATAAAGTTCTCACAGAAATGTGTGTGTGTGTGATTTGGACTTTTAACATACCTTTAACAATGTTTCAGTCATATCAATACAGTATCTGCAGTGTGGCAGTTTATAGCGATGTGGAGCATTGGAACATCATATCGAAGACATGTAGCATCATGTCCCACCAGTCACATTATCATGACAACAGGTCAAACCTCTTAATGCTCAGTGTAATGCAAGGCAACTGCTAATACCATTTTTAAAAGTCTTTGGTATGACTCAGTTGTAGTTTAAATCCATGACCTTCTGCATCCGAGATGGTTGCTCTAACCACTTAGGTCACCAGTGGTCTTCACAGAAATGCATTCATAGCCACAGTATAAATAAACACTTTCATTTACAAGAGATCTTGCAAATCTTAATTATCTTTATTGGGATGAATGACTGATTTGTGTAATTTGAGTTGGAGACCATACAGCTTGGCTTCAGATATACACCTATAAAAACAAAACTGCTAGCTCAGCTTGGTCATTTTTACTTATTGTACTACAAAAGTTAACATTAAACTTTTTTTAAAAGTTTTGATGTACTTTATAAGATATTTATTGCACTTTAAGAATCTGGTATTACCTATGCTGGAGAAATTTGTGTTAGCTATTTTAATAACTGGTAAAATTAATGTACTTTGCACTAATTAATGCTCATTTTTGGAGTACAAGGGAAGAGTCATTTTGATCATCTGTCTGCATTAGATATGGCATTGTCTCAGAATTACTGCACATAATGAAATGTTACATTAATGAGGGTGACATAAAGGTTTGCCGTCCTGCTCTCCAATGTGCATGTTGCAAATGCAACCAACTTCACCTTACAACTATCCCTTTATCAAAAGTATATAATAACCACTGCAGATGAGAATAAGTGGAACATTTTAGGCCTAGTCAGAGGGACTCCTATCACTGCTCACAATTTACCTGTCAAACTTGTACTACTTAATAACTACAATGGAGGACACTTATCTCATTTCTCGCATGACCTATTTAAAAATAAGCACTGATATTGCAAGCTACATTTCTTGTAGCGTAATAAATTTGGTACCAATGTTTAGCTCAGGCATTCAACTTTGTATGAGTATCCTAAGTTTGGCTTACTATTATACCTTTAAGGAATGCCAGACCATTTTCCCACACTACTGATCAACATGGTCATGATTGCGCTCACTTAATATGCAAGTGTAATCCCAAAGAATGGATTACTGTCCTTCATTGGTTAAAAGAAAATAACACTTGTATTTGTTTATAACTTATTTTCAGTTGACCATTCGATGGGCTACTAAGTGTTGGTTATCAACACTCGGCGTTTGTTTACACCATTCCCTAATAAAGACCTGACTTCAGCAGATGTCCTGTAGAATCAAAGCAGTGACCATTGTCAACACAGTCATAAAATAAAAAAAATATTAGCATGAGAAGATGAAGTCAATATCTGCCTCTGAAAAATGCATTTCTATAACAAGAAGCCATCTGATTTTGTGCATTTTGCTTAACAGTGCCATATATGGTCCCATCATTAGCAACAAAAGTTTGGTAATTGATTCTAATTAATCTGATAACAAATTAAATGAAAAATGATGTGGTTTCACACTTTATTCACTCAACCACAGTAATAAACTACAAAGCGGTATACCACACTAAAGAACATCACTAAAGTTATTCAAAGAAATTAAAGTTTGCATGTTTGTTTAAGTTTTTTTTTTTGCTTGCTAGCCAAAAGCCCCAACAATCACAAACTGGAAATGACAGATTTTACACTTACATCAAAATAATTATAAGAATTTGATAGATTTATTACAATTACTTTACTGCCACATCCTTTCCATCCAATAACTTTTTATATGATGCTAAGAATAGAATTTATATTTTTCCCTTACAAGAATAAGCAAATAGTTGAATACACATTCAAGCAGAATTCTGTACATTTGTTGGGAATTAAAATCTCTGAGTATGGGCATCCAAGATTTGAAAATATTCCACCTTTTTATTAAATTCAACAATACACCAAGGTCCAATTAATTAGGAACTTTCGGAAACCGTAATTTGAGCTGTTATATAGAAGGCGCCAAGTCACATGAGTTTGTTTGATTAGAACACACGTTTTCCAAGCTGAAACTAACATTATCTTTTGATACTAATATTTTGTAAGTGTTTACAATAGCCACTGCTTTGATCATGCAGAACTACCAATAGTTTTTATCAGAGAGAGGCCGTCTGATGGGAGGGGGCACCCAAAGACACGTGTTTTGATATGGTGTTTCTTGCTCTGACTTTCTTATATAAAAGACTCTGTGACATTCATTTTTTTTAACTTTAAATAATTCATGTCAGCTATACTGTAATATTTCATATTTCAAAATGAGATGCAATTCGCTTCTTATAAGAAAAATGTGTTTTTGAGAACGTGTTCAGCCACCAAAAAAAAAGTAAAAGTTGAATGAAATGACATAAAAGAGAGAAATATTTCTCATGACAGGGAAAAGCGTAATCAAATTTTTCAGGAGACAAGGACAAAAGACAGGGAATGGCTGAATTATGATGAAGAAAAGAACATTATGCAGTGAAACCGTTGTACGGAATTTGCAAAAACAATCACAGATAAAACATCCAGTTTTGTTGCTGTTGAAAATTTCTTCTGTGATTCTATGAATTCATCCACATTCTCAACTTTGGCATCTCTACTTATAAATGGTTTCAACAGTTGTTTTACTTCATCAACCGACAAATGCAATAAACCTAAAGTACTGGCGTCTGCGTCCATTGTTTGTTTCCTATAGAAAGTAGTTCTTTATTCACGTGCATCAGTCACGTGGGTGTGCAATATGAAGGTGTTAATTATTGCTGGATATTGAACGATTCTGACCATGTAATGTTAACGGAGAAAAAAATGAGCATATAATAGGACTAATTATTTCCTTTTCAGTATTATTATAGCAACCTAAACTATATCCTACGTAAAATTACGCATAGGCCGTTAGGCACTGATATCTAACGCAACACAAATAAAGATTAGTTATAGCAACGTTTCTAAACTTTTTACACCTACTGATAATCCTTACCATCTTTTGTATGAGCTAGGTTTTTAATATTGTATACAATCATCACTGCTGATCATAATCAATTGGGTGTGAATGGAAAGATAAAGAGCATTTATGGTTCTCTTTGATACAGGATGAACCATGTGTCAGGTGAGCGCTTTCATTGATGCCCAATTGGCAAAAGCATCTTATATGCCGGCAAAACGATTGAACCAAAATCAAACTATAATTTTAGCAGTCCCCTCTGCTTCCCTTCATTATGAGGGTCAAGTAATGGCCTCTTCCATGTTGTAATTAGGCCTAAGATGTATATATGGAGAGTAAATACGCATTTTGGTCAGCTATGTTTAATGCTGGCTATTTCGTACCAAGACTTGATCGGACCAAGTTACAATCGAGCTTATTCAGCCTAGACCAACAAATAGGTCTCTGCTTTTTTATTTTTATTTCTATACAGCAGCTGTAAGACATTTTTTAAAAAAAGCAGAGACCTACTTGTTGGTCTAATTTAGCCCTAGCTACGATGTCTAATTTGGCCCAAATGCCAGGCTGATATAGAGCTATATGAAATAAGAGTAAAGAAAAGGAACACACATGTATGATTTATTTTAGTAGGTATTGCTGTTTCCGCAAATATACTAAGAAACACGGGGGCTAGTATCATTGCTTACAAGTTACCATCATACATGTACTATATAATAGTATCTATTATATAGTACAAAATGGGTATTTACTCTCCATATACATGTATGATGGTAAATTGTAAGCAATGATACAAACCCCTGTGCTAAGAAAATGTAAAATGGTGATTTTCAGCTCTTAAGTTTACTTCATATAGCTATTAGCAAATTTATCATTTATTTTCATTAAACAAAAAAAAAACTTTTTAATGTTTACAATAAAGAAAATGTAAAATTATTATTTCAGTTAACATATAAATATTTTGCAACTTTTCATAAATCGGGCCAATCTGGCCAACTTTCAATAGTATCGGAGAGTAATGCATATAAATTTACCCATAATTTGTATTAGTCCTATAGGTTTTTAATAATATCTCATACAAATCGTGTTTTCTTTGCATTATATTTACCCCAAAAAACCTTTGTGCAAAGTTTTATTGACAAGTAGCACAACAGTATAATGTACATTACTTTCATTGTTGAACTTTATCGTTTGAGAAGTCATAAACCAACTTATTTTCTTTTCGGTCTTTCAACTGTTTGAAAACTCTTAATATGAAGCACATATTAAATCCATGAAAGATTGTTTCTAATAGATATTTTATGTTATTAATATATGTATAATCTAATGAAATATCAATGTAACCAAAGATCACAAAGTTATTTCAGTCAACATTATTTTTTACTGAATCCCCATTGTACATATGTAAAGAAAATGATGAGACTGCTTACCAATTATATTTGTAACTAAAAATCATACAATACCAAGACTGAGACTAATGCACTACTTAAACCAGTCATTAAACCATGATAGTACAAATGTCTTGCTGTTTGTATCATGTGAGTTGTCAGAGGAACTTAACCCCACATCTTTGAAATCTTCCAGACCTGTATTAATGACAGTAAAAGATTCTTTTAAAACATCTGAGACAAACTACCTACTTCCTCCACCACCTTCCACGGAATCCCTTTATAGTAGTCCCCTTCTCACCTTTCTCTTCTTTAAATTAGTTTTATACACTAGCCCCTTCTCCGCCTTTTTCTTCTTTATATTAGTTTTATTCACGATTTTATTAACTTTTCAAGTACGATGAATACTTTGATATTCATTTGTAATAATGTACTGTATTTCTAATACAGAACATTATTGCCACTTCATCATTGCCACTTTCATATACATTTCAGGGAGGCTGTTTCTAAGTTGTCAGAACTTGTAGTCCAATTCCATGTGTTGTAAATATGGCAGTATGGAATGTTTAAGACAAAATTATATTTTGAGTTTTAGAATAATATTTACAAGTTCAATAAATTTTCAAATAACATCTATAATTATAACAGCGTTGATCAAACTACTATTCTGCCAGTTCAGTAAAATAAAAAGTTGTTCTAGTTTGCTGATCATCCCCAAGTACTTTTTTCCCCCAGTTTCTCTTTTAGTATATACATGTACTTCGATGTACATGTAAATATACCATGATCAGTTACTACAAAAACAAAATCTTCATATATATATTCAGTTGGATTTACAACTGATTATTACTTATGGTTAAATTCATACATTGAACTGTATATAAATATGAGGCAAAAGCTGACAATTTTTTAAATTATTTTTTAGTGTAATGAATGGTGCCATATTCTGTAAATAGATCTAGAACTGAAGAAAAAGAGTATGTCATATGTGCAAAGGAAAGTAAATTTTAAAAATGTCAGAAAGATCTATTATTTGCAAGATCAAATCTTGATGGTAAGTTTTGATGAGTCTGGAAAAGTTAAGACTCAATGAAAGCCAGAGAATGCAACTTTCATGATGCAGATGATGTGATAAGGGATAAAATTGTATTTGGGACAAACAGTCAGAAAGTCGGAGAGAAACTGATTAATGAAGGAGACAAGTTGACATTAGACATAGCAGCAGTCAAAATCAAAGCAAAAACAGTATTATGACAAATCAGCAAAAGTATTTAAACCCCTTTCCGTAAATGATTCTGTGAGAGTTCAATTTGGTAATGTTTGAAAATCCACCCAGGTTATAAGAGTTCATAATGCAGGTCATATTCTGTAAAAACGTGGTGTTTACTGCCAAAATCAAAAGTTAAATTAATAAAACCAGAGAATCTGTCAGATGTGACCCCATTTGCTGCTCATGTACTGGCTGTCTCCGAGCAGCAGTATGAAAATACTCCCATTTCAAATAGTTTTCCCTAGAGAACCCCATTTCAGAAACACTGTCCCAGAATCAGGAGCTAAGGCTTTGAGGTCAAATGCCCCATATATAACAGGGTCTGGAAGAGAGGTGAAATCTAACAAACTCTATGTAAATGATGAATGTATTAAGTAACATTGATAGTTATAGATAGAGAACCGAACTGAAATTTGACTGTAAATGACATCACAGGAGTGCTGTTTATGTGGAACGGTGGAGTCTGTTAACAACTGACAAGTATGTAACAAGCAGGATGAATAGTAAAAAAATGCTAATGGTTATCCAAGATGTGTATGAACAACATTATTAACGCATTAAATTTGTTTTGGACATCACTTACATATGAATCATGTCAAATCTATATCATTGAAAATAGCTATCTCTACAGAATTATTTAGATTTTGTTGTCTTGTTTTATATGTTACCAATAAAATAAAACAACTTTATATTATTTTGTCCAAACAAGGGAAATGTATTATTGAAATGAACAATACAATATACATCATATGTACGTCTTTCTCAAACTTATATACACATGCACTGTTAGGGACCTGCTTTATGAATTGCTTATATAAGTCACTCTTAAAAAAAAAGTCCAGGAAGCAACACTCTTGTATCTGTTCCAATATACAGTGTATATCTTAACATATTTACAAATCTGACAATAAATCATCTAGGTGTGTTATCTATTAAAAAATGCTGGAATTTGTACAGTTGTAGGCATAAGAATTACAAATATGTTTCATCTGAAGAAAAAGAAAATTTGTCAACTAAAGAAGCACTTGATATATGTTCAATATAATTTATCCACAGTTGATAGAGTGCCATCTGATACAGAAACAGAAGTATATGAGATGCTTGCAGGTGAATGGGAGGACATATGAGATAACATTAGCTTACATATACTTAAGCACCTTGTATTGAAACAAAAATTTGAGGTGCATTTAAAGTTTGTTTCTCTTGTTCTGTTAACTATCACCTTTTTATCCCAACTTAAAACCTGTTGTTTAGTCAGTCTTATTGAAGAGAGTTGTCTTGAAGGTGATAATTATGGTGGTCAGAATGTTTTGTAGTCAGTCGCTCTTTATTTAGAGCTGACTCTATTTTACTATTTGTCACTCAACAAATTAGCATATTATAAATTTATTTGTTTGTGTTTAAAGTGTTATCAAATATAAATGTTGCTCTTTCAATGCAGTGCACATGTTGCATCTTGCATATTTTCCTGCTGTACACATACATGTTGCCTTTGCCTTGATTACTGTCCAAAACATTGGTTTTGTAATTAGTTGTTTTGAATGTTTACATGACTATCAGACACAAAAGTAATGTACATCTTATGAGTGTCTGCATTTTCCTTTGTATTTACCTTCAGGTTGACTACCTTTGTATAATATTTAATTTATGACTGCTTCCATGCACTTATTTAGTGTGCTTTGATATCAATCCAGATACATTGCCTGTCAGTATAAAATTTATTTAATTAATGCTTAAATTGCTAATTTATATTGTTAAGCAAAGAAATATTTGCTGTATTAACCCATATTTGGCAAACCTTTTATATCAGTCTTCAACATGATTATTGATATCAGATTGGCTCTAGTGAACTCAGAAGAAAGCAAGCTGAAATGATACATTATCATTTCAACATACAAGTTAACAAAAATTTGTGTATATGAGCCTATTGTTTTATTAAATGGCATATTTCACTTCCTAATCTGTTTTTTTATGCATTTGTATTCAGTTGGCTGAGAGGAAGCATAGTTAAATTCATAATTAATAAACAACTGTTTAAACATGGAAACATACAAGAACCTGAACATTGCTGAGTGTTAAACAAAAGTTTCTAGCCTATGTGTTGTTTTCCCTTTGCAGTCAAAATTACCTCTACTGAATTCATATGTAAAAAAAATAAACATTTAGATATGTATGACTTGGTAAAATCCAAAATTCATAAAGCAATATACATCAGGCATTAATTTAGTATCTTTTTATCAAACTCCATTTTACCATTTTATTCATATATCCAAAGCAAGATTCTTTTGTACCATTTATGTGTCATGGTCAATTTAAAATGTTATTATTTCAGGTTGAAGTGTATCAGTGCTGTTGTATTTTACCCTGAGAACTATATTGCAAGAATTGTGCTCCTGTGCCGTGAAACCTTATACCTACATTCTTTATGCAATAAATCTTTTTACTGTTACAGTTTTAAATCCATCTGTTTCTCCTGTAAATTCTTATTAGAAATCAGTCTCTCTTTTTTTCCTTCTCACACATTTCATTTTGCATACTGCTATATACCTTACTAATTTTATTAGCCAATTAACGATCAAAAAAAATCTTTAATATCTATTTTTGTTCTCAAACCTCAGAGTGTACATTGTTAAAGTGTTAAATCTTTTATCGTTTTGATCTTATCAGTGAAATCTATAATAAATAAATCATTTGTTACCTTCATAATGTTTTTCATGAGTGTATATTTTGTGGTTGAGGTGTTACCTCGTTAAATGAGTATTCTCTTTCAAGGTTTTAGTAGTTATCTCCCTGGACATGTTAATGTTCAAAACTCAGTCAATATCTTTTTAATCACTTTATCCATTTGTTGGATAGCATAAGTAAAATCATTCTATTTTTAGCTGCAACTGTCTGGTATATTTGGTCATTTACAAATTGTTTTGCCTAAACTGCTTGCAATAGGTGCATGCTCCACTATGTCTCTCTCTCTCAGTCCACCCCAATAAGCTTGTTAGCAAACTTAAGCCAAACACTCAATCTACGCAACTGAAATTTGGTCAGCATATTTAAACAATACCTAGAAAACCTGATCATAATCTCAGTCTATTTCAGAAAAATTTATTTTTTAAACCCATTTAGAGCATTTTCTAAAATACTTTATCAAATCAAACAGTATGCATAGTTGTATTTATATTATGCTGACATGAATATTTTTTTATCTTTTCTTAAAAAATTAACAATAAAACAAACAAAAACCACTTGAGGTAGTCAAATTGAAATATAGACATACATGTATTTGTATTAAATGTAGATGAGCAGATTAGATAGTCAACATAAGAATTTTCCTTGGTACAACTCTTTGAACATTCCAAAGGAAAGCTAGCTCACTAATTCAAAATTCAAGTGAAAATTAATGAACTTGTTTGTATGCATCAGTAGATGACCTGATTACATTTTCATGCAGTAATAAATGTGTTTAAACTATTCTAACATTTTAAACTTGTAGGTTTGTAGTAGGGGTATTTGTATATAAAAAAGATATATTCTAGTTTTGTTTTCTCCAGTTTCATTTTTAAAACAATTATATCACTGTTCAGTTGGTAGTAAATATTGTTGAAACCTCAGACATAGATCCTTGACTGCTCTGTGATGTTAGCTTTGGAATTTCAAGCTCACTTTTAAAAGAAGATATGTCTCTGGCTGAGTATAAACAAATCAATTGAATTGTAAAAAGAAATGTTCTCATTAGTGTCCTTTTAAAATTCTCAGATTTTGCTAGCTCTTTTATTGCAACTCTCATTAGTACTATTTGAATAATAATTGGTCTTTGTACAAGCCAACTAGTAGCAGCATTAGTTTATTAAAAAATTATGATTGCATCTGATTTCTCTATACTTGTTGTACTATTGTACTAGTTTTAATTCAAATTAAAAGTTTATTTCACTGCCATTTATTCATTTACATTTCATAGTTATTGTTATGCTAAGTTGTTGCATATGTTTATGATCTTTTAAAATTTTAGATCAACTTTTTCTTGCAAGCATCTGCAACAAATCCTAAGAGTGTTCCTCCAATATCACCTCCAGCTGCTGCTGTTTCATCTAAATCACCTTAAACTGTTGACCTTCACCAAAACTTTGTATATTAATTATTTCTTATTTCTGATCCTGAGAAATAAATGTTTTCACATCTCAAAAACTAGATTCAAGATTCATCCCAAAATAAAGTATAAGAGATGAAGAACAAATTAATAATTTAATATGATTCACTTGGTCATCGTGAAAATTCCTAAGCAAGTATTATTTCAAGGAAAGGCAACATCAAATCACCTAGGACTATGTCAGGCCATACTGAGAAGGAGTTATTTGTCACTTCTGGATGCAGGAAACAAAGCACCTAATGGTTTTCTTAAAGGACCAACTGCTGTTTTCTTGGAACCCACTGCTGTTCAAAGGCAATCAATACTGGCCCTTGGGAGCAATGAGATGCACTCAAACACACAGACGATGCATGTGGTCAACTGGTAAAAGACACATAAAATATAATTAATCATTACATCAATGAATTCAATATAGACGTCTAATTATACACATGTAAATTGTTATTCACTGCCAACAGGAAAACTGAAATTAAGGTATTGTGTAAAAACTATAGATGAAAATAGAATGATTAAATTTGATGTTAACATATTTCCAAAAATGGATCAAAGAGTTTAACTATTATAGCCTTATTGCAGACACACCTGGGCAGTGTTGGAAATATGAACTCAAATGGTTTGAAATCTGGCACAAATAAAGAATAATTTTTGAGATAAATACTGAAAAATCACTTATAACTTTAGAGAAGAATTGGAAAGATTGAACAGTTGTTTAAAGATAAGGAATTAACAAACACTGCTATAACCAATGCTGTTGGAAGGACATGAGTAACTGTTACTCTGCCTATGTCATATTTTGTTAAATATTGATGCCCTTTTCTATGTCCTCAGTCTTTTTAAATAAATTTCAATAAAAAATTGTATAAATTATGTTCATGTTTTGAAATTTTGTATAACATCTGCATCCTTTAGCATATCACCCAAATTGTTTTGTTGTGAATAATCTTGTCATAGCATTTAGCATTTATATTTTTGAATTCTTCTTTAATAATCCTTAATTTTATCCTCAACTTTTACTTGTTCATCAAATAGCTCATTTGTGTTTGCTACATCAACTATTTCCTCAGGTACATGTATAGGTTGCTGTTGTACACAGACTTTTAGGTTGTGTATCCTTGTGTAAAACATATTTAATGTCTCCTTTTCATGCAAATGTTACCAACAAATTACCACAAGTTTTATCTGATATAGTACTTCTAATTGTATTGATCGGTCATCGCCTTTAATAAAAAAGAAACTGAGATACATACTGAAAATAAAAACGAATTATTCCTAATTTGTGACTTTAACTGCAGCTGCTACAATAGTTGCCAGTACATGAGTAGCAAATCATTGTCACTGATTTGTCCATATTTCCTAAGATATAGCAATCTTTTTATAGAAATTAACATATAGAGCACAAGTATTTTCAACATTGAGGCTGATTCAATGCTAACAAATTTAGATACAAGTTAATGGAAGACAGCTATGACAAAATCAAGAAAAATCTGAAGGTAACAAGAAACTTGTAATGTTATTTCACAAAAGTCTATGCCCACATAAAATTAAACTTGGCAGATGTCTTAGATAAATTTCAAACAGCTAAATCTAGTGTTTGAAGAAACATGATATACCTATAATGACACAAGATCAAAGCATACTAACTGAACCAAATAAAACTAGTATAAAGAATGCAATAATTGGATTGATGATGGTAGGCATGTTTAAGGTATCTTTATCATTTATTCAAAAAATGTCCATTTTGTTTTAAAAGCTAAATTGAAATAACAAATCATATGAATAAGTATCACATATTTTACACCCCGACAAATATTTAGCTAAACAAAAGACAATTTTACAAAATGTTAGATCTATTTACCATTAAGCACATGAATCTGCTGGTTGCTTGCTACACGCTTTTATAAAATTTATTGATGTCAAACGGCTCACCATCAAATATGGATATTGGAAATATTGTAATGCTAATTATTCCAACTTGTCTTTACCAGTTCACAGTAAGCTACAAGATAACAAATCTATTTTTACAGGATAGTATTGCTAATGCCATACCAACAAAAGTAAAATCTAATATATATTGCTACATGGCTAAAGTATTTGGATAATCGGTAGCAAATAAATGTAGACAGAAAAAAGTTTTGTCAGCTCAAATGAGCATCAAACGTTAAACTCTGCTCTTTTGTATTTTTGTCCTAAATGCGTTTATATCTTTATTACTCGTTAAAGATCTAGCAAGCTCCTCATGGTTGTTTTCATTTTCACTGATTACTTTGCTTCTATTGTCGATGATCACTTTGCTTATATTGTCACTGATCACTTTTGCTTCTATTTCAAAATTCATCAAAAATATCAGACATTAAAGTAGATTTTAATTCATTTTTAGTAAATAAGCTAAAATAATGTATGGTTCATGTGACCAATAACATCAGCGTGTGTCATTTATTTCATTATTGTATTTACTGATATTTTGTTCATGTTAGTACTCAACAAGCTGTGCTAGAAGATAATTTCTACGCCTAAATGGGGACAGATGAAAAATACACAATGGAACACAGTTTGTCTTCATTTCTGAGCATCAGGGACGATAGAAAATAATAAAAATGGGTGTGAAAATTGCATAGGAATGAGTGGTTTAAAAAAGATTTATTCTGTAAAAAACAGTATCTGATATGTTCTCTACTATACTAATTTGGGGGACTATGAACATGCAGAAATAATGCAAAATTTCAGGTTGTTGATGAATATATGCCCCAGGATAGGAATAAAAATAAATTTTTATTTTACAGTGTTTTATATATATATATATATATATATATATATATATATATATATATATATATATATATATATATATATATATATATATATTACAGTGGACATGCAGAGATTGTGGTATAACCCTAATAAAAACTCTTGCAAACATATTTATCTCTGCTTTGTGAAAAATGTTAAAAGCAACTACAACAAAAATTACCAACAGCAATACCTGTTATAGAGTTTAAAAATATAAAACCTCCCAAAACAGACATAAACATTAAGTACTAAACAACAAAAGTTAAAAGGTAAAGGTGTTGTAATCTTGTAAAAAAAAAATTATAAGATAAATGTAAATCGTGCATAATCTTCTAAAATTCTGGCCAAAATTTGGTGCACACATACAAAAAAATTAAAATCATTTAAAGGTTAATTAATAGTTTTATGCACCCAATATTTATATTTAATATATGTCATTACCCTAGGAAACGTGATTATTTTTATCATATATACGTATGACTGGGTTTCTGTGCGTGTTTAATATCCAAACAAGCATCTTAACTAATAATTGATTATAGGTTATTTTTAAACTTTTTTCTTCAAATATTAGATACAAATAGAACACAGTAAATAAGTATATTCATATTTGTCGAGCAAACTATTCGAGACCAATAATAAAAGATTTTTTTTTTAAAGTGACACTTGCCTCTACAAATATAAAACTAGAATTTAGTTTCGTATAAAAATTCTGGCAGTTTGAATATTGTTTCCTTAGCTCGTATATTTATTTTTGTGCTCAATCAAGGATCTTAATTTATTTTACGTATATTATTGAAGCAAAATTCGGTATTCTACTGATTTTGCGTCCTTCGGCATTTGTGCTAATTTATCTTTTGCTTCCTATCTCTTCGTCAATGGCTGCGCCCATCTTCACCTAAACAGCAAATTGTTTTCTACTGCTTTAGCTCGTTAACATGCTGAAATGAAGGGTTTCATAGTCGTTGACCGCATGAACGATGTTCACTTCATCGATACAGACGCCGACTTTTCTAGACATGTCAACAAACAAGCGCTTGATCAAGGCTTATTGAACGTATGCCATCTCTAATACTACGTTGTTTTTGTAGCACCAAAACAAAAGTCATGTGATATGTTTTACATTATAGGACTAGCCATCTTTCCAGTTAGATTTGGGACAAACGGAATTTATATAGTATTTGCATATCCTCTGGTTTGTTCGTACCACCTACCAATTTTTAAAAACTAAAAGTATTAATTATATTTTATTTATTTTTTTTAGAAATTATAATTTTAAAAATGCACATAACTAAGTCACTTGATTCATTGATTTAAAATTTCCTACTTAATTTTCGTCAAGAGTACCCTAACACTGTCCACTATTTTGGTTTTCAAGCCAGAGGTGAACTTAAGCTGTAAAGAAGCAGACTGCTTTCTATATTATTCTAGCTCCTCGAAAAATCAATTCCAGTAAAATCGGTCATCTGCGTCCAGTACTAGGAATGTATAGTTTTGATGTTTCTAAAACAAACTGAACAAATAAAAAGGAGCAACTGTTGTATGCATGAGTTCAGAATGTTGTAATTCCAAAATTTACAGAATTATTGAGATTATCAAAGACAGCCAACTTTATCACCTCTCTTGGTTGGAAACATAGAATAGCCCATGTGAATATGGTGACCATGTTGCTAAAAAAAACTTCAGATTGATTCAATATGTCAATTATTTGACTGTGTTTGGGACACCTTCGTGATAATCTGGTTAGAACTTATAAATAAATGAATGAAATGACTTTTTTCTAAGTTTTGTGCATTCTTTTTATATATTCTTGATGCCTTCTGTTTTTCAAATCAGTAGGAAAAGGTGCAAACAAATGGGGTGGTGTTAGAGTATAAGTAGAGGTAAGTGTGTTGCATAAATAACTAGAAATGATTTGATATGATGGTATTTAATCTACTGTACATGTTAAAGCATTTGTACCAAAATGCATAGGCAGACATTAAAAGTTTTATATGGCAGTACATCAACAGTGGGTGTGAATAACCACCATGGATATCAGAGTCAACATTTGACATTGTAGATCTAGGCATGCTTTGTATCAAAAGGTTCATGAAACATCCATCTCCAGATCTTGTTTTAAGTTGTGAGCAGTTAAGAATTCTGCATTCTGTTCTGACTTAGTCATTGAGTAAATAGTGAGAAATTGGAAATAAAGAAACTAAACATGAAGGTTTTTCTAACTGAACCATAATATTTTGCCTTATGATTTTTGCACCCTCTCAAGCTGTGCACACTATTAAACAGGCTTTTGTGGGAGTTAGTACACAATGAACCAATAATGTACACTATTAGACATTTCCTTGTATGAGAAATTACACAATAAACCTATATAATATTAGGTATTGTAGAAACACAGTGGGCTTGTTTTCACTAACTGATCTGAAATAGAAGAAATTTGTATTTATTTTGATCTAAAATCAACCTCATAAAGTTAGGCTTTGGTTTTGCTTGAATTCCACATTACATCAGATAAATCAGTCATAAATTTTGACACTTTAAAACTATTTGTTATGTAAACTGATAATAACAGCTGGCACTTGTTTGATTTTGAAATTATCAATAATGTTTGAAGAACTTCTAATTATAATTTGCTTTAACATTGTATATATTATGTTGATTAGTATATCTAATGTACTAAGTGCTTCAAGTACTGGGCAAAAGAGGCTCAAATCAATTCCATATTTTTTTATATTTTTGTAAATCAGAGTTTGGGGGTTAGAGTTAGCAACAAAAAACGGATGGTTAACCAACTGGAAATACATATTATTTGTTGCCTAATTGTGGCTGTGCCATTTATACAAGTGACAATAATTGGGTCTATGTCATTTGTACTAGGTACATTAACTCTGGTTATGTCATTAGTACCAGGTACAGTAATTGTGGCTCTGCAGTTTGTAACAGGTATATTAATTGTTTATGCCATTTGTTCTCATGATAGAAAGAGATTCTGCATATATGAATATCATTTAATTTAAATTGATATGAAAGTTACATACCACAATAAAATCAATTTTTGGCCAACAAAAGGAAACTTTGTACCGGCAAAATATGCATTTTTTTTGCAAGGTGTTGATAAAATAGAGTGTGCCTAGGAATAATATGATTTTATATGATTTTTTATTTTGAATATTTTCAGGAAGATGATATTGACTGGAGCACTATTGAGAGCAATATTATCATGCAGCAGTTCTCTCCCCTGATTATGTCTCAGTGGTATATGATAGACACAGCTAAGAATCCATGCTCTTCTATTACATGTGAAAATGGATTTCTTTTTGTTTTTAAGCATGTAGGTGTTACATAGTAGACCTCACTTTACATTTAGTTTTCTTCTTTGTTATTATATACAGACCTGCTCTTTAATGCCAGGTTTTAATTTTCATTTGTCAAAATTTTTTCTTTCCTTTTTTCGCACTGAAAAATAGACAAGCATGACTAGAAAATCATTTCATGGTATCATGATATTTACAGAGGAACCGAGGTATAATGCATCAGCTGGGATTTATAACTGCCAACCATGTTATGTACTGAACTGGAATATAGTGAGAATGTTCATAAATTTTGTAAATGCCATTCAATCATGTTGTAAATAATTTTACTACCTTAAGATTAAAATAACAATCAGGATTAAGATATCCCATTAAATATTTAATGTCTAAAATCATTAGGTTCTGTAAGCAATAGGATTCATAAACTTAACTGAAAATTATTTTTGTTTTATTGCTAGTATGGATGATGTATTGATTGTTGTTAAAGGTACATAGAACAAGAATTGGAAGCCATAATGTGATGTTGTTACATCTGAATTTGTACTATAACAAAATACATAGCAGGGTTCACATGTATTTTGAAAAAAACAATTGGCTTTTCATCAGATCAAAAACCAGCTTTACTCCAGAATGTACAGTTGTTGAAGCAGATGTATATGTGCATGTATGCATGCATCAGGAGTTTTTGTGTCAGATGGATGCAGGTGTTTTTGAATTCTTTTACTTTAGTTTTCAGACTTATTGATTATTGCTATAAATGGAGATGGATCTGAGACAGAAGATTTTCTTACAAGGAAGTGCCTGGTCTTTATAAGGCTGATTCAGTTCTTGTTTGGACCAGTCTCACAAGAGTAAGTTAACATTTCTTCTGTCCCATTGTCAATGAAATTAGGACGTGATATAGTGCTTTGTCTGTTCATTTGTGTGATCATTTATTTATCACCCTCTCATTATTTTGTTATCACTTCAATATCTCAGACACTTTGTCACCTACATATATGACAGTTGGTATAAGGTAACATCTCTGGATTAGTGATTGTGGCCTTTCATATTTTGAGTGGTTTGTTTATGTGTACCCCAGTATCTAGGGCCTTATTTCACATTCCCCTCATGGAAAGTTTAAGTCAAAGAACTCAACATGCAAAAATTCGGTCAGTTTGACCTAATTCGCAAACTTGATTTTTGTATTTTCAGCTGTTTGTTCATTTACAGTCTCAGTATCATGGACCCTGTTTCAATTACACTTATGAAAATCGGTATGTGATTACACCTCAGTGAAGGTAACTCTGTCATACCAAAACTAGGTCAATTTGACCAAATTCACATTTGTGAGTCCTTTGTATTTTTAACGGTTTGTTATACCTCAATATCTTGGACCCTAGTACACCTTCACTCTAGAAGCTTGTTATATGGATACATATCAGCAAAAGTTACACTGCAATGCTGGAGCTTGGTCTCTATGACCTAACTTGCATGCTTGAGTGAATTTCACCTATTCATTCATTGCATGTCTTTTGTGTCATCCATGATAAATCTTCCATCAACATCAAACATCAATTTCAAGCATATTTTGCAGAGAGCATTATCATTAAGGTCTTTGAAACTTTAAATATGACCAACATTGCAAAAACAAAGAAAACAAAAACTACTTTTTAAAGTCTTCTCAACAAAATGTAACAAAATTTGGCCAGAAAACACTGTAGCATTTTGACCTTTCAAATGTATAAAAATGATGCAGATTTATCATAAAATGTAGCTTCAATTAATAAAGATAAGAAACTTTTAAAAGAATAATGTAAATCCCCACTAAGCAAATTTGGACTAAATTTGACAGAAACCATTCTGGCATAAAGACCTTTATATCATTTTGTACAAACCATGCCACATAAAGACCTTTATATCATTTTGTACAAATCGTGCCACATAAAGACCTTTATATCATTTTGTACAAACCATGTCAATCTGCCACATGAAGACCTTTATATCATATTGTACAAATCATGTCAATCTCCCACATAAAGACCTTTATATCATTTTGTATTTATCATGCCAATCTAGCACATAAAGACATTTATATCATTTTGTACAAATCATGTCAATCTACCACATAAAGACCTTTATATCATTTTGCACAAATCATGTCAATCTACCACATAAAGACCTTTATATCATTTTGCACAAATTATATCATTTTGCACAAATCATGCCAATCTACCACATAAAGACCTTTATATCATTTTGTACAAATCATGCCACATAAAGACCTTTATATCATTTTGTACAAACCATGTCAATCTGCCACATAAAGACCTTTATATCATTTTGTACAAATCATGCCAATCTACCACATAAAGACCTTTTTATCATTTTGTACAATTCATGCCAATCTACCACATAAAGACCTTTTTATCATTTTGTACAAATCATGCCACATAAAGACCTTTATATCATTTTGTACAAACCATGTCAATCTGCCACATAAGACCTTTATATCATTTTGTACAAATCATGCCAATCTACAACATAAAGACCTTTTTATCATTTTGTACAAATCATGCCACATAAAGACCTTTATATCATTTTGTACAATTCATGCCAATCTACCACATAAAGACCTTTTTATCATTTTGTACAAATCATGCCACATAAAGACCTTTATATCATTTTGCACAAACCATGTCAATCTGCCACATAAAGACCTTTATATCATTTTGTACAAATCATGCCAATCTACGACATAAAGACCTTTTTATCATTTTGTACAAATCATGCCACATAAAGACCTTTATATCATTTTGTACAATTCATGCCAATCTACCACATAAAGACCTTTTTATCATTTTGTACAAATCATGCCAATCTACCACATAAAGACCTTTATATCATATTGTACAATTCATGCCAATCTACCAGATAAAGACCTTTATATCTTTTGATACAAATCATGTCAATCTACCACATAAAGACCTTTATATCATTTTGTACAAATCATGCCACATAAAGACCTTTATATCATATTGTACAATTCATGCCAATCTACCAGATAAAGACCTTTATATCATTTTGTACAAATCATGCCAATCTACCACATAAAGACCTTTATATCCTTTTGTACAAATCATGCCAATCTACCACATAAAGACCTTTATATCATTTTGTACAAATCATGCCACATAAAGACCTTTATATCATTTTGTACAATTCATGCCAATCTACCACATAAAGACCTTTTTATCATTTTGTACAAATCATGCCACATAAAGACCTTTATATCATTTTGTACAAACCATGTCAATCTGCCACATAAAGACATTTATATCATTTTGTACAAATCATGCCAATCTACGACATAAAGACCTTTTTATCATTTTGTACAATTCATGCCAATCTACCACATAAAGACCTTTTTATCATTTTGTACAAATCATGCCAATCTACCACATAAAGACCTTTATATCATTTTGTACAATTCATGCCAATCTACCAGATAAAGACCTTTATATCATTTTGTACAAATCATGTCAATCTACCACATAAAGACCTTTATATCATTTTGTACAAATCATGCCACATAAAGACCTTTATATCATATTGTACAATTCATGCCAATCTACCAGATAAAGACCTTTATATCATTTTGTACAAATCATGTCAATCTACCACATAAAGACCTTTATTATTTTGTATAAATCATGCTAATCTACCACATAAAGACCTTTTTATCTTTTTTACAAATCATGTCAATCTACCACATAAAGACCTTTTTATCTTTTTGTACAAATCATGTCAGTCTACCACATAAAGACCTTTATTATTTTGTATAAATCATGCCAATCTACCACATAAAGACCTTTTTATCTTTTTGTACAAATCATGCCAATCTACCACATAAAGACCTTTTTATCATTTTGTACAAATCATGCCAAGATATGACTGCCATTACTAAAAAAAGAAAAACCTTTAAATGACTTCTCAAAATCTGCTCAACAGAATTTGGCTAAATTTGACAGAAAACACCTTGCATAACTGAACACATGGAAAACACACATTAATATGCAACAGTTTGTCAATGCAGCCAGGAAAGTAACTTCAATATGTTGGATGCAAAGTTAGAATACCATTGATAAAACTATAGTTTCTCTTGCAAGGGTATTACTTCCTTTCAGTAATAAGTTATTTTCCTGTCATCTTTCCCTCAATATCTATCCCCTTGCCAATGAAATTAGGATGCAATATAATGTTTTGTCTTTTCATCTGTGTGTTTTACCATATATATTTACATATTAGTATGGTTCAGATGCAAAGAGGGCGTTGAGGTGTCCATGTAGTCTAAGGCACTCTCCTTTGCTTCCATCTTACCTGTGTCATTATCAGTTTGAGTCTTGGGCTCAGACAATATGGGTATATGAGAAAGCTGCGAGTTGTTTCCTGTTGGTCGGTGGTTCATAAGGCAGGGGCAGATTTCCCCAGGTTCTTCCTGTACCAGTTATAATGGCTGCTATATGTAGCCTATCTTGCACTGTGAAATGGCATTAAACCCCAACATCAAATGCAAACAACATAAACCTTGCTGTCAGGGTTTGTAATTTTGGTTCTACTAATTAGTCCTTACAAACTGCATACCATTCATCCCCTATACATGATCATATTTGGTATGGTTATTATAATTATGGTTTGATTTTAATTTGACATGTTACATTTGCATGAAGTTACAATGAACAACTAATTCACATGATCATACTTTTATAGAATTGGTCGACCAATGTTCACCTCTAAGCCAGTGAGATGGGATTTTCTCAGACGAATTCTCACTACATGGGTAGACCTTGTTAACAAGGAGCAAGCATTTTTAATGGAGGTAATTGCTTTTTAAGACAAGATAAGGTTTCATTTAAATACAGTGTGTGTAATTTACATTTTGCTTAAAGTCAGAGCATAATCTTTTGATGTTTGTGATAGTTCCTGCATATATATGGATTTAAAAATTAAATATTTTTTTCTTTGTTCAGACATTCCTTACACTATTACATTCATTCATGTAAATTGTTGGATTTTGGTTTAAATTCATTTAATTAGCTTTCTAATACTTATATAATGAATATCATTTTTGTTTAAACTTCATAACTCTAAAAAACACCTAGATAATAGACCTTGTTTAAATTTGAACATCAGTATCAGTAAAAATTAAGGCATTATTTTTTTTTAAAATTATAGGTCAAATTCAGTGTCATTGCACCATAATGCTTTAAAATTTTATTAAACTAATCTGATTTGAACTAATATAAAAATAAATATGGTATCAAAGTAAGAGAAGGACTAGGTCTGCATGGGTCCCTAACTCATCATGACCTATATTTTATTATATGGTGATTTTCCAAATATCACAGTGTTGCATGTAAAGTCAAGATGTCTGATTCCACGTAATCATATACAAGCATTGTACATGAAATTTTGAAACTTGTTAACTATTTAGTATCAGACAAGTTGCTTGAAGTGACTGGCATTTTGAGTTATTCAGTAAAATTAATTATTTAATAATTTTTTAAAATTTGTTTTGTATCTCAAATGGACAGGCATTTTAAGTTATAGCTAATCTATTGCTGCACAAGCTTTAAAAGATGTTCCTTACGGTGGGTTACCTTCCCTTGGTAGGATAATACTGCTGCCATGGTTCTGTGAATTTAGTGGTAGAATGTCACCTGGAGGAAACTGAACACTCCTGATATCTTCATGAGACTTAAGTTAGATCCTATTTAATATAGATTATATTTACTGTGGTTTTTGCCTTTATATTCTGGGATTTTGTACTTTTAAGTATGGAAAGAGAAGGCCAACAATATTCTACGCTTGCATGAAAAAGATGGTGTAATGTTCCAATAGTGTCACAATGCAATACAACTAAATTCAGTCTGTTTGCCTTCTCCATGTTCTTGATTGGATTTCACTACAGTAACCAGTTATGTTTCTTGTGTACTAATCTACATAGATGATGAACTGTGGATTAGATGACCAAGGAATCAAACATCATTATGGCAGTGATATGTGAAAGAATCTGAGCTGTGAGTTGTATGACTTCACACATCCAAATGTCATTGTAATTTGACATTACTAGCCCGTGGCAAAAAGAATTTTTAGTTTCAGGAAGGGCAAGGAAAAGCCAGGAAATTTGGTGATAAGACATGGAAATTTTAAATTTTAGTCAGAAGTAGGGACACATCAAAGAATTTGTACCCTAACTTAGGTAAATTTTAAAACGGATATGAATGAATGGAATTGTGTATGGCAATGTACATGCCTGTTTCTTATTTATGTGCTCATATTTGCTTCAGTGCAGAATGTTTTGGAGTAGCCTGTGGATTTACGTAAGGGTAGAAATGCTGTGTTTTTTTCCAATTCTGAGGACTTTGTGTTTTCTTTCATACCGTTACTGCACACTAAAAAGAATACAAAAATATAATGATCTGAGTATCCACTCCATCCTGAGCAAACAAATAAATTTAAAGAACCAGTGAGAATTTTAGACTAATTTTATCATCAAACATTTCAAAAATCAACAGCAGCATGATTCATATGAATGTATGTGTGATGGATTCACACTTACATGTTCTAAACCATTTTTAATTAGAAATTTCTTTTTCACACACTCATCATTTTTCAGGATGAAAGGTAAAATAAGAGGTGCTTTTGGTTTGGCTGTAATGGAACAACAAGTGGCCATGATAAATTATGATATATTCGAGTGTTATTGTTGATTCACAACAAGATTTCTTTTTCTTTAAATCAGGGCATATTTGATTCATGAAACAACAAGTGCCATCAGCATCAACACTATTTTGTCATTTATTATTCAGTTAGTAAAATATTCATGATGTGATATCATTGCACGTAATAGTGAAATTTCTGCTCATCCTTGAGCAAACATCTGAGTGACAATTCAGAAATTTTAAGTTCACTGAAAACTTTGGAACTTGCTTCTCCATAATGAACAGTATATGTGAAACAAAACTTTTAATGTAGAACTACTCCATTCCCTTTTCCCTTATATTTCTTGATATCATTGATCACATTTGCAAATTAGGAGGAAAAACCCCTGATTAATATTTCAATAGTGTTCAGTTGGTCAATTGAAATGAGTTGTTCTGGCATGATTGCTAGCTCTTACATGGGTAGGATATATTCTTTTTTTTATTCCACCCCACCCACCACCCACACCTTTAATTTTTATTTGAGACAACATAAATAATTAAACATGACAGTATGAATCAGGTCAAGTTCTCATTGTTTCATAAATTTAGTATTAAATCATTACCCTGGTGAGATCATCTGTGTATAAAAGGGCCTTCCTTTTACAATATTCCTGTATGGAGGGACTGCTTTATACAGTATTCCTGTGAGAAGAGAAGGGATCACATTGTACAGTATTCCTGTGAGAAGAGAAGGGATCACATTGTACAATATTCCTGTAGGAAGGGACTGCTTTACACAGTATTCCTGTGAGAAGAGAAGGGATCACATTGTACAATATTCCTGTAGGAAGGGACTGCTTTACACAGTATTCCTGTGAGAAGAGAAGGGATCACATTGTACAATATTCCTGTATGAAGGGACTGCTTTAAAACAGTATTCCTGTGAGAAAGGATTGCCTTGTACAATATCCTTGTATGAAGGGACTGCTTTATACAGTATTCCTGTGAGAAGAGAAGAATCACATTGTACAATATTCTTGTATGAAGGGACTGCTTTATACAATATACCTGTGAGAAGAAATTGGATTGCCTTGTACAATATTCCTATAAGAAGGGACTGCCATGTACAAAAAACCTGTACATAGGGACTGCCTTCTACAGTATTCCACTATGGAGAGACTGCCTTATATAGTATTCCTGTATGGAGGGACTACTTTGTACAATATTCCTATATGGATGGACTGCTTTATACAGTATTCCTGTGAGAAGAGAAGGGATCACATTGTACAATATTCCTGTATGAAGGGACTGCTTTACACAGTATTCTGTGAGTAGAGAAGGGATTGTATTGTACAATATCCTGGTATGAAGGGACTGCTTTATACAATATTCCTGTGAAAAGGGATTGCCTTGCATTGTACAAGTAAGAAGGGACAGCCCTGTACAATACAACTGTACATAGGGACTGCCTTCTACAGTATTCCACTATAGAGAGACTGCCTTGTATAGTATTCCTGAATGGAGGGACTACTTTGTACAATATTCCTATATGGAAGGACTGCTTTGTACAATGCTTGCAATGGAAATTATGCATCCCAAAAGTATAGCATTTCTTGAAAAGCAAGACAAAAATTCTCATATTTTATTATAAAGAAAATTTAAAATGCAGTTTAAAGGTGGTGAAGAAACACATGGAAAAGTATCATATGTGAACTTAATGAATAAGATAATAACAGCATGTACTTGCTGAAAAAATTTGTTTTATTGCACAGGTTATAGCAAATAAATCATTACTCATAGTAACAGACCATGTGTGTCTGCTTAGATTTGTCTCCCTATTAAGTTTCAAAACAGATTAATCAGGGTAAATTTGTAAGACAGGATCAGGTGTGTCTGCTTAGATTTGTCTCCCATTTGACAGTTTTCTTATCATTTTCAGCAGAAATTTAGATATTTTTTCCCCCATTTGCTCTGTTTCAGGCTGTTGAGCGACTGCATGTTAATCAGATGTTGAATGAGCAGTGCATTGAATTGCTACGCATGGGAGTCATAAGTATCCAGGCTGCAGGAGAGAAACATACCCAGCATGCCTTGCTTCTGGTCAACAGTAAACTCTTGGCCCTGTATTCTAAGTAAGAAAATTTAAAATATACAGCTTGCATTATTCATTTGAATCTTTCAATATTTGGATTTAAATCATTTTCATAAACTTAAGAAAAGATGAGATGACGTCATAAAAGTTCATATAATCATAAAAGGAATTAAGAAATGAAATTATATGTCCAATATACTTGTACATTTAGGTTCTTTACTTCTCCACAAAACTTTAATGCAGATAGTAAAGTTGTGGTTGAGAATTAACTTGCTCAGCTTGAAATGGTTAGAGCAAGTTTCTGGCAGTCTAGTGAATTTTCCAATTGCTTGCCTGATCAAATGCTGATTTGGTGCTGACTAGTGTTTCTCAGTAACACTTTATACATTGAAAGTCCATACATTTTACCTTGCCTTCACTCTTCAGTCTTAATAAGCACTTAAAGGGAGAGAAGATTGGTCTCAGTTTTTAAGTACATATGCTTGTTGTTAGGAGGATCACATAATATATTCAGAAACAGCAACTCACATGATCAAATTAAGATAATTAACATAGTCAGTTTTTATATTTTTATAATGGCTGGTTGAATAGGAGTAAGTCTTGTGCAATTAACAATTTTTAGTACTAGCCTCACTAGGTGAGTGGATTTGTAGAGATATTACAATCCCTTTAAAAATGTCACTGTTTTGCCATACATGTCTTTTAACTGCCGTTTCTAAATACCTAGAAACAAGATGAAGTATTTAAGTGCACAAAATTGTTAAAGATATTTTTTCTTGTGTCTGAAAAGAAAATAGAAGAGAAGTCTTGCCAGTGATAAGTGCATGGTTGTTTCATAAGTCCAGTCCCCAGTGATAAGAGCATGGTTGTTTCATATGTCCAGCCCCCAGTGATAAGTTCGTGATTGTTTTGTGTCCAGCCCCCAAACAAAATTGATCTTTGAATAATTAAACTATCTTTTTTATATTCTGTGATAGTTTTGATTTTCCACAGGCATATTAACACATGTAAGATACAGGTTCATAATTACTGTACTCCATTTCACTCAGTATTGACAGCTGCAGTCCAACCTTTCTTAAGAAGCCAACTGGGGTGATAAAATTTGTCTTTGTAAGGGAAGTGGCTGTTATGAGGCTGTGATGCAGATAAATTAAAGGCAAGGAAAATATAACCCCAGACTGGATGTTAGAGGTTATTTTTAAAGAAAAGTGAGCACTGATTAAGATTCAATTGAAAATTATGACTAAAAAGGATAAAAAAATTAAATGAGAGAAAACTCAATATATTTGACAGTTAAAAATTATTGATTTCAAAAGAGTTTGTCATTGATAAGTGGATGAAGATATAAAAAAAGGATTGGGTTTTCTGTTTTCAGATTTCATGTAACAAATTATCATGAGTTAAATGGGTGGTGGTTTTTTCTCCTCAGTTATAGTGCATATGAGTTGAATGCAGCTGACATTCTTTGTATAATTATCCTGATGCGTGAACTTTTTCCAACCAACGAGAAGCTTGAAGACCTATTTTCACACTCATATTCCAACAAGGGAATGTCAGTTACATCAAAGCCAGTAGAGACAAAGGTGACCGATCGATATGAAAGTGCTCATGAAGGACTTACTGAGGGGGATGACTCCGATGATCATGAACAGGTTTGTGTGTTAAGTACATTTACATGTGCTAGTTCAGTCTCTAATGATAATGACAATAATGCACCTAGAAGTGATGAAGAAATCGTCTCATTTGGGATGAATTTTTTCTATATACTTTTATAGCTTTAAGATGTCAGCCCTTGTGAATATTATATGGTTCTTATGTTTCCTTTTGTGACATCCATCTTCGTTTGTTTGCATTTGCTTTATCCAAATTCAAAAATTTCCTTTCTTGGCCATTTTAGGCCTGATAAGTTAATTTATGACACAGTGGTCTTTTGTTGAAATTGTGATTTTTAATTGTAGTAATACATTATTTACTAATGTTGCATTGGTTGTCTTTTCTGGGATGCTTAGTCCCCAGTCCAAGCTAATTATTCCATCCTCAAATAAGTATTGGAGGGCCAAAATTGAAAAGAATATAATCCCAGTCAAACTCCTTAGTCATAACCAAATTATGAAATATCAGTATTAGGTTTTTTTCTTGAAGAACATACGCAGTATACATGTACAAGAAGCACTCTCTCAGGGTTGGTGTCTCCTGGTGGCAGTGATTAGCACCAGAGAGATAAGATCAGCAGTCTTTATTAGATAATTCTTATGTGAGCTCATTGATCAGATTTTCATTGCTAGATTAGTCTTTAATTGATGCCTCTTCATAGGATGCCAGTAATAGATCATCCATCACTCACTGGCTTTTGATTATCAAACTGGGGATAGAGATTAAGTCAGCCATGCCTCTTTCATATATTATTGTTTAATCCCATAGCCAATAGGGAGTTGGACTGCACATGCCCATCAAGGGAGGTGATTGGATCAGCATCCTCACTCCTATTGTTCCTGGTAATCCCTACAGTATGTGCCCTCCCCATTTCCAGGAATCGGCCTTCCCACCCATGACACCATTGATGCCCCTTCCTTGGTTTCAAGGCAGTTGGATGTGACAGGCTATGAGCCATGGACCTGCTCCATTGCCTCCAACCTGGACCAATAAAAAAGAACCAGGCTGCCACTCACCTCCTACATCAGCTAGACAAAATTAGTGATTTCATTCACCCATGAGGACTACTAGTTGGGTTAGTCCCATCACACCCCTGTGAACGGCTTCATGATGACAGCAATGACAGTTTGATGTTTTCCACTTCAGTGAGAGATACTTGGAAGGACAAGTCTGTCTCAAATTGGAAGTGGGCACAGGATAATGATGTTTTTTCCATCATGGTAGACTCAAATGAGTTCACAGAAAAATTGGTGGCAATGTTCATCCCACTCCATTGAGGTTGCCTGTTCCTTGTCACTTCTCAGACCAGGTGTTGGAGAGATAGGACATTTGGAGGTTTCTGGGGCACCATCTTGTGCTGAACTCATGTTACTCTCACACTCTGGTGTAAGTTTGCGATGCAACAGAAGGAATGGTCTGTACCCACTTATTCCTTTTGGCTGCTGATTTCTGCCTCCAGCTATTGAGTTCATTCCTTGGCTTAGCCCCTTTAAACCCTTTCCCCCAGACTCTTGGGCATCACAGTTGGGATATTGACTGGTTTTTGGACTTGCCTCCCAGTTAAAACCTTTAAGCCTTGAAGCTTAAGGCCATCACTCTAGTGATGATTTCCTCACATGTCAATCTCTTTCATTCTCTTGGAGGAACAGTCATTGTCTCCAGCAATGCTTCAGCACTTCCTGGAGGATGCAGTGAAAGACACAGTAGCATGCACCCATTATGTCAATGTTACTGTCCATGGAATTTCTTCACCTCGGATATGCTGAGTTCATTGGAGACATTAAAAGTCAGAGGTCTTGCTAGATAACAGCTAGAACATTTTAAGGTCTGCACCTCTTGAGACAGAGACAATCTTCAGAGGCCACATCTCTACTGTTACATAACAGGATTTGGGGGACCAGTAATGTAGGACCATGGAACAGGCGAATAATTGCACCCACTGATTGCCTTTTGGGACTATATCTGAAGTTCTTCATGCAGGTGTAGCATCAACAATCTTACAAGCAGCCTTAGTTCAAAGCTCTCTCTCTTGCTCATCATTTGCCAGGACAGACAGTTAAAGAGGCCAATGGAGAAAGTCTTCAGACTTCAACCCCTTTTCCAAGGAGGTAAACACTCCACCCAAGGGAGATGCACTCTCTTCTTTGGTGACTTCCTCTTCCCAACATTCTAGTATGAGCTTGTCTAGCCTTTTTGGGGGGTTTGATCAGACATCATGGATGATGTGCAAGTCCATTCCACCATAAAGAATAGCCACTGGTTTCACTTCCAGAAACATCTTCAGTATCATGGATTCCCATCTTCTTTCACATGGTCCAAACTGGTTCAGTGAAGGTATATACTGTTCTCTGGAAGGGTGCATTCAGCAGGGTGTGGATTGACCAGACTCCAGATTTTTATCTTCCCACCACACAAAATATACATCTGGTTTTATTCTGACCAGGAGGTATTTCACTTTTAAGTTCTTATGTTTGGCTTCACCTCTACCCGGAGAGCATTTACCAGGATGAAGAGAGGTCTTGCAGTCCACTTGAGGACATTAGTGATCCCTATCCACCAGTATTTTGAAGAATATATGGTGATTCATCATGGGCTTATCCCCAACCTAGAAAAGCCCAATCTCATCTTTTCTCAGGACTTTGTATAGGTTGGGATGAATTTTCTAAGTCATTTTGCCAAAATAGATATATGTGACCTTTATTTCATGCTCATTGAGTAACTTCCAAATTGGGGGTTAATTTTTTTTTATTTTTTTTTTTGCAGTTTATGTTCCAGTTATGAAACTTGTTAACTGGGATATCTGTAACTACTATACCCTTTAAACCAAAGAAGGTTACTGTAATCTGTATTGTATGCTTTATTGACAAGAGTTAAGTATTTGTGTTTATGATGCATTTGTTCATCCATGCTAAACTTATATACATTGTTTCCAGCTCAGAAGGTCCTTTCTTTCCAGTGGAGATGAAGTAGGAATAAACATTCTATATTGTTTACTATACATTGAATATAGTGATATGTTACCCTGGGCAGGTGAACTGTATATTGCACATGTGAATAAGTATAAAAATTATATGAACAGACTGCATACTGCATGCTTTCCATGAGAGGCTTCACTTGTAAGGGCTACTTAAGGTAATTATTGATGCATGAAGTGATTATTGATGCATGAAGTATGTTTTGCTGGCTGTCAATTAAAGGTAACTTAAAGCTTATGATTTTCACTGGGTTAAATTTAGATTTATGGGGAAGTACTCAATAATAACATTTGAAGCAGATGTGAAGATTCAGTAACAACATTAATCTGTTTCTGTCAACTTCATACCCTCTACTTTGATAAAAGTTGATAATTGTTTTTATTCTTTTATGTATTTTATATAACACCCTGTCACAGTAGATAGGTAAGTAGGTAGGTAAATAAGGCTGTTTTATGTCTGCACAATATTGGCCATATTGTACCAATTTAAAGTTCACATTTCAAATTTTAAAATGAAACACAGTTCAGGTATAAAGATGAAATATTGCAAAAATATCTTTTAGTTAGAAATGGACCAAGATCACATTGGTCTGAATTAACTGTTTGCATTATAATGTTTACAATGGTTACTGGAGACCAGATGGCAGCTGTGTCATTATTGATTACACTCAGCTTTGCTGTATACATACTATCCTACCTAAAATTCCCTTGGTGAGGGAATGCATCTTGATAAGCACTACTCCATTGATGTTTGCATTTAGTTTGAGACCACATGAGTTAATGCCTGCTATGTGCATACCATCCTTTCTAGAATAATGAAACTTTGTAAAGGATTTGCATCTAGGTAAGTGTTTCACCATTATTGTGATATTCACTGACATATTTAATACTTAAGTCACATTATCAAAATATTGTATTTGAAATGAATTTATTAGATGTTGCTTATGTGACAGTCATGAAACATGATAATTGGATGCACCTGTTAGTACTAAATTCATACCATCAAAGAAGATCACAGTGACATTCATTATATGCTTTCATAACAGATTAAGTAGCTAATGACCACATTCATTTTATGTGCTAGACATATCTACCTACACAGAAGGCATGCTCTGAACAGTGCAGTTTTTGAAGCAGGAATAAATATGTTTATTCAGTGGTAAACTATATATATATATATATATATATATATATATATATATATATATATATATATATATATATATATATATATATTAATGACTGTATAATGTGCATTATGATAGGTTACCCTCAGCAGGTTAACTGTATTGAATACAGTGAATGAGTAGTGCACTGCATGCATTTCATGTAAGACTTAAGCTGTAGTGGCTAGTCAAGGTAATCACTGATGCATGAACTATGCTTCTAATAGTAATACACTGGCTATTACTCCAGGATTATTCAAGGCTTATGACTACCACCCAGTAAAATATGGTTTCTTCAGGGTGGGGTAGACAGTGATAATAGTTTCAGAAGCAGATTTTCAGTACAATGATTTTATATTAAAAAAATAAACATCATTTTGCTGTTTTTTCAACTGTTTACAGTGGCTTCTGGAGACTGCTAAAGGCTTTGTAGAGGCAAGCTATGTAATTATCAATTACATTTTGAACTTTTTTTAACATAACACATTCCTTTACAGTACCTCAGTGCTGTTGAGAGCCCTGGTGTTGTGGTTAAGCCACGTATGAAGTCATCTGGGAGTAGTACCACCTCCTCCAGCAACAATAGTCCTGACAGAGGTGAATTATAATTAACAGTGATTGATCTTACACATTAGCAATGTAAAAAGAGTCTATAACATTTTTAAGGTTAATAGACAGTGACTTTGATAGATTTTCTTCTCATATGACATAGGTAGTTAAACCAGTAACTATGAAACTTGGTCTTTTTAAGTCAGTAGTTTTGTCTGCTTGCTTGTAAAATGGTAAGAACTGACCAAAATTTCATAATCAGAATGAGTGAATTGGATAGAAATGAATGTTGTTTATTTAGATATTAATTATGCAGACCTGTCAACTCTTTTGATTGTGCCATAAGTCTTACGAAAATTACCCTTAAAATACGAACTTATGGCATAAAAGCAAAAATTACAGAAAAATGATCGTTGCCGAAAAATCTGGAAAAACTTTTCATCTGTGGTTTATTTGGATCCGGGTTTCATGTTAGAATTATTGAAATTTGTCAGGGAACCAGACTAACTTTACAGCAGCACCTTAGATGCTATTAACTGCTTCTATTTGTTCATGCGAAACATTTGCATGATCCAACTGCTGATTATAGAATTCCTTTTAAAAAATGGTGTCCAGAAAGCGATGCATGTTTAAGACAAAAGGAAAACTGTTAATAATCAATACCGATGATTAAAATGGAATATTCAGATTCTTGTGAATAAAAGCTGGAACAGACATAATTACATTTTTTTGGACATTACATGCCAATTTGAGTATGACTTGTGGTGGGAGATATGATTTTGTCATGTGCAATGGAAAAAGATTAGAATTACATTAAGTTGAGAGACAGCAACAAGTCATTGAGCAGCATAGAGTTTGGAACTTGAGTTTGTGCAAATGTCTTAGTGGTAAATAAAGTCTATGCGCACTTTACAATCTCTTCAGTTGAACATAATGTTTATTTTCGCTGCATGTCTCGAATACTGAACTTTACATTTTTGAGCTTTACAATAGCAGTTTATTTATTTTTTTACACCTTACTGAAAACTGGTCATACTTATGGAAAAAAAATCAACAGCCTGACTGGGACCAATTTGTCAGGGTTAGCAAGTCTGATTATGGCAGTCTAGTTACATAGCAAGTCAGGAATAGAAGAAGGTGTATTTAAACAGTCATTTTACTTGTAATTATATTACCTTTTGACTTTAAAAAAAATCTTAGACTGTATCAGTTTATTTGACTACTGGTAATGTTTGACTCACAGCAGGAGCAAGAACCCCATATCCAGAAGTTTCAGAGAGTTATTACAGTTCACGAGAGGAGCCAACACCAGATGAAGTAAAAGATTTAATTGAAGAGGAACTTGCAGTAAGATCCTATCTTTTTTTAAAAGTATTTTTATCTGATCACCTGATAACCATGTTCCTTGGCCAATTAGGTGGGTATATGAGTTTGACACTTGACCAGTTAGGTCAGTATGTGACAGTTGGACTTTTGGTCAGTTTGGTTAGTGTATGACAGTTTGACACTTGGCCAATTAGGTGGGTGCATGACAGTTGGACACTTGACCAATTATGTGGGTGTATGACAGTTTAACACTTGGACAATTAGATGGGTGTATGATAGTTTGACACTTGGACAATTAGATTAGGTTGGTGTATGGCAGTTGGACACTTGGACTATTAGGTGGGGGTATGACAGTCGGACACTTGGCCAATTAGGTGTGTGTATGACAGTTTGACATCTGACCAATTAAATGAATGTATGAATGTTTGACACTTGACCAGTTAGGAGAGTGTATGAAAATTGGATACTTGACCAATTAGGTGGGTGAATGACAGTTTGACACTTGGCCAATTATGTGGGTATATGACAGTTGGACCTCTTGACCAATTAGGTTGTGTATGACAGTTTGACAAATTACCATTTTGGTGAGTGTATGACTTTGACACTTAGCCAATTAGGTGGGTGTATAATAGACTGGCACTCAGACAAGTAGGTGGGTGTATGACAATTTGACACTTGGCCAGTTTGGTGTGTGTATGACAGTTTTGTACTTGGCCAGTTAGGTGTGCATGTGGTAGTTCGACATGTAACCATTTTGGAGGGTCAGTGTAGCTAGTTGAATGGATGTAAAGTTGACAAAATCATTATACAACAAAATAATCCACTATGCAAGACAAAAAAAAAAATAATAAATTTTATAAAGAGTAGACAAGAACTATTTTTAAAAATTGCATATATTAATTGCATTTCATGTGTGTGTACATATATATATATATATATATATATATATATATATATATATATATATATATATATATATATATATTAAGAGAGAGAGAGATATGGATGGATGGATGGAGAGAGATGGATGAATGGATGGATATTTCTCATTTGCAAAAATTCACTTAAATGTTTGATTATGGCTGCTGATCTAAAACTCAGTAGTGTGATCAGTTATGCACATGTTAAATTGACTGTGTTCACATTTTGGGGTTCTTGCTCTTTCTTAAGGAGGGCAATCATTAACTTTGGTCGGCATTGACAAACCCTGGAAATTATATATATATATATATATATATATATATATATATATACACATATATACATACACACACACATTGCTATCAGACAACAAACTTGTCATTCCAAGGGATTACAAGAGAATGTCTTGCCCACTTCAAGAAGGCGAAGTCGGACAGTCAGTGAAGTAGAAGCACTGAGAAGCAAAGAGGTGAGGTTGGACTCCGGGAAGCCATCCTATTCTGGCAGAGGGAGGAGCAGGAGCTGCTTAGAGCCTCATGCTATGCGGGAAGGTGGGTGTGGGTACTAATTGAGTACAGTAAGTAATTTAAAACGCTGATTTCTTTCTTAAGTACTGGAATGTTTATTAGACATCTCCACTATTTTAAATTAAATGCAAGTCATCAAGAAAAGTAATGTATGATATTAAATTCATCAGGGACATGTGTAATGGCCAACATAAATTACTATGACTTTTACATCTTTGTAGTCATGGCCTTAGAAAGTTTTTTGACTTCAGTGCACACTCAGACTGAAAATTACCTTTGTTGTCTGTCTTGTGTTTGTGAAATTGTTACAAAATAAACTATATTAACTCTCTCACAATAAAGTCTTTATCCTGTTCTAAGGCATGTATGGTCATGATCCTATTTCACTAAGTAGTATTAAAATTGTATGTATAATGTACTTCAGTTCATTCACTTTAAGGTTTCCATTCATATCATTATAAGGAGTGGGTACTGTATGATGTACATTATTATGAGGTAGTCTCAGTATAAGGTTGTATATACTAGCTTCTATGGAAGTATTATAATGAGTGAGTACTGTATTTCATTATTTATAAGGTAATCTTACTATAAGACGATACTTTTTGACCCCATGGACAATATTATAAAGAAGGATTACTGTTTAATTTATTTCGCTATAAGGCAGTCTCACTGTAAGACTACTTTGGCTTCCATGGACAGTTATAATGGGGAATACTGTAAAATTTACTTCACTATAAGACAGTCTCACTATAAGACTGTATTCTACAACCCCTTGGACAGTATTATGATGAGGAAATACCATATGTAACAGATTTATGTATCAAAATATACTGCTCTTTTGCAGTCTTTTGCATTTCAAATGCAAGTTATCAAAGCTTGTGGCGTTTCATAAATAAAGTATCAGGGCTCAATCCCATATTCTAGTGCATGCTAAGGCTAGTTGTCACCAAAATTTGTTTTCCATCTTTTTTAAAGGATATACTATTTAGTACAGCTGTCCTAGTGACACAAGGTAATAAAATTGTTTGCATGGCAAATTAAATTATGATGTAATTAATGCATCATGTTATGTTGACAAATTGCATTTTAAGTTACTTTATTTCAGCTGTGGTTTCCATGAGTCATGTATATTTTTGTTTACTTTAGATCATTTCACTGACAAATTGAGAATTTCCTCTTGCATTAACTAGTGTTTAAAATCTGATATTCCATGATAATTTTGAAATTTCACAATACAATTTTAATGTAATTGATTCCACAAAGTACAAGTTTGATTGTAATACTTTCCATCTGCAAACAGTGATCAATACAGCTTTTTACCAGATCTTTATATGGCAGCATATGGTAGAATCAGTCCAGCAAACCTAAATCTTTTTATTTGTAGTTAAGGACACACTGTATACAAGAAAATGCAGGAACAAAATAATGGTCTCATCAAATTTAAGTTTTTAATTAGACAGTAAGATTTCTGTTTTGCCAAAATGGAAGCTGTTTTAATATGGGTCATTCAAAAGTTTTTTCTTCACATGGCTGTTAAGTTGAGAGTACAGTAAGGACCAACATCTGGTCACCATTTGTGTGTCATGCTTGTTCTGGTATTTATGACATCTCAAAATTTACTGAATCACCTCAATTTCAGTTGGGTAGGAATGTTTCTCAGGACATGCTCTACCAAAATTTGTTCAGGGTGACTCCACTTGATATTGTGTGACTTCCTCAGCAGCCAAAATAGAAAACCAGCTTTCAACTTCTTCTCAAGACAAACTGGCAATTTTTATCAGACTTGGTAATAATAGTTCTTAGCACATCCTATATCAGAATTATGTCTGTGTTGGCTCCCTTAACAATGGTATGGGTTAATTAATTAGTAACTAGATAAAAAAAACCTGGGGTTTTTTTTACTTCTTACCTGAAATGACTGAGCCAATTTTCATCAAGCTTGTTAGAATTGTATGATAGTTTGAGGGTGGTTCTCCTAGCAGTGATTTGACTTCCATAGCAAATATATTGAAAACATGTTTCCAGTTTCTTCTCCAAAACAACTGAGCTAATTATGATTATATGTGAAATGTTTTTATGACATACCATGTCAAAATTTTGTCTTGCATGGCTCCTCTAACAATGCTTTGGTTTTTGTTACAAATGGGAGAAATCTTTTAGCTTCTTCTCAAGGTGGCTTAAGCGGTTGTGATCTGAAATGACAGGATTGCTTTTTAGGACATGCTTTACCAAAATTTGATCTCGGATTGATTTCCTAGAGACTTTGTGTCTTCCAGACCAATGTGGGGAAAACCCATTTCTAACATTGTCTCGAAAGTGGCTGAGCCAGTTTAGATCATTTCATTAATACTTTTCCATTGGGATATTTGGCCCTCAGTTGGTCACATATATCAACCCTTTTACAGTAATCTTGTTTATTTATGACTGCCCATTGATCAGTTGACCTGTCACACTGTTCATTCTTTCTGTTTCTGGTTGGCAATATCAATGATGGTTGGGTCTGCTGTTATTGATAAAACTGCCACTAGTTTTTGACCTTTCTTAAGGTGGTTGCCAGCATTCCATCCTGTCTGATAAGATGGTCTCTCAGCTCTATGTATAGTAATTATTTCAATTTCTTAGAGAAGTCTTTATTATTTTTTTTATCCTGATGGTGCCAGAAGGAACACTTTTGTGGGTTGAACACCATTTTTCATCACGTGATAGGCTTTACATGTTGGCCAGTATATCTGGTGAAGAAAGAGCAACCGATCCAAGAGAAGCTACTGGCAAGCTTTCTCACATGCCCACATTGAGACCTGAACCAGTGTGTACAAAGGTGAGATAACAGAGATCAGAACAAATGCGCACTTTTATAAGATTAAAAGAATAAAGGTATGGATGCATGTATATATGTTTCTTGAACCTATGCTCTGTCTGTGAGTTTTTGTATCTGTGTTACACTCTGCATTTATTAAAAAAAAAGTTAAAGGTGTTATTTGTTATTTACTTATAACAGAACATCATCTTGTACAGAACATATATTTATCATGATCAGCGTTGTCTGCAGAGAAAATATTTGGTGTCATCATTTAGGTCTCAAACTCAAATAACCCTGTGGGCCACATGAGGGTATTTTTGATGGCCCAAAGGCCTCACAACCTTTGTTATCTCTCAGGCTGCATGTTGTTTGTGGTCCACTTGTTTGAGACCTGATTTGCATGAATGTTCTGGAGCAGTTTTTGAAACCTCTGTATGACATTACATCTTTAATCCCATGATTTTAAAGAAACTCAATAAATGAACAATATAATATATATGGGCTTGTATTTTGCTCATAAGAATCAAACTGCCAAGAAAGACAGACAGCTCAGGCACATTTGTGTCTATCCAGTTTTGGATAGCAAATTTCATAATCCGCCTGTTTTTCTTCTGCATATTTATTTTAGTTACAGTATTTTCGATAAGTGAGACTGGAATATTCAAATGGAAATACTTTCATTTCTGCACAGTTTCTGCTAAATTATGTGAATGTCCTGTGCACAGAATAAATGGACTAATATCATGTTGCATGTGTGCCAACCAATTTGGCTGATGATCATATGTATCACTTGAGTCTGAAAAACTGGTTTTGCCTCCAGTCGGTTTAATACAGTTTAAAGATGAGGATGAAGTTGCCATGACAAAAGAAGGGAATTCCTTACCTAAATACAGAATTTCACTTACAGAATCATCTTTTGACATGATTTGATTCAAACTTTGCATTAAACAACACACATTCTTAATATTGTCAATTTACTTGATATATCCAATAGTTGTGGTCAATTTCATATTTTAAACAGCTTCAAAACAGTTTAAAATGCCATTATGCATAACAATCTAGAGATGAAGACTCTCCATATTTGCCATGATTTAAAAAATGATTTTTAACAGAAATGAAATAATGACATTTTAAAACAATACTCTCAAGGTAAACTTCTTCATATTTGGGAAACCTTACACTGATATTGAAAAGACCACAATATTTCATCGAATCAGAGTGTTACCATTGATCAATGGTGCCATTCAGGATGTGGATTGGAACCCACACCATGAGTTTTTGGGTTGTTAAATTTTTAGGTTTTTTGTTCAAAGCAATTAATGGTAATAATTTTTGTCTCATGAAGATAGATCTATAATTTATATGTACCTTTGCTAGATTTTAATTAACATTCATCTGTTTATGTTGTCATATATTATTTGCATTCCCCGTTGATTGGGAAACTTTATTTATTTATCACCATTACCATTTTTATTGTTTTACCTTTAACTATTTGGTTTTGTATCACTTGTAAATAATGTATGGAGCTAAACAGCCTCATTGTGCTGGTGCGCCATAAAAATTCAACCAACCAACTATCTATAATTTATCTAACTTAAAACAAATTGGGCTATTCCATTTTGCATACTTTACCTATGCAAATTTACCTTGTTGACTTTACCACAGCAATTCCCAAAACTTAAGCAAACAGAATCACCCTAGTTAATATTAGTCAATTAATTAATCTATGAAATGATGGTTGTTTATCCATGACCACTTTTGCTATTTGTTGACTATGTCAATTCATTGTATAAAGTGTCCAGTTTTCCTTGAGCATTAAGCATGAGCAAATTACAACTGTTTACTGTTTAAACAATATCACACTGCAAGTTAATGGAATGTATTATGGTATTAAGAAAGATACTTTTCTTTCTTTGCTTTGCAAGGGTATTTGTAAATTATGTTTTGAATAAATACAACCATGGGGGTGGAGGTGAGTCGAAAAAAGTGTTTTTCAAGCTGTGATATACTCTTGTTCATTAATCTGAGTGTTGGTGTAATCCAAATTTTCTAATGAAAAGAGTTTATGTTTAGTTCATAAAGATAGACAATGATACTAGGTTTACTCATATACTGCAACTTTACAAAAGTAATATCCAAATTTAAATCTTTTCAATTATGTCCTCTTTATTTAATTAGGTTTATAAAGCTGACACAATGATACTCCACCTTTATATCAAGGCAGATGCCATTTTGTCAGATTTTTCTATCTTAATTTATTGTTTTATTCACACAGTAGTCAGAGCACATTGAGTGTAGTATGTTAAAATAACTTCAAAGGTCAGTGTTTTACTGTCATACTATTTTCAATTCAGGTGATCTTTTTTCAAAACACTTTAGCCTTGATAAGTTTATCATAATTTGTTATTTATTAAATAATTTTGCATATTGGAATCCGTGTTATGAAATTGTGTCAACAATTTACCTGACATTGCACCACCTGTGTAACTTTCTAGCTATGCCACTGTTACTTCATATATTCCAATTATTTCATTCTTTCATTTCAGAGGGCTCATGTGGTGAAGAGACAACTCAGAAAAGGCCTGTATCCTGTCAGGAGAACAAGGACCAAGTCTCATCAGAATTTCCAGCTGCAGAAACTGGTCTCATTAAACAAACTGTCTTCTTAACTACACCAGTATGTACATATGCCCCATATCAGCTCCATTGTCAGAGGATCTTCCCTGGGATGGTGCTGGTAGTTCTTAGTGAGGTGAGCATGAAAAATGCAAAAATCAAATGTTATATTAATGATAGAGAAACATTATATTAGTGATCATAAAAACAGTATGTCATTCATCAAGAAACATTATATCAGTGACCAGAAACATTATATTATTGGTCAAGAAACAGTATATCAGTGATCAAGAAATGGGTATGTTTTATACATTGATCATGAAACATTATATCAGTGATCAAGAAACAGGCAGTATATAAAATTCACTTAATACATCAGCATCTCTTTGTATTGTTCCATCTACACCTCTATTCCTTGTGTCTCTCTGTCTTCCTTGTCATTCTGTAATTTATGTTTTGATACATCTGTTGAGGTTACAGACATGCAGCATTAGTGTAACTTTAGAGGAGGGTGTAATGTACACTGATGCTGCTTCACACTTACCACTCTCTAGTGTTCATTTGCCATTACTCAAAAATGATGTCAGGAATCTAATTCTTTTACTCACTGATACAAAAATGCAGTATGGATTATCCTTGGGATTAATGTGTGATGTGGGCTAAAATTGGATCATTGTGACCTCTTCACATTTTATTTAATTTTCAAATCATTATTTGTTACTGTAATAAAAGTGGGTTATCTGCCATTCTGACTGCTGTCCAGCCAGTCCAGCAGCAGGGTTAGCCATACTCAACAGTTATTAACCAGGTATCAATCACTTGGATGAACCATGCCAAATACTGGATGTACACACATGGTTATGCATAGCTATGCAGGGACTTGGTGAGCTGATCCATCAGTTTGGCCGCATAGTCCATCCAGGTGTTTACTGAACTGGATGTCCAGTCAAATTCGTCTGGCCAGCTGACCTGCCAAGTACCATGCCAAGCTACCACCCAATAACTAGACCATCCTCTAGTTGAAAGTTGAACCAACTGGCCATCATGATTAGCAGCATTTCAAGAAACAAAATGTGTTGCTTGCCCATTTGCTGATGCAACTGCCGGAAGAAATCATTACAGCTTATGTAGTACACAGGGTTGATGGCAGAGCCTTGTCCCAGCTCTGTCTGATGTTGATAGAATACCTGATGAAGACAACACTAACACTAAATGAAGTGATGACCTTGATTCACTGTATACCAGCCCTATGGAGCATTTGTAATACATCTTTAAAGCAACCAGGCAAGAAATTTACAGAATATTGCCAATTTTTGAGTGCCTATTCCTGTCAACTGTAAATACCAGGCCTAAACGGTCAAGGCTTCAGTGGATTTGGAAAACTTATATCTTCTTCCACAGTCAGCAAAGTTTAAACAACTTTCAGTCAGCCTGATTGATAAAATATGGTAACTGGACAATTCCAATGCTTTTTTGTGGAAAACCAAATACCAGCATCATTTAGGCACACATTCACTGACATTCAGATTTGCCATCCATGGATATAATGATTGCAGTGGTCAGTATGATCACCTCTTTGTTATACAAGGTGGATAAAAATGTCCTGTATGCCAACTCCAAGTGGGCAGTAAACATAATTGGTGCCTTATTGCTAGATTTGGCATCTTTGGTTATATTTGGAGACTAGCCAAAAAAGCCAGAACACACAGGCAAGAAATGATTTAAACTTCTTGATGGAATCAGTAGAGTTTTACTTATATTGCCAATGCAGACACTACAAAAGACATTTTGCAAAATCGGAAAATTTAGGCCAACTCGATAGCGGTGGATTTTAACATTTTGAGGCAGCAACCCAGATTAGGTTTGTGGTGTTGGCCTCACAACCCATCAAATGCCGAAAACCACTTGGGTAGGAAATTTCAGATTAAGTTTGATCTCAGCAGCCCACTCTAAACAACATTGCAACCACGTTTTGGTTCATGACCCATGGGTTAAGAACCACTATTCTAAAGGATATCAGATTCCAGTGACAGGACATAATCTTCTAAGTGTGACATAAGCAATGATGAGGACTGCCACCTAAATAATCCTGCAATGATTGTCTCAGAAATGCTAAAAATACATGCGGTACATGTAAGAAGAGTATGAATGGCAACAAGTTACAGTAAAAGGTCTGACTTTATGTGATGATTTGCATATTTTAATATTAAAAAAATGTAAATTTATTAAATAGTTTAATTTTTGTCCTTATGCATGCTGAAAATCATGATGAAGATCCTCCCTCTTTTGAAATTAAAACTCTTCACCAGATTTTGGAAAGAACTTGATCTATCCTGATCTGACTTTTCTGTATAAGGAGTAAGTGATGCAGGACACAGTCTGTACATTATAACACCAAATGTGAGGAGTCAGTCATGCAGGACCCAGCCTGTGCATTATAACACCAGGTATGAGGAGTCAGTCATGCAGGACCCAGTCTCTGCATTATAACACCAAGTATAAGGAGTCAGTCATGCAGGACACAGTCTGTGCATTATAACACCTTGTATAAGGAGTCAGTCATGCGGGACCCAGTCTGTGCATTATGGGTGTCGATCACCAGTTATTATGTACTTTTGAGAGAGTGATGTAAGTAAGGTGAAGTTGTTTGCATTTAAACATGCATAGTGGAGAGAATGTTGGCATACCTATATACTACTTTCATGTAATATGGCTGAAATTTCTTTGGATATTGTACTTTTGGAAATTTTAAATGATCTTAAGACACTGCTAACTAAAATGGCTGCTCCCTTGTGCTCCAAAAATCAACCTGAATTTGTCTAAAGTTACACTATTCTTGGCAGCTATTAAAATATGGAAAATGAATTTTGCCAAACTAGACAATACCAGCTTCTAAAAGTGCAATGAATGAATTACCAAATACATAAAATGTAAAACAAGTTATCAGCTATATTTCTTACAATTTACCTCTGAAGTTCAAGAAGTGAAAATGAGCAAGTAGAGCTAGCCCTTTTTTGAAAGGTGCACATCTGGAGTAAGGCAAAGCTGTATACTCTCTAACCCATATTACACCCATCAATCATACATCAAAATAAAGGGAATTAAAGGTTCTTTGAACAATACCTAAGATATACAAAGTCTTTTTTAAATAGCCAGTATAACTAGTGAGGAAAGCCAGGAAACTCTTTTTCTTTAAAATTCTAACCCTATGCTAAATATGAAACTGTAGATCGCCACCTATAACACCATGTATAAGGAGTCAGTCATGCAGGACCCAGTCTGTGCATTATAACACCATGTATAAGGAGTCAGTCATACAGGACCCAGTCTATGCATTATAACACCATGTAAAGCAGACTGAATGCTTCTTGCTTCTTGTCAATTTGGGGAAAGAAGATATAACTACCTAAAAACTCTAGCATCATGGCTTTAAGTGAATATCAGCATACTCTGAGATCTCAAGAGATCATGTGCGCCTCATTCAGCTTATGAAATTGGAGCTATCGTGGAAAGCCTATTGTTTGGCTAGCATGCAAAGTCAGACTTCTCAAGCTTCATCTGCATGATCTAGCTTTGAAGAGACGAGAACTGAATATGCTAGATCTGGTGGCTGCAGCCCAGACTATCATAAGACCAGCCTAAAGTCAGCATGGTCTTATCATAGGCATAGAACTAAGCTTTTGCTGGATTCAACTAGTGATTTGCTCAGTATGAAAGTCATTGCATTCCATCTGTTTTACTGTGGTGCTTTTCTCATATTAGGAGTGTGGTTTACCCTCATGCAGGGAGGAAGGAGCCATAATACAGAGAAAAATCCTTATTCCCTCTAGCGTAACCTTGGCAAAGGTAGAATGATTAGCATGGCCTCCTCCACTACCTGCCTAATACCTATTCTCCTAATGTTAATGTGATCAGGGAATGTGTTCAAAAGAGAAAGCATTTTTTTGACAAACTATTTTCTGGTGAGAATTTTTATCTGATCACATTACTAATAAGCCCTCCTATACCACCCTGCAAATATAAGCTTCCTCATTGAGGAATCACTCAAGCAAAACTGGTTAACAATCAATGCCATCTATAGGTGATGTAAGAGGATAGGTTGGGTAAAGTTTCTTCCTATTATCCATACAGAATATGTATGTTGAACTTTTTTTATCTTTCCATGATTGCTAGATTGGAGAGGTAGCAGAATTGGCTATGTATTCTCAAAGCAACATAATTTACTCAAAAACATTGCTCTGAATACATATGCATCAGAACATCTTTTATGTTTAAAAAAAAAAGAACAACAACATTAAATGATTTTACAGACATCATAAAATTCAGGTATATGGACCAAAGATTTAAGTTAAAATCTGTATTATGATTGTATGATTAAGCCAAATATTACATATCTATAGTTAAATTACCAAAGTCTATGATACACAGGATGGTTAAATACTACATGCCTGTTGTATTGATCAAATAGACTAAGTTCATAAACATACAATGGCCAAGTACTACATGTCTGTATTGATTAAATGACCTAAGTCTATGTTACATAGCATTTTTGGACAAATAGGGTTTTATTGATTATTAAAATTAATTATCTTTTGCCAGTAACCTTTGATGCTATGATAATTATCATGATTGAAAAATTTCCAAAGTAAGTTGTCAGTTTATTGTTGCCATTTTGACATGTATCTAATGATTAACAGATATATAATCAGAAATTTTAGATAAAAATGTAATTTCCTAACAAATGGATTGAATTACTATTTTCAGTTATTTACCACTTATTGCAAAGAAAGCTGCAACATCTGTTGACAAATTAAACAACATAGCTACATCTTTCAGATGCCCTTGATAAATCAGGCTAGTAGACTGGTTCAGGTTCTACAGCTTCTGAAAGAGCTGCTGAATGGAAGTAAAGATGCAGTGAACTGTTCTCAGGGTCAGATGGTGTATGACATAATTAACAGCCAGTTGGTCAAGATTCTATTCTCTCTCAAACATGCCACAGTAAGTACACAGTATTCATCTTTTAAAAGTTCTCCCTCCATCAAAAGCTAGAAAATTTTTAATAACATTAGTGATAGTATAAAATTACTTTACCCCAATTTATTATAGTGGTAAATAGGGTCACTAATTACCAAAACATTTTGGGCTCAGGGTACCTTCCCATGGGAAATGGTTCTTACCAGAGTTTTCCTGGCTTCTTCTTCCATCAGTTGTACTGGCTGCCATGTATAGTTTATTTTGCGCTGAGAAATGGCATTAATCCCAAACAAAGAACAATGACCAAAACTTTATATCAATTTTGTATCAATAAAGGTTGTGTGTATCATCATCAGAGATTTAAATGAAGTCATTTATTTTCTCATGTTTATTTAGCATTCATCATAGTGCTGCATTTATCGTAAGAGACTTGCATGTTTAGATAGGAAAAACTAGAATAAATAAATACTCATTAGTAAATAATGAGTCAAAACTTTTTTGTCTCACCTGTGTGAGTTGTCTCACTATGAGAGCATGGTGATATATATATATATATATATATATATATATATATATATATATATATATATATATATATATATATATATATATATATATATAGAGAGAGAGAGAGAGAGAGAGAGAGAGCATATGTATTCACTTATAAGAGAGATTCAGTTGTGTTAACATTCTAGACATTGATTTGCCATTGCATAAAATTCATGCTGATCAGGGTCTGTCTCAATTATTATGTTGATTACTTGCAGCAGACTGCATAGACCCTGTTTCTGCTGGCACATTATTTAAAATCAGATATGAGTCTGTAAAGTTGGGTATGACTTGTAGACATGTGTCTATGGTAGGTATTACTGATGCTATTTTAAGCCTAAAATGTTGTAATGTGATATCATCAATCATTTATGACATCTTAACATGGTATTGTAATGGTTACAGATACCGTGGTTGTATGCTAAAATGTAGGTTACAGCTTGCAGAAAATTATGTTGCTTCATTTTCCCACTGAGCATTGCCTGTATACTATTGGTATTTATCTCAGACAAGCATGTATACAGTATTGATTGAAATGTTCTAATACTGAGGATAATGCAGATTACAGTAGTGTTAGTGCTCAGTGCAGTGATTCAAAAACGGATTTGTATCTTTATGATATCACCGATCTATGTTCTTTTTTCTGATACTGTCATCATTTCATTTGAAGCAATGATGCATCATGAAGGCAGTAATTAATAACATCAATAATAAGTATGATTGTTCTGCTAGTGATGATGGTGCCAGCATGGTGATGTATGTATCAGACACAAGGTGACTATCAATATTAAAGTTCTGTGCAAAATATGAATAGACCATTTTATTTTCATTTAATAAAAGAGAAAATTTAAAACAAATAGCCATGTAGAAGACAAATGTAATCTAAATTTTAAATATAAGTATTCTATTCACATGTCTAAAGCAAGTTGCAAGGTTAGCAGAAGTGATTTTATTCTTTGAATTTGTTCTTCAATGACACTAACATTAGGGATATAAGCCTGCTACATCCTGAATCCAGCTATAATTAAAAAAAGATTATCTTTTCTGTCTCAATCATATATCAATAATGGCTTAAGCATTGCAGCCATGACAGGAGACTTCTGTTTCACCCTTACTCATCCATGTGTCAAGATTCACACTCTTTTCTGGTTTCATTGGGTTTTTTTTCTAGCAGTCTGAACACAGTCTTAATCCTTCCATCAAGAATCCCACTGATGGTATGAGAGCCATTCTTTTGTATGGCTCATGTGCTTTTAAAAAGCCACTTTATATTCACTCTTCAATGCCATCTCAAGATCAGTCATTCCACATCAACTGTCATAAAGGATTACCATAAAGCCAGTCTCAGATTACAGCCATTTTTTTTCTAGTTTTCACTTCCATAGCTAGATCAAGAACATTAGGAAAAAGGCAGCCAAAAGGCCAAATCTTTTACATGCTGAATGACTTGAGAATTGGGGGGAAGAGTGATGAAAGATAAGTGAAATGGGAGGGACCTCCCACAAGGCATGTCAAATGAAAAAACTCAGTTTCACAGGGCTCCTGAGGAAATGAGAAATTAAATTTGGCTTTTCCCCATGGCAACCTTTTCCCCATGCCAATGATGTTATGTTCCCTCTACCCATATGGGGGAAATTCCAACACTTTAAAATGGAAGAGACTCTGCCCTAATCAGTTGTCCTTCAGATTGTGTTTAGAAATTGTCCCAATTCCTAAATGCACTCTTTTCTACAGATGTTTCAAAAAAAGTGAAATGACGTAGAAACAAATTTTGATGCATCCGTCATTGCTCCTTGACTTTGTATAATATTAGGATATCAATTGTGACATTATGAGGTCTTATATCATGTATTACATATTTGAAAATGACGATGTGTATATAATATTGTATATAACAAAGTATTCATATGATAAATATCTATACTGAAAGTTACATGATACTGTAAAGATAGAAACAATGTGTTTTCAGGGTCACATGCAAAAGCTACGTAATGATGTCAAGTCCAAGTGGGACAGTGAGGAACTGAAGACACAAATTCTTTCATTTTTGGAGCAAGTAGCTGGAACAGATGTCCCCTCAAGGTACAAAACTATCAGTAAAATAATTCATGAAAATATTTATTTACAAAATAGATGAAAAAACAAAGTTAAGAAAAAACTTTTTTTGATGGCATTTAATTGTGAGGATTGTCATTCATTGTGTGTAGAGTAAAATCAGTCTTGAGACCACAGAAATATGTTGTATCACAAATACTGTATCTGAATTCATAACTTTTAAAAACAAAATGAGTTCCCAGAATTACAGGGTTCAGTATTGAATTCAGGGAATTAGGAGCATGTTAAAAATGGCTGTAGTCTTCACTTGCTTAATTTAACTATAATAACCTCTTTGTGTGTGTGTGTGTGTGTGAGTGTGTGAATTTTAAAATTGCTACTACATTCTTCTGCTATCTTTATTGGGAGATAATCAGAAATACAAATTTTTCTAAGACAAAATTCTTACCATTGTTGTCATATAACATTATGTACTGCTAACTCACTCAGATTTCTTTCCAAAGATAAATTTTATTTGTTAATTTTATTTGGTTCCATTGGTGGGTGGGGTGAAAAGATGGAATCTTTTTAAACAAGTTGGATTGGATAGTATCACTTTGATTTTGTTATTGGGTAATTTCAAACAAAACTATCAAAAATGTTTTTAGGAATCAACATTCATGAAGACATCAGTTAGCAAACAATTTGAACTGTTATGAATTATTACTATGTTGAATATGAACGTCTTATTACCAGTGTCCTTAACTTTCCGTATTAAATACTCATATACATCACAGTATAGTAATGTTTTCACATCCAGGAATATGATCATCAAAAAATCTAATTAAATTAAATATACATAACAATAGTAAATCATTGCATTGCATCAGTAAACCCCATGCACCTCTCCAGTTATTAAATGCAGTTTTTATTTTCACTTTCAAGTATGTTGTCAATAAACTGGAAAACTGCAAGGACATGATGCTTTCAAATAATGTGCCTATCAGTAAAACATATATCACAGAGATCTGCCATAAATTACTTGGGGCTTAACTAGGGCCCATTTGGAGGCAAAGGAAAAAAGTATGAAAATAAAGTAGCACAATCTTAACCAGGTTATCTCAGTTATGTCGGGGGTGTCAAAAAATCATTGACATAACTGGGTCCTGATATATCAGGGTTTATTTGATTAATCTATTTGCAGAACAATGATTATGCATCTGAAGTACCAAAATTGAGTTTTGTTTCTAAAAACAAATGGTATTTCTAATGCACAATAAAAGTTATAATTCAGTCATGCCTGGTTGCAGATAAAAAAGAAGATTGGATGTCTTATAAATAAGATTAAGTAACAAGTGACACATTTTTACAACAATAAGTAAATACAACAATGTCAGTGGTCTAAAGTTGTTTTTATTTCCATGTGAATAGCCTCATACCTTTGGTAACATCAGCAAGAAAATGGCTTTTTCATGCTATCCAAATTCTAGGCCAATTCAAGTACATGTGCATGTATTACTATGCTTTTTTTAAAAGTATTTTCTTTCGTTACAGCTGACTTGTAACTATCAGCAAAATTCAACTGACAAATATTTTTCATGAAATTCAATGGGGATTTTTTAGCGATACTGGTTTCTTTACACCAATATATGCTGGCTTTTACTGATAAAATTTGCTTCTGTACCCGAAAAAAGATGGGGCTGTTGGTATTCATGTACCCACACACTGTAAAATGTGTTTGAAGTCTTTGAAGTTAACTGTCCAGACATCAAATTCTGTATGAAGGCAAAATTAATCTATTCATACAGTTGTAGCCCCATATCCATCCCAACTTTGTTCACTGGCCTTTGGCAAGAACACAGCACCAGAAAGAAGGTCGGTTGGCTAGTCTCTTTGATGGATTGCAAGACTTTTATATTCAAGACAAAAACAATTCCTATGAAAACATTTCTTTTTGTTTCAAATATTAAACCTCTCAGCTGCCTTTTGCTTCATTTCATTTTTGTTGAAGAATTTGTAATCGTGGTACAGTGATCAACAATTTAAAAGATACTGGGTGCTATGGATTTTTTTTACAATACTGTTGGTGCTTTTACTTTTATTTGCTCTTGTTCAAAACAAATTAATAATGGGTGGGGGGCTGCTTAGCTTGGAATTTTGTGGGTTTATATTTATAGATTATTGAGTCACATGATCTAGCCATGCTAACAGCATACTCTTGCACTAAGCATGGAAACACTTCAACTATTATCAAATTTGTAGCATCCCTCCATAGTAAACTCTGTATTAAATAGAAGGGTCGTATGCAAAATACTTTGCATTAGCGCATGTGTAGAGTTTTTTTGTCGCTGCATCTGTAATGTAGTGTAAACAGCATCATGGCTGAGTGTGGTTCGGGAAAAGTATTTGAAATGGTTTCTATGAGGAAGAGAGTGGCAGAAGAAGAATTAACTTCAATCAAAGACACCAGTTTCTCACATCAATTAGAAAGATCTGGCCATTCATTTCTGCCAGCTGAAAGAGTGACAGTTATGCTTGCTACAAACTGTGTGCAACTGATTTATCAATTAGTAGTGGTAGTGGAAATGACATCTCTCGCCACATAAAATCTGAGAAGCAATTTCGAACATGAGAAATTGCAGCTACGATTGATCATGCGGCTTCACTGACTTGATAGTGAATGAGTTCTCTCATTAACGACCGTATTTTACTATTAAATCTTTCCATACATAATGTATGTAAACCAAAAATGTAAAATGGTTAAAATTGCTGTTAAACATAACATACACTTCACTGCTTAACAGGCCTATGAGTATCGCACTGCACTGGGTAACTTTGCTACATGCGTATTGAAGGGCTAAAACTCCATGCACTCTATGAAGGAAAGGATTAACAGTTTGGATATAATATGCATCAGTAATGTTGTGCGTTTCTATTAGTGTGCAGAAGAATACTGAAAGCTGACATGAAATACTGAAAATATCTGAGAAAATACTGAAAAGCATTACAAAGGGGTGCACAGCTCTGGAATATACTGCTTAAAGTGAAATCACCCTTGTAATGAGGTACATTATCATATAGCACTCCCTGATATTTAGCACTCATTGGATCTTTAAAATATACTGTTTATAGTGGAACCACCTTATAATGAGGTACATCATCATGTAGCACTCCCTCGTTTATAATGCTCCTTTTGGGATCCTTAGAATATACTGCTTATAGTGAAATCACAGTTATTATGAGGTCATTATCATCTATAACTCCCTCATAACACTACAAACCACTTTTACAATGAATGATTCAATTGTTTTCTACTTTTTTATTTGTGGATTAAGGGATCGAGCAATAATAGATTATGATGTATGTAAATATTGATACGAGTTCATTTTTTGTGGAGAACATAGCCATATAAAAACTAGTAAATATTAGTAAAGTGCAAAAAAAAAGTACCCACTATAGAGTACATTAATAGTAATTTGAAAAGCTTTTCACAAATGATTTGTTCATGTAAAGGGTAAGCTTAAATTTTGAAGCATTTTGCTGGGCAAGAGTTGGTTGTGTATTTAGTTTACTTTTTTATGCAGCCTGGAGAGATCATTGAAGTTTTTGCGCAACAAAATTCTGGAAATATTTGTTTACCTATATTTGAACCCACGTCCATTGTCAGAAGCCATGGAAGTCACAATGGGTGAAATCAGGGCAAGGATAGCCAAAAAGCTCTCCGATTATAGAGAGTACCTTATCGTCAAGGCACAGAGAAACATCACAATGACATCGTATCCTTTTTCTTTATATGATTTTTGCCATAATTTTTAATAAAGTATCATAAATAAACGAGAGAACAAATAGTTGATTTCATTATAATGTAAAAAAAATCATTTATGTACAAAATCTTTAGCTATTTTAGCAATTATTCTTTCACTGCATGAAAAGATTTCTGTAAATTCTGGTTTGTGTCCAATGACCATTTAAAATAATTAAGTGACCAAACTTTGATAATTTTACTCCAAACAGTAAAAATGGAACTGTATGAGAAAGAGTATGCATTAATTTTCTGGATTATTATAAAACGATTACTGACTTAATGTGGTGCCGCTATAAACTGTTGTATTTTGATTTATTTTTTTTACATTAAATTTTATGACAGTGTGATTGTGAAGAAAATACCATTTAGCTTATAGTATTCACCTACACTAATGGCAGTTTATACACCCACTCCAAGTGATTTGAAGAAAAAAAACAAATGAAACAAAAAGCACACAAGGCTTAGACATTTCATTAGTTAATTTATGATTTCTAACCTGATTGTCACATTGTGACCCCTAGCATTTTCATCTTCTTCACATTTCAAATCCAACAGATGCTGTTAATGTAAACAACCAGACAAACTGTTCACTGTCATTTCCAAGCTGCTTGAACAGTTCATTTTTAATGAAGAGTATGTTGTCTGCATCCAATATTTACAATGTCTAGCTTTTATATTTGTAATAAAAACTTAACAAAAAAAAAAACAAGGTGTAACATTTTAATACACATGTTAAAGAATTTACCTCTTAAAGTTATGGAAATTTATGGAATTATTCAGAGTTTATCAAGGATAACAAAGTAAATCACATCTGTTATCTGAAAAAATAGACCAGACCATGCAAATATGGCAGCCTTGTTAGTAAAGAAATTTGGGTTTGAAACAAGAACAAGATGACAGTATTTGAGACCCACTGGTGACACTGAGGATTGAAATTACAAATGTAATGACTAAGTATTTTGTGTTTGTCATATTCTTTTTGTTTTTATTATTTTAAAATTTGAAGAGGGTGGGTAGTTGAATACTATAGTATTATATCTTTATTCCTTTCTTTTAAAATGTTTTTTGACAAAATTCTATAATTACCACCATAAGGACAATGCTGTCACCTGTCTAAATGTCTAAGATCAATACACACCTCATTATACTCTGATGTTTCTACTGATGACCAGTCTAAATCATAGTCTGAATGAAAATCAGGATCTTCATCCACTGACTTGTCATCAGTGACATATCCTCATCCACTGACTTGTCATCAGTGAATTTTTCATTCACTGACTTGTCATCAATGACAGATCCTCATCCACTGACTTGACATCAATGACAGATTTTCATACACTGAATTGTCATGAATCCTCATCCACTAACCTGTCAAACCTGTCATCAATAACAGAACCTCATCCGATGAATTGTCATCAATGACAGATCCGCATCCACTGACTTGTCATCAGTGACAGCACCAGAACTAAGCTTCTAATATGAGGTTATGGTATCGAACCATGAAATTATGTCTGCAGAAATACTAGTTCCAGCTGTATATTACTTATCTTGTTCTGAAATGGTGTTTTTATATTGATCTGCATGGTTTGCAGTAGATTTTATTGTTGAATGGATCATTGTTAATCCAATTATCTTATACAACTATTTTTAGAATATGATTTTCATTTTGTTTGTTCCCTTTAAACAGCTCTTTTTTTCTTGGCTCTTTTGTGGGGGGGTAGTCTGATGGTTTTCAGGCATACCAATACAACACCATCTTGACTTTGGGAATCGGAAGTAATATCACGCAGATGCAGAAGAGTATTTAAGTGGTATATTACAAGCATCTGTTGTACACAGATTATACACAAGTCATTTAATACAATAAAATGTACAAATTGTTGATTACATTTAGTTGATATACATTTATATTCAGTTGGCCAGACAGACTGGCTATTTATTTTTTGCATCAGTCAGTAATTAGCTGGCATGGACAGGTACATGATGGCAATTTCACATGCTACTGCCATACTTGACTGACAACTTTTTGGGATTGGTGGAGAGGTAAAATCTTAAGGGTTTGTTAAGAAATTCAACCACTGGTAATCATTGAATGGGAATAACCGTTTGCCTGACAAAAATCCTTTCCTAACTGGTTAAATTTCTTAACCTTTTTCATAAGATTTCATAGATATTTGGTGTAAAAACTTAATGAATTGTATGTCAAAAAATGTAATGATTATCATTGTCTGATGGAAATTACATGCTGTTAATCACAGCTTTTCATGAGAATAAAATTTGCAAATTTAGCAAGGTAAGGGCAAATGTACAGTTTTTATTTGTAGTCATTTATAACATTCAGCCTTAACTCTGACAAAGATACATTGTCAAATTTCTTGGACTGATTCATTTCATTTATGTCATTCAACCTTAACTCTCACAAAGATACATTGTCAAGTTTCCTTGACTGATTCATTTAATTTATGTCATTCAACCTTAACTCTGACAAAGATACATTGTCAAGTTTCCTTGACTGATTCATTTCATTTATGTCATTCAACCTTAACTCTCACAAAGATACATTGTCAAGTTTCCTTGACTGATTCATTTAATTTATGTCATTCAACCTTAACTCTGACAAAGATACATTGTCAAGTTTCCTTGACTGATTCATTTCATTTATGTCATTCAACCTTAACTCTCACAAAGATACATTGTGGAGTTTCCTGGACTGATCCATTTCATCTATATCAACAGAAGAACCAATCAAATCACAGCTCCATCTTTAAATATCACATCAGATGTAGATGCTACCCAGTATCTGAAGGACAAGGTCAGAAAATACAATTTCTCTTTTATTCCTTTCTTAGTTGTACTTTGAAATAGTTTACAAAGCAGCTCTGAACACTTAATATATCGACTGCTCCAGTGGCCTTGCGGTTAGAGCATCTACCTTGAATGCAGGAGGTTGTGGGTTCAAACCCAGCCAAGTCATAAAAAGACTTCTAAATATGGTGCTAGGCGCTCAGCATTAAGAACTTAGTGTTAGGACTAGTCGACCTGGTATCAGGATAATGTGGTTTGGTAGGACATCATGCCATGTGTCTGCTGCATGATGCCCCAGTGCTAGACATCACTATAAATTGCCACACTGCAGGTATCATAGAGATATGACTGAAAAATTGTTAAAATTACATAAAAAAATCCAAATCACACAGATACACTTGATTCATCAGTTATACATTTTTGCTTTTAAGTATTAGTCATCAAGATAGGTCAGCTGCATGATACTGAAATGCCAACTATATGATTTTAGGGAAATCATTCCAATTTTTAATGGCGGGCCACCATTACACACTCACATTTACAGATCACTAACATTTCACCTCCTTCCATGTAGCTTGGAATCATGGGCTCAGACAATGTGGGTATGTATAAAAGTCTGCCAGTAGTTTCCTGTGGGTCAGTGGTTCTTCTGTAATTCTTCCTCCTCCAAAATATACTGGCCATGCCACCATATATAGACTATCATGTTTTGAAACTTAGCATTAAATCCATAACAAAAACAATGACAACAGTAATAATGTTAACCTCAGATTATGCCATTACAGTAACTTCTGATTTTCTGATTTTCTGGTCAGATATAATTTATAAAAAGGCAAACCACACTGTAGTCTTTTCTTAATGGACTTTGACATGGGTCATGAATGGTTAAAAAGACTGTAGGTGGCACATTTGAACTGAAAATCACTGATTAATTTGGTTAAATTCTTAAAGTAAATTAAAGGATACAAGTTTTATGTATTCCTTTTTAATCCCAAAATTTTTTATGCTCATTTTTAGCTGATAAAAGCTGGTATCTCTGTAAATTCAGTGTGGTTGAGCTGGTACTCTGCTGTGTGGTTGAGTTTAACTACTGTCTGAGCTTGGTAGTTAATCATAAGGTTTTGAAATTATTCCAGTGTCCACAGTGATCACTAAGGACACAAGTCCCCATGCATGAGATATCAGTCTGGCTGTTAGTCATAAGGTTTGAGATCAATCCAATGTCATTAGTGATCAGTAACTGACAGTACATGAGTCCCCATGCATGAGATATCAGTCTGGCTGTTAGTCATAAGGTTTGAGATCAATCCAATGTCATTAGTGGTCAGTACACAAGTACCCATGCATGAGATATCAGTCTGGCTGTTAGTCATAAGGTTTGAGATCAATCCAATGTCATTAGTGATCAGTAACTGACAGTACATGAGTCCCTGTGCATGAGATATCAGTCTGGCTATTAGTCATAAGGTTTGAGATCAATCCAATGTCATTAGTGATCAGTGACTGACAGTACATGAGTCCCTGTGCATGAGATATCAGTCAGTCAAAAGGCTTGAGATCATTCCAGTATCCTTCGTTATCAGCAACAGACAATACACGAGTCCCACTACACAAGACATCATTCTTGCATAGGAGAGCAATGCAGCTACTTCTTGTATAAATTAAAAGCTTGCTCAAATTGTATAGTCAAGTTTAGGTTTAGTGATTAAGGGAACATTAGAAAAAACAACTGGAGGAATTGATCTTGTGATTATGATCCTTATTCATTTGAGTCATCAACAAAATTTTATCCCTTTTTCTCCTGCAGTCTCTTTCTCTTTCAGTCTTTTTCTGGCTCACTCATTCTTTTAATGTAGACATCATAATTTGCATTATTATAGGTGCTGGGATTATTTGCAATAATTTTTAACTCATCTGATCATAAGGCCATGTAAATATATGATACTGTCCTTCATCCAATATGCATGCAGCTTTTGGAAGCAATTTCTATCTTTAACTTCTCAGAAACTTCTCGGCCAAACTTGGAAGTGAGCATACTGTTCAAGATTATGCAAATGAAGTGGGTCAACTATCAGATATAACCCCCATTATTGATATAGAAAAATTTAAAAAATGACTTCTTCTGAGTTTGATCAAATTTTGCGAAAAAAAGTGCCCAGGCATGAAGACCTTAAGTTTGTTTGAATGATGCCTTTCTGCTTTGAATATGACCTTTTTTTAATTGTTATCAAAAAATTGCCTGACCAGTATCAACCAAACTTGTCATAAGCCATCCTTCCATAAGAGCCTTTAAATTTATTAAACTATATTGCTTAAAACAATAATGTCAGTCTACCACAAAATGTGGACACTATTGACATAAAACATATTGGCATGAATGATTTTAAATTTCTACCCATAATGCCAATCTGCCATCAAATATGGCTGCAGTTACTAAAAATAAAGAAAACTTTAATTACTCTTTCTAAATAACCACTGAACAAAAAAATAACTATATTTAACACAGAAGAGTCATAGCCTGACTGTCTTTTAGAATTGATGCCATTCAACCATCAGAGATGGCTGCTGTTAATAAAAAATTAAAACATGTAAATAGCTTTTTCTAAAATAAGTTGACCAGAATTAGGCCATCTTTTATACAATGTGTCCTAGTAAGGAGGTGAACAAATGATAATATGTGATCCGATATGGATGAAGATATAAAAGATGGAGAATATCAATAGCAAGTGGTCTACACTCCTAGATTTCTTTGCCAACTGCTTTTGCATTTGACTATTAAGCGGCTGTCAGCTAGGTGAATGATATGTGCACTTGGGTGGCCTGTTTAAGTTTTATATGAAGGTCTGTATCGTGTATAACATTGCCTTGAAACCTGAAACATGTGCATTTATAGGTATCAAAGCTCTCAATAATTGGGTACCATATGTCATTTATGTCCAAATGGTGTGTGCATGTGTGTGTAATTTAGATTCTTAATGTAGCTTTAACAAATTTTGAATCATATCGCTACCATGTCTGCAGTGTGGCAGTTTATAGTGATGTCTAACATGGGCATCATGTCCAACACAGTCACATCCTGACACCAGGCCGACCAGTCCTAGCACTAACCTCTTAATGTTGAGTTCCGAGCGAGGCAGCTATTCGTACCATTTTTTAAATTCATTTGGTATGACTCGGTTGGGGTTTGAACCTGCGACCTCTGGCATCCGAGGCAGATGCTTTAACCATTAGGCCACCAGAGTGGTTTATGTCCAGAATGTGTTTTTATGCATATAGATTTCCAGCTTGGATTCTTTTTACTATGTTATGTTTTAGGACCTGAACTTCACTTTTTTATGGGTTTCTTACACAAAACACATAGCTTTAAAATAATGAAGTATCCTACATCATCATCATCATCAGTTTAATTCAACATCTTGAACTTTCAGATCTGGTCCAAAGTGCCATGGATGCTTCAAAAGCTGTATGCAGGTTGTATATCCATCACTGCTAGAGAGGGAGATTTCCACTACTCCTATTTTCTCTGGTTTGAAGACCTTTCCGTATGTTTAGGTTTCAAATCCTTACATTTTAGTGTGCTTATCAGGATGCTAGTTATATGTATATTTTGAGATTTTAAAGAGGACAAAAAAATTCACTAAATTTAAATGTTTTAAATTTTCTTATTTATTAAATGAAGTTATCTTACATGTTATCTTCAGCAAGATCACTTTTATCAATTTAGAAGATTTTCCAATTTTTCTCATGTACATGAGGAAGATTGTTTTAATAATGATGATCAATTACCTACCCAAAGTCAGTGTCTTCTAATAAGACTGGCCTAATGTAAAAGATTACAAAATATTTTCAAAGATTCATCTCAGAATTATGACATCTGATTAGTGAGTGATCTTTATATTAGCCAATCAGACATCAGAATTCTCACATCTGACTGATCAGTGGTTTTTATATTAGCCAATCAGACATCAGAATTCTCACATCTGACTGATCAGTGATTTTTATATTAGCCAATCAGACATCAGAATTCTCACATCTGACTGATCAGTGATTTTTATATTAGCCAATCAGACATCAGAATTCTCACATCTGACTGATCAGTGATTTTTATATTATCCAATCAGACATCAGAATTCTCACATCTGACTGATCAGTGATTTTTATATTAGCCAATCAGACATCAGAATTCTTACATCTGACTGATCAGTGATTTTTATATTTGCTAATCTGACATTAGAATTCTCACATCAGATTGGTCATCAGTGAGTTCAGATCAAGTTTTTATGTACAGATTTTGTAATCAATGGGCAAATAGTCAATACTGTTAGACCTATATTAGGGTAATGAATTTAAGTTATTACTGTCTTGTGGTTGTGACTTGATCCAAATTACAATACTTTGTTTTCAAATAATTACAAAACTTCAATTTAATAATTGCAAAAACTTTTCCATCAAATCATTACAAAAATTTTGGCTTCAAAGAAGTACAAAACTTTGCACTCAGGTTAACTACAAATATAACTGCTATTAGTATTCTTACATTACTGAACAATTTTTTATAACTAAATATAAAAATTGTTCATAAAAAGATTACATGCAAACAAAACTATAAGTTTACAAATACAAACTATGAAATTGAAATTTCTGTATCTTTCAGATTTAAAGAGACAAATATCTGCATGTTAAGTTTTTCTAATTCATTAAGTATTACTCATAATTATATTAATTCTGTCTAAAAATATATATAAAGTCATATATGTAATTAGGATTATTATGCTTTAGTTTTGACACAGCACAGATATATTTATTTTTCCTACAAATATTTTTTTGCCCAAAAAGAGACATTTCTGGGCTTCATATTTCAGTTGTACTAAATTTTGCTTCTTTAATGATTGAGAATTTCTAATAATGCAATAATTCCATCCTGCAATACAGCCAATCCTGTTTATAATATGTTAGACCCTTGATATAATACAGTACACCCATGCTATCATATAATAATCTCTCAATCCCTCACTATAAAACAGTAATTTCTTCCTATAACACTGTATCCCCATTTTATAATATTGTAGTGTCTGACTCTAAGATAGTAGTTAATCTACACTATAATGCAGTAGATTCTCACTCTATTACCATAAGCTCCTCACTGTAAAATAGTAGTCCCTTACTATAATGCAGCACCTCCTCACTGTAATACAGCAGTCCATCACTATAATACAGTAGTTCCTCAGTATAATACATCAGCTCCTCACTATAATACAGTATCTCACCATCATATAATAGCACCTCATTATAATGCAGTAGTTCTTCACTATAATGCAGTAGCTCATCACTTTAATACAGTATACCCTCTATAATACAGTAGTCCATCACTATAATACTATGACCCCTCACTGTAACATAGCCCCTCACTATAATACGATAGTCCCTTACTATAATACTGTAGGTCCTCCCTATTGTACAGTATTAATTTACTTTAATACAGTAGTCTGTAATGAAAATGCATTAGTCTCTCACTGTTATACAGTTGACTATCACTAATACAGTAGCCCCTCACTATAATAATAACTCCTCACTATAATACAGTAACCTTTGACTATAATTCAGTAGTGCATTCATATAATACAATAATCCCTTGCAATTATACAAATGACCCTTATTATAATATAGTAATTCCTTGCTCTAAGTCAATAGCATGCATATTGATACAGTAGCCTCTCATAATAATAATACTGTAGTCCAGTCATGTAATACAATAATTTTATTACAATAGTCCCTCACTATAATACAATAGCCCTCACTATCATAAAATAGTCCATCCATATAATATAGTAATCCAGTATACAGGAATCCTTTGTTATATTACTGTAGTTCATTACTATAATACAATTGTGCATCACTATAATATTGTGTTTCCTTAATTAACATGTAATACAGTCATCTCTTTCTATAATAACACTAGTCTTTGTTGGAGCAGGTACCTGTAAAAGATAATTTACATTTAATATAATAGTTCCTCTATATACTGAAGTTGTTTAATATAACAGGGGGAGCCCAAGGTGATTCAGAAGCCTTATCAACCGGACAAAAATACCCCTCTTCCAGGTATCCTGGTTGGAAACTTCTACAGGTATGTCGACTTTTAGAAATACTGTATTTTGTATAAGACCTGAACTTCATATTTTAAAAGATTAATGAACTCAAGAAACCTGAACACTGATTATGCAGTATGCATAGATGACTGTAGTGATTTTATAGGATTCAAAAAAGTCCAGTAACTTGAAAATTGATTAAATATTATGCATGAATGGCAGTAGTGAAATTTTAAGATCAAAAAGTCAAGAAGCTTTAAACTTAATTACTATGCAAAAATGATGGTAGTGACTTTTAAGGATTCAAGACACCAAGAAGCTTAACAATAGATTTAAATTTATCAGTGAATGACCTTTGCTTTGCTATGACTGTTCATGCAGTCCATAATCATTTTTCAAGCTTCATAACCTTAAAAGTTTTTTAAAATATACAGTCAGTTTGATTCTTACAAATAATTATAAAAATGCTCTCTCTAATGTTGCAAATAAAGAACTCTATTTTGACCGTGGTTTATAAATACTGTCAAAGTACACAGGAAGAGTGCACATGAATATTGAATATTAGGTAGTTTCATTCCAGTCTTGTAAACTAATAACATCTAGTTTTCTGAATCATATGATCTACTTTTAAAAACTTTTTAAACTGTTGTTATAAAGGCTTGATAATATCTTTATTACATTTGAATGAGTCACTTCAAAATTTGTTTCATACATGTGAAGGTGAATAATTTTATGTTATGAGAAACAGTTCAATCTCATATGTCTTCATGTAATCCCATTATTGTTTTGCCACTTTTTAATTAGACCTGGGTGCAGTGTATGTCAGAATTTTGTAAATGTAACTACTCTCAGAGTTTTCAATGGATTGCAGTGAAATTTAGTACATATTATGGTCAGCATCAGAAGATTTGCACATTGGCAAATCATTTTACTTGCTATTTTCAGAAGAGTTGTGCACTATTTTAAAACAGATTCATTTCCATTTTGAGCTTGCATTGGGGGAAGATGTTGGAGTATATTTTTCCTTGCTCATCATTCCCCATCTCATATATTAAAATCTCTCCACCACTGATCTGAATCGAATGAATTTAAAATATATTTTACAGGAGCCTGATCCAAAAGTGTTTTCCTAACTCGGTGCCTGGCTCAGTCCAGTGTAATGAGCTATTCATGATGCATGTAGGCCTTGCCCCAGGTCATTACATTGCCAGTCAGTGTCGACAGTTGGCAGCAGCACTTTGGGACACCACAGGAGAAGCATTCACCCCAATCAACTTACTCTAATTACTCCTGATTATAAAACAACCCAGATTAGTATGATTATTCTTATTGGTGGGACACCACTCAAACCAGTCAATAATTTTGTAATAATTTCAAGGAAAGGACAGTCCATATTTAAATATTCTGTGCCATAGTAATTAACATTTGCCTTCATTGCATGAAGATTTGTCTTGTACAGTTTGGTAATAATATATAGGTATATTCCCCGTGAATTTCTTTCTTCCAGGAAGGTATCACTTCTTTAAACTTTAGTAAGCTCTACTTTCATCTTTTACAAAGCACAGTTGAAAGATTCATTGATTTGACATGTTTGATTTCATTTATTAATAGGGTAGATTGGTAAGAGTTACTTGTTACATTTCGCAACATTCTCCTTAGCTGTTATGGATGGTGTTTAAAAATGACCAATTATTGCATGACTGTAAGTAGTCCCCAACATTACAGGTTAATAATGCTGTTTTGTGGAAAATGGGTCTAAATATTATAAAGGCAGAATTTTTGACAGATCTCTATATTTTTCTTTGATAATTTATGTGTAGTTCTTGAAAATATTATAACATTTTTTTTAAAAAAAATTTTTTTACATTTTTTGTCAGCTACTATAAGAAAGGAAAGATATAGGTGTCATTCATCAAGACAGGCATTGTCAACAGAGCTTAGATTAAAAGTCCTAGATACCATGAGTGACACTGCAATCATTTTTGGACTTTAGTATTAATATTATGTTCTCTTTAATATGCTTATACTTCCTTCATGCCGTTTGACTCATCAGCAAGGTCAAGGTCATTTGAAAAATCTATGTTGGACATTTCAATCATAATTTGTCTGTATAATTATAATTGACTAGTAACATCAAGGATGTTTCTGTTGCTTGGACTGTGGCACCATTGTTCTCCTTATTTCACATGCAAATGATGAAAACAAGCAAATAAAGCACTTTTCTCTAGAACTATTTTTTATAATACTGTGCTATAATTTAATCATTACTTAATGTTTGTAATTAAGTAATGAATCATATTTCTAAATAGCATACAAGTATGCTGTATATATTCTTGGAATTTAAGAAAACTTCTTGTATGACAATTACAAATGATTTTATATTTTATTTATTGGAGAAATCAAATTATATGTAAATAATATAAATGTATGCTGTATATATTCCTGAAATTAAAAAAAACAAATTCTAGTATGACAATTCAAATGATTTTATATTTTAATTTTTTGAGGAATCAAAATATATGTAAAGGATATACATGCATGATGTATGTATTCCTGGCATTCCTTTTATCAGAAAGTATTCTACTATAACAGTTACATAATGATTCTTATATCTTAATTTTGCTTATACAAATTGTAATCAAAATATTTCCCAAAGCATAATGTGCTTTTTTTTATGTTACATTTATTATTGCTTACAATTTGTAAGCAAATGCATATTTGTGTAATTTTTTAATTATGGATTAATTTATCAACAAGTGCAATACTATTTTTAATATGCTTTCTTTAAAAATAAAAATATATATATATATATCATTTAAATAAGCTTTATTTTGTTTATATGCAGTTTAGCTCATGTGCACAAAAGTACAGGGGAGTTTGTTTCTATATCAGTGTTTGCACTGCTTCAGTTTTGGTGGTTGCCTTGAAAATTTTGCTTAATGAGTTATTGTTACAAACTTTTCATGCAGCCGTTGATGGCTATGTCATCCATTTTTTTTTAGGTGAATTTCAGGTTAACCCTAGCTTATTCACTCATAATAGTTGATACAGTCAAACCATTTATAACATGCTTGAATATACTGTAGCATTGATTCGGATATAGTAAATGTTGATACAAGGATCCCCTATATAACCTGCTTCATTATATAACTGGTTCATATATAATAAAATTTGATATAAGGAACGTCTCTATAACATACATACTTATAGCACTGGTTCGGATATAATAAAAGTTGATATAAGGAACGCCTCTATAACATACATACTTATAGCACTGGTTCGGATATAATAAAAGTTGATATCAGGAACGCCTCTATAACATACATACTTACAGCACTGATTTGGATATAATAAAAGTTGATATAAGGAATGCCTCTATAACATACATACTTATAGCACTGATTCAGATATAACAAACAGTGATACAGCAAACCCATTGATAACATGCTTCATTATATCACTGATTTGGATCTAGAATGATCATGGTGTGGCTCCCAACATTTTGCAGTTATTTCAACCATTTCTTGAAGTACTTCAAAGCTTTTAAGTTCCAAACATTAATGAGACTTTGATTTAATAATTTGGCTTGATTGCTTGAGAAAAAATATGATCACTACTTGCTTATTTTTTAAAGATTTTAGCTCTTTAAATAGCTAATATTGTTAAAAATAAATATGATCGAGTCATAGCAATATAGTCATTAAGTATTCTTTGTGTTTGTTTTAAATGCATCCAGAGTACAATCATTGCTTCGTTCAGATTAAGCAGTACCCAAAAGATGTTCAGTCATCTGGCATATCCATCCAAGAAACAAACACCTGAATTTATAAATTAATTCACCTATCTATTGAAGGAAAAACAGTAAACCTCCAATGCCTGCTCAATCAACCATCATATGCATCCGTTTCAAGTTTATTGCTTGAATTGTCAGGAGCAGATTTGGTTAGCATATTATGCAATGAACCTCGACACCTGCCTTCATCTTAATCTTTTTTTTCATCAAGACAGAAAAGCACACATTGGCTTCAGTTCACTCTAGTACACACCAGCCTCATGTCATTGTAATGCTAATACTGACTGGAACAACCATTTATGTTGTAGTGGTGGAGGAATGTGCTGTTATGTCCATACTTGCTTCCAGTTTTGGTCTGCATTAATGTAAAGTAAAAATTATAAACAAAAGTTTCAAAGAATATTGGATTTATTTTGTTTTTTAGTTTTCTTCTGAAGTTTACGTAATTACTCAACTGTTTTTATAAAGATCACTCTTTATCTATGAAATCAAATGGTTTACCCCCAGACTTGGTTCAGAAAGAAATAAAACATTTGGTTTAAAATGAAATCTGGTAACAAAATTGCAGAAATCATGCTTATTTTTGCACATTTTTGATGGAATTATTGCTGTGGATGCAGTAAGATCAGCTGTTGGTACAGCTATTCTATTTGCATTTAAGTTGCCAATATTCATAAAAATGTATATGTATGTACCAATGAATGGTTCACTGCAAAAAATATAAATATTAAATATGTAACGACTGTTATAAGTATTTCTCATTTAATATGCTTCAAGTTGATAACTTCATCACTTTTGTTCAATTTTGCAGCCTTCCCCACCCCCATCCAAATTGTATATAGCTGAGAGGAGATATATGCCATATTTCTTCAATTATCTGACCAGGTTAGATATTGCACAATGTGGTATATAGCATAATGGCTCATTGCAGACCCTGGCCGTCGTGTTATAACAGTGGTTCTGTATCACAATACTTCTAAATGAGTATACATTGACCTGTGTCATAGTTGTATCATCAGTCAATATTGATCATTATATGCACTAATGCATACATGTACTATAAACAGTCTAACATTTCTGGCTTCAGACAGTTGGGTAATTTGATCTATACTCATATATGCATCTATTCAAAGAATATTATTGATCTTTGGCTACTGGTAAACTCTTGCATTAGTAACATAATCCATTTTTGTGTTGTGATGGGGAGGGATTTTAATACCATAAAAATCAGTGACATAGTGTCAGTTTTTCTGTTTCTAAGAATAGATAATTGTTTCTACATTTAGCTCTACTGGCATTTGACTTGATTAGCCTGACTTGTGACTTTGAGGCTGGCTTGTGACCTTGTGAGGCTGGCTTGTGACTTTGTTAGGCTGGCTTGTGACCCTGTGAGACTGGCTGGTAACTTTATTAGGCTGGCTTGTGACCTTGTGAGGCTGGCTTGTGACCTTGTGAGACTGGCTTGTAACTTTATTAGGCTGGCTTGTGACCTTGTGAGGCTGGCTTGTGGCCTTGTGAGGCTGGCTTGTGACCTTGTGAGACTGGCTTATGACTTTATTAGGCTGGCTTGTGACCTTGTGAGACTGGCTTGTAACTTTATTAGGCTGGCTTGTGACCTTGTGAGACTGGCTTGTAACTTTATTAGGCTGGCTTGTGACCTTGTGAGGCTGGCTTGTGACCTTGTGAGGCTGGCTTGTGACCTTGTGAAGCCAATTAAGCTTATGCCAAAGGACAAAAGTCAAATCCTAACCTTATTTAGAATGATCAGAACTTAGGGGTTACTTGCCTTGATTGACATCTAATAAAGTACTCCCAAAATCAAAAGAATTGTTTTCATAGAAACTTCTCTTCAAGTATAATTGCAATAGTATTTTTTCTGGTTATGCATTCTCTTTCATGGAATAAAGAAAAGACTTTCTGCATTTGTCATTCAGATTACTTGATATTTTTTATAGACTTTTAATAAAATACAGAAGTAGCAAGGTTACCAGTATTTTTAATTTATGATTCTTCTCATCCTCTATAATTAGGTATACTCCGAAACCATCAGTATGTTCAATTCTTTGATTTATTGCACTTGCAGTCAAACACCTGCAGCTTTTCCAAAGTTTCTAGAAATGACAACAGTACATGTAGCATGATCAACTTTAGGATTTTTTGGCTTGGAGGTTTTTCAGTCTAACTATATCCATTTTCTTTTATCAAATATAAATTGTATTACTAATATTAGTAATAAACTATTTAGATCCATTGGAAGTGGCACATTTAAAAAAAATCTTTCTTGTCTTTGTTTTTTTTTTAAGCTAAGGGAGGCAACGCAAATATATGTAACTATTACTAATTTCACTGATAATACTTAAAATAGTAGAACTTTCTTTAAATGGTAATCACCACAATAATTATGCCAATAATATTCAGATGGTAATATAAATTCTCTAGTGATGTACAGAAAATGCAACTTTAAAATATTATGAATATTATTTAATCAGTTTGCTAATGACAGAAAGAAAATAAATAATTTAAATTGTGTTCTTTTATCAGATCTCTTGTAAATTTGAATCTCTTCAGCTCTCTGAACCATCACTGTTTTGGTTCACATGGTACATATATTAATGGAGGGTACTTATTAAGTAAAACCAGCATCCTAGGATGAATGAAGGTATGTAATGTTTAGGAGGTTTGTGATGAAGTCCATTCATAGCTGAGCACAATTTCTAAATGAAAATGATCCTGTTAAGGGTGGCTATTAAGATAATTTTTTTCTAAGTGGCTTGAAAAGATTTTAAATTCAAAATTTTAAAAGAGAGATGCTTTTAGTCTTATGTGATTGAAAACATTTGCAGTCAAATTGTCTGTTTAGTGGTTGAGTGGTCTAATGTACTTGCTTTTACCCATCTCACATCTATTCACTTGGATTTGAGCCTCTGGCTTGACCAATGTATGTATGATGTGAGAAGGCTGGCCATTAGATTTCCATGGCTCTTACTGGGTTTTTTGTTTTGCTGAATCTTTTACCACAAGTGTGAATGATACTGAAAAAAACAGGGCACATGTTCCACACAGTATTTCAGAAACGGAGTATTAATATTGAGTGAACAAGTACAATGTGCTTATCAGTACTGAACCAATGAGCACTAAGTGATTATCAATACTGAAATAATGAGCACATAGTGCTTATCAAGAGTAAACCAATCAGTAGAAAGTGCTTATCAATACTGAACTAATGAGCACTAAGTGTTTATCAATCCTGAAATAATAAGCACATAGTGCTTATCAGTACTGAACCAATGAGCACTAAGTGATTATCAATACTGAAATAATAAGCACATAGTGCTTATCAAGAGTAAACCAATCAGTAGAAAGTGCTTATCAATACTGAACCAATGAGCACTAAGTGTTTATCAATCCTGAAACAATAAGCACATAGTGCTTATCAGTACTGAACCAATGAGCACTAAGTGATTATCAATACTGAAATAATAAGCACATAGTGCTTATCAAGAGTAAACCAATCAGTAGAAAGTGCTTATCAATACTGAACCAATGAGTACTAAGTGTTTATCAATCCTGAACCAATGAGCACAAAGTGTTTATCAATCCTGAACCAGTGAGTATAAAGTGTTTATCAATACTGAACCAATGAGCACAAAGTGCTTATCATTACTGAACCAATGAGCACAAAGTGCTTGTTGATACTAAACCAATGAGCACAAAGTGCTTGTTGATACTAAACCAATGAGCAAAGTGCTTATCATTACTGAACCAATGAGCACAAAGTGCTTGTTGATGCTGAACCAATGAGCACAAAGTGCTTATCAATCCTGAACCAGTGAGCACAAATGTTTAAGTATTTATTTTGAATCAATGATTAGTAAGTACTTGTCAATACTGAGCACTAAGTACCTATCAATACTGAATGATTGAGCACCAAATACTTATCAATACTGAACCAATGAGCACAATGCATCAATACTGAAACCAACAATCACAAAGTGTTTATCAAACCTGAACTATTTAGCACAAAGTTGTGATTGATAATGATCACCAAGTGATTATTCTTTGATACTTGTATAAGTTCTGTACTATAATAATTTCCAAAATTGTATAATTTCTTCTTACTTGCCCACCAACAAGTAACAGTAGAGCTTTTTTGACCAATAGCAAATTTAACCAATAACAACATTTATTCCCAAAAAAAAGTGTATTGGATATGTTGGTTTTCATAAAAACATGAAACTAGGTTTATCCTTATGCAGTGTTGCCCCCATTTTACAATGTTAATAATATCTTTTGGAGTGCCTTTAGTAAGTTAACTTTTCAAGAATTCAGTTGGTGGCACCAGCTCTACATGATTTCCATCTAAATTGTAAAAAAATATTTAATTGTTACGGTGTAATGAAGATAATGACTTTACATATTGTTATAGTGATCAATACTACCCCCCCCCAATTTTGGACCATTGGGGGAGGAAGATTGTGGGGAGAATTATAATGTTGATCTTTTTCTTCTTCTTCTTCTTCTTCTTCTTCTTCTTCTTCTTCTTCTTCTTCTTCTTCTTCTTCTTCTTCTAATTATTATTATTATTAATATTATTTTTATTATTATTTATATTATTATTATTATTTTTATTATTATTATTATTATTATTATTATTATTATTATTATTATTATTATTATTGGTGTTGATAGATCTTTGTTCATTAAGTTGCTTCTCAAAGCTGATTTTGTATCCATGTGAGACAAAATAATTTTCTGTATGAACCCAGTGAAGCATCTTTATGAAAAACCACCAAAAAATTCTGACTCTTTTTCTAGGAAAGATGATTTATATAAATTGTTGCCATATATTTTGAAGATTTTATATTTTCAACCTTTATCTTTTATTTGATATAACTTTTACGGAATTTTAACATCTGTACCTTTTATCCTGTAATACTACAAGTTTAGATTTATTTAGGAACCTTCATAAAGTTTATTAGCTTGCAGTATTGTCTGTTTTCTGTTTTTGTCTGTCAGCTGCCAAGTGTAATCCACAATCACAAGTTTCTTAATGTTACCCCTCCTAAAGGATTTGCTATAAAACTTTACACACACATTCATCTCAACGTCTACTTGATCATCAATGGAAGTGGTGCCACTTGGTCATCCAATATGGATGCCACAGAGGCCATCTAAAAGATCTTGTTATTCCTATGCAATCATATCAACACTGTTTTCATAAAAACAACAAGCTGACTTAATATGATGTTTTGTTAGTCCTGAATGTAAATGGTACTGATCTGATGCTCAATATAGCTCAATATGGCTGCCATGGCAGACATTTTGGAAATATTTTTATTGACATTCCTGTTCAACAGAAACTCTATTCGAAATGAGGTTCTCACCAGAAGGCTTGTTTTTTATGTCTCATTGATTCTAATCAACATGGCACCAAATTTACTCAATTAAAACCACTAGCATGGCAATCTTATTACTATTCCAGAATGGATGCCTATCCTCACATGGTTTTCACAAAAGACTATCTATGATATCTAATTAGTCCTAAATTAAATTGGTGCCAGTCTGACAGCTAATATGGTGGCCATTTTCAACCCCTTGCTATTGCTCAAGAATATCCATCTGCTCAAAGAAAGTCTATCTTGGATTCCTGGAAATTCCTTTCAGGAAGATGTGCACTGGTTCTTGCAAAAGATTCATCTTTTTTGTGTTGCAGCTTTTTAACTGTACAGTTTTATAATGTAACTTTGAATCAGCTCCATGTAGCATGTGTGTGTGTGTGTGTGTGTGTGTGTGTGTGTGTGTGTGTGTGTGTGTGTGTATATATATATATATATATATATATATATATATATATATATATATATATATATATGCAATAAACTGACAATGAACAGTGCAAAACTAGTATCTAACTAGCTTGAGTGCTTTCGGCTCTTAATGAGTCTTTTTCAAAGGTACAAGACAATCAAATGAAACAGAAAAACATAATGTTTTAAATTATTTTATATCAATTTGTTTCACATACTGGAAATTATTTGTATTAACCTAGAAAACCATGAGCCATAATATCTAGTATTTTCAGAACTCCAGTTGGGGTTCTTAGCAATTGCAATAAGTGTTATATCAACTGTAAATGTGGCCAGGGGAGGAGAAGTGTTCTGTGACCAGTCTTCTGTCCAGTTTCTTTGTCATCCAGTCAGATCTATGAAGGTTGATACTTTTGTGTAGCTTTTCAGTTTATCTGACATACTGAAGGCTACAGATCTTACATGTGATGAGATAAATTACATTCTCAGTTTTGCACATTTTGTTTGGACCATGTATAATTTAGTTTTTCTAGTCACTTTGCTAGAAAATGTCCTGGTCTCTATCACATGTTGACAGGTTTTGCATCTTTTATCACCACAGGGTCCAGATTGACTAGGATGATCTTGACCAGTGACTGGCATTAGCTTTGCTCTTACTAGGATGTCCTTCAGGTGTTTTGGTCTCCAGTAAGCTACGGCCAGCACAGACTCCACAGTATGTTGTAACCTATTCTTTACATGACCCTTTATAGGTTGAGAGAGGCCCTGGACACTTACAGAGTGATTGAGGTCCGGGCCGTATGCCCCTCCCCCATTGGACCTGATGTCTTATAGCATTATCGTGAGAAACTACAGTGTGTTTTGTATGTTTAAGTCATTTGTAATCTACCCATTTAGGTAGTTGGATCAAACTGCGTTGTTAGCTTGCAAAGCGTAACAGAAACACCTTCCGTATGAAAACATTATCCATAATAACATCATACATTTCTACAACTTTATCCTTACCGATCATAATCTTGTTTCTGGACCATCTTGGTCAAGCATCCGAAAGGTAGATGAAAGTTGGATCAGATTTAAATTTACAAATGATGCACACAAGCATCTGCTTAGCGTTTCATCATCAGTAAAGTTAAAGTCAACAAGAAAAAATATCAAAAATTTTCAAGCTTTAATTCCATTATAGTCGCTTAAAGTTTTGTACTTTCATCGCTTTTTGTGTATTTTTATTGTCTTGTCTCTATTTATCATTTTCTTTCGACAAAAACTAAATAAAATTAAATAGGAATAAAAAGCACTTAGACTAGTTAAAACCTAGTTTTCACTGTTCTTTGACAGATATATGAGACACAGAGAGATATAGTAGCGGTTTTATGGTAGTGCAGGCCCGATATGAAATAAGGAGAATTGGCTACCAAAATCTAATTGCTATATCAGTAAAGAAATTTTGTGAAATATTTATAGCAATATACAGGTTTGTTTACAAAATCAAATTTATTTTTAATAATCTACTTTACTAGATAGATAGATAGATAGATAGATAGATAGATAGATAGATAGATAGATAGATAGATAGATAGATAGATAGATAGGTAGGTAGGTAGGTAGGTAGATAGATAGATAGATAGATATTTTCTCAGTATCCTCAACAAGTCTATATAAACTGGTGGAGACATAATGCATCTATAGGTTTAATTCATGTAGAAACAGCTATGTAGAAATTTGCAAACGTGGCTCTTTCTATGTTTTATTTGTTTGTTTTGTCTGTTTTGTATATATCGGCTACATCTTGAATATATTGAATAAATAGAAAATATTTTACAACCATCTATTCATAACATCTAACATAATGAGAATGAACAGTACCGCTGTCGCTGAGACAAGGCAGTTGTGGGCACTACGAGTATCACAACATTTAATGTGGACTAAAGTTACTTTTCTAAAAATTTGCAGTAATTTTATTTAGTATCATTCTTGACTATATCAAATATCAAACATATTAAATCAATTGAGAAGGGTCAAAATTAACCATTTTTCATGTAAAATGCCAGGAAAAATATGTAGTTTTTATAATTTGATCGGCGTTTAGCAACTGGTAGTCGGAATTCTTCAGGCCCTTCTCAAAAATTATTTATCTGTTTGTCGTAGGTTAAGTCACGTGATTTGGTAGGCGGAGCGATCTGTCGTCTGGTGTAAGGTCAATTCCATCTTCTCGATAGACAGTGGGCTCTCACTCCACAACCCAATATAAATTTCAAAATGTCTCTAAGGGAGTGGAAAGAGTGAGATAAAACGGTTTAACTAGTTCTGTGAGAGGCAGCTACAGTGTTCTAAATCAGCATCCTCACCAACGATAATGAAACTTTTGGAGTCTATACGAACCAAATTATACTCAAAAAGATAAGGAGGATATATTTTGTATATACTAAATAACGGTTGGTACCAGTGTATATGACGGTGACTCATGCGCACCCCATCCCTCCCAAATAATAATAATAATAATAATAATAATAATAATAATAATAATAATAATAATAATAATAATAACAATAATAATAATGATGATTAACGTGAAACTACCGAAACGTTTCCTATACTAAGTTTCCTTTACAGATATATTTTAAATTATACCTTTCAAAAGCTTAAATGCATCAACGTACGGGGCTTACTCACCTTGGATTCGCACTAAAAGTTCCATGCCACATATTACTTCCTTACTTGCTCACGCAACCCACCTCTTCCCACAAAATTATATTCTTGGATCATTTTCTTATAATAACGCTTTGTCAATGTAATATATATATATATATATATATATATATATATATATATATATATATATATATATATATAGAGAGAGAGAGAGAGAGAGAGAGAGAGAGAGAGAGAGAGAGAGAGAGAGAGAGAGAGAGAGAGAGAGCTTGGTCAGGGACCCTCTGCGTCTTTTAAATCCTATCTCTATAAGTCTAATATAAGCACAATATTGCTACAGTTTGTAGTAAATTGGTAGATTTATTGAACTTTATTTTAATTTACAATTTTTATTTAATTGGTACATCTATTTCAAATATTTTTAATTTTTACACGAACCTTCTACATCTCTGTGCAAATACTTTCGTATGCATTCCATTCCAAGTGAATGGACTGACCAAGTTAAGCCCGCACCGTTCCTTTGGAAACCAAATTACCTATTCATATTCTTGACTAGCTTCATCCAACTGCATGCTGGGGCGCCATTTGGGTCTTTGTTTGCGAAGTACGTATAATAGTAACGATCTGAATCACTAAATAGTTGGTTAGGAAGTGTCCGAAGGCAACCGAACAAATAGCGGAACATACCAACACCGTTTCATTCACTTCAAAATAGAAATATGTGAGATCCACTGTAATCAACAAGCATCCAAGTGGTCTCCACTAAGATGGCGATGGATAACAGCTCAACCATTTTCTTGGTATGGAAATGCATACATTAATATTTTCAACGAGATGCGGAAATATGGTTTAAAAATTAAAAATATTTATCACAAATGAATCATTTTCAAGCAGATTTTAGCCGTGTAGCCTTGTTATTTAGTAATGTGTAGATACGAGTATAAGCCGCAGAGGAACTGGAGAAGCTATAAATAATTTTGTTCGATAACTGGTACTATGAGCTAAATGCGATGCTTTTTAAATAAAGTCCATGTACAATGAGCGTGTTCAGTTGTAGTCTGATAGTTGCTTAATCCTCAAACCTGGAATCTATGTACGCTCATTGGATCAAAGTCGATAACGGGGAATCTCTTTGGAGCGGGAAATCCACTTCCTTGCTGTTGAGGATTTTCGGGTCTTTGCCTTCCTCCTTCTACTTGTGATCTTCTGTGCACGAGATTCTGTCCAGCATTCTGTCTCATATGGACTCGGTTACGTCCAACAGTGTGTCCAGTGTTTTGCGAATTTATGCCACCACTTCGTCCATGCTGCAGCTTGTTGTCTCTGACATTCCATCCCACATTTGTTGGACTCGAGTCAGTAGTTGAAGGTTCTGGGGTATTTGTTGTTGGGACAGTGGGTGTAGTAGGTGTTGTCTGTACTTCAGTTGTATTATATATATACTTTGATGTCACGACATTTGTCTTTGCATCTGCTGAAACTATATTTCCATTTATCTCAATCTTGTCTGTCGTGGTCGTTGCAGATGATTCTATAATAGATGTTTTATTGTATGTTTCCGGTGGATGGGCCTTATTAATTTCATTAACTGTTACTTGAATATTTTTACTGTCGGGATCAGTGACATTTTGATGCTTGAATGGACCATGTAGGTCAAGCCCTATGCCAACATTGACATTTTTCGTCTGCGCGAGACCCGTAATGTTGACAGGTACCTGAAATGGAATTTTCATCCCACCAGGAAATTCAAAATGGAGTCTCAGGTACAAAATTGGTGGAGCACCAAAATGGACTGTCAGAGGTATATTGGCTGGACCAGCAAGTTGAACACGGATTGGTACCATCATCGAAGGTTTGTGCTTCATCTGTTCAGCTTGCACAGGATCAAGAGGCATTATAGCTTTAGGTATGCCATTGACATCAAGTGCTTGACTTGAGTTAACCTTTCTACTCTGAGAAGATTCCAATTTTGTAGGGTCGGCGTGAACCTTATCTCCGTGTAAATCATCATAATGTTGGTTGACACCTCCGCCATTGTACAATGATTTGGTGGACAAAGGATGATATTGATGATGTGGCTCATTGACTATGGATTGCATTTCGCCTGGCTTAGCTGATTTTATTGGAACTGATCCTGTACTATCGTGTGTGAGTACATTTTGTACAGGAGAGAACGATTTCACATAACCATTGTCGACATATCCTTGTTGATGATCTATGGCATTTTGAGCGTCCGCATGATTTGAAACAGAGGAAGATTTTGCTTTCAAGCGTTCCAAATATTCTTGAATGAATGTAGTATTCCGAATATGTGGAGGAAGCTGGTCAACTGGTAGAGGCTTATCTGTTTCCTTAGCTTGAGCTACCAGTTTGCGGTCCAGCATGACAATAGTCGGTCCTTTTCTGTTCTTCAGTTCTTGAAGTATCTTTGGATCAACCTTCAGTTCATGAAGACGGGGACGAAGATGCTGAGATGCTGAAATAATTCTGGTCATAGCATCGTTGGCATGTACCTTTAAGTCTGAATTATGATTCTGCGCAGGATTGAAAAACTGACTAAAATGGCGTCCAAACTCAGCAGCGTTGGCCATGCGTATTGCCGCCTCTCTTAACTGCTTCAGGGTAGGGTTATCGTATGGTACTAGAAATAAAATGGGATAAATTTGTAGCAAACTTTGATATTTGAACACGAAAAAATCTACAGTTTTTATTTTATCGCACATGATGTGGAAGAATTTAAAGCACCAGATCTGAATTTAAATTAGCAGAAAAATAGTTTAGGTTGATTCTGACACTCTGTTTCAGTTAATTAAAGTGAACAACCACTATATCAATTAATTTGTAAATATTTAGTGAATACATTATTTATAGGAGATCGTTCAGCCTCCAATATGAAATACAGACAGGAATGTCTACTCGAGCATGTAAATAATAGACCATGGTCAACAGAGCGTGAAGCTCCATATATTTCTCACCTTGAATCCTTCCGTCAATGGCAGATATATTTTAAGAAAAAGTAAATTTGCATTTTATTTTTTCTTGTAGAATTAATTTTACGTAAAAGCAAGAGAATAATATGAAGGATCTTATTTTCGTGTGCCTAAACCTTCAATTATAAAATCGGAAGTATACTTTCTAATTAAAAGCAACGTAAGTTTGAAATAAAGTGGGATTTGGCGTCTTTTAAGAATGACGAAATTACATAATAGTGCGTCAGTACAAAAGGTACTGGAATTGTAAATTCTGATTTGCTGGGAATTATGAAGTCATTTGTCTCTGTTGATTTGAAGAATAGACAAAGATACGTTATTAAATTCTTATGATGAATTTAATCTTTCCACTTGGCATTAGATTCGTGATATGAAGCTTAGCAAACAAAACGTTTTCTTAATACATTATGAAGATGGTGGATGGGTAGATATATTATTTTGACATGAATTGTGTATTGCGGAACAAGTATAAGCAAACAGATTAATTTTCAACCTGCATAAACAATTACAAAGCCCTCAAATCCTCAAGCTCTTCTGGGAGTATTAAGCTGGTCAAAATAACAATAGTAGCAATAAAATAGTGTATTACGAAATAGCAAAAAGACGGTAAAGGATCTGTAAGGTAAAGACAATAAAAGAAGCAAACAATGGCCATTTTCCCGATCATCTCACCCTGAACAAACTGTGTTCCCTCTTTCTTGGATCGTGTGCCTAGAATGTACAATTGTGCTTCTTTTAAATCAATTCAACAATGAAGATTGGAATTATTAGATTATTTTAAATTTCATTTGAACCACGGGTTTCAAAAAAATCATTCTTCAATCGTCATAGATTTGATTTGTTTTAATGGTATGAATTCGAATTCCAAATTTTAATATTTCATCTTATTTCTAGATTATGGAATAAATGAGTACTAATTTAAAGTAGTGGTTACTCTATGACAATTACCATATACTCGGTAATGCACACATGTATGTCAATAATATTTCTACTATTGTAAATTTAGTCTGATAAATACATGCAAACTATGATAAATGAAAGCAGATAGAATTGAAAACATTGGAAAAAGTTTAAGGATACCAGCTGTGTGTTTAATAATAATAATAATAATAATAATAATAATAATAATAATCAATGGTATGTCACTGCAAATTAGAAATAATTTAAGCATGCATGTGTTAAAATGACAAACGTATCTTCTTTGACAAATAATTACAAAACAAAATTACACTAAAGGTACCTGCAAGAAAACTCGGAAGAAACGGAAATGCAAATTAGAATCACGATAATGAATATGTGAAACGGATGTTGTTGTTGTTGTGGTGGTGGTGCTTAACGCCATTTTTCAGCACACGATAGGCTGCTATACATGGCGGCCAGTATTAATGGTGGAGGAAGAAACCGGGAAATCACCGGAAAGAACCACCGACCCACGAGAAGCTACTGGCAAGCTTTCTCACATATCCACATTCGCCCTCACATATCCACATTCGCCGAATCTTAGACTCGAACATACGCAGACAGCGGTGACATGGCAGTGATCCATAACGGACAGCGCTTTAGACCACTGGGCCACTCGGGGTATCCTGAAACCATGAAGAAGCTAAGGAAATATTACGCAAGCAATTAGAAGAGGAAAGTAAACAAGCAAACGATCAACAACAGCAAAATTAAAAAAAGAAAGTAAACAAACAAGCCAACGAACAACAACAGTACGTATGCAATATTTTATGAATAAGTTGCTGCTTGCAAATTTTTACTTATTAAAAACGGAAACGGACATCAAAGAACACTGTCCGAATCCTGCAAATCATTTTAATATTTCAGTAAGCCAAACACATTTAAAAAGATAAACAAAGCTACCACACATGTTCCAAATGCAACTATTTCAAATGCAAACCAATAAAAATGTTTGACACCTATACTTAAATATATTGTGTAACACGGTTATCTGTATCTGTTAATAAGGTCATTAGATCTCCTTGTATAGTTACAGTGCACATTATTATACACAATTTTGGCAGAATCACCTTAATTGGTTAGTATAAATGGCAACAGCTAGATGTGGAGTATCCTTTTGATATTTAAGGGTATGGGAATTAAAATTGGTGTTTAATGTTTAGCTTAAAATACAAATAATGTCTTAGTTGATTTCGTTTGATTTTGTGTTTTACGGTACAGCAACACAAGTAGCTTATTTACTGCCAAGGAAATTGGTGTGAAGCACTTTGTCCAAAGTTAAACACAGAAACTGATCCTAGTTGATCTAATTTTTCCCAAAAATTTTGTCAACTGATTAGTCAGATATTAAAGTCATTGAAAATGTTCGTAAAAACAATTTATAAAAAATTAAAACCTCATTGATGAAACAATGAAAGAAATCATTGAGTTTGACCCTCAAAAATGGAAACAAGATTTTAAAAATCAAACAAAAAATCAAACAATTTCCCTAAAACAGCAAAAACACCACAACTCATTTGTTAGTTACTAAATCTCGTTGAATTTCACTCCAAAAAGAATATCAAAATACCACATCAAAGAAACATTACAATGTCATTTATCAGACATTAAAAATATTGACTTAACTTTAAACTCTTCCAAATCCAAACCCCTCAAAAATGTATGCAAATGATTTCAAAACAAATATCAATATATTTTAAGAATCGATGTTAAAATTCGTGTTCAACAATTATTCATTGGTAGCATTTAGAAAGTAAAGCAGTGTATAAAATGAAAGAAATATTCTAATACATTTGCACAGTAAAGAATATGAGTGTGACATTTTCAGAGATCCTTGGGCTATGCTGTCCCAGAATCTCCACACACTGCTACTGTAGATTGATATTTGAAGTCCTAATCATATAACCTACCTTATATTTAAAGATGTTCCATTGGTATCACGTATCAGGTAACGAAATAAGCTACTGCAAATAAGCTATTTTAGATCTCTTTTTTAGATCGCTAACTTCAATTGGATTTGTATCTAATTACCGGTGATAAGTGTGTGTGTGTATATATATATATATATATATATATATATATATATATATATATATATATATATATATATATATATATATATATATATATAGAGAGAGAGAGAGAGAGAGAGAGAGAGAGAGAGAGAGATAGATATAGATATATATGTGTGTGTGTATATGTGTGTGTGTGTGTTCATGCAAACATACATACATACAGACATAAATACATACATATTGATTAACTTGGGCAAAGCATCAGCACATTTCCAAGTTTCAATGTGTGCGAATATTTCGACAGTATAGTTTTCAAACTTCTGCTAAATCTTTTAGCCACAAAGGCTGTCGATTCTTTTTTTTTCAACCTTTCGATTCATAAATTAATTTCCATCATCAAAGTGTATATTCTCTGGTGTTCGCTCTTTAGCAATATTACTACATAAGTCGTATATTCATTTCATTTCTCTGGATGCACCTTTTCACTGTGAATTTACAGAAAATATGCATCACAATCAAAATGTATTTATATCCTTCATTATCTTCTTTTATACATCGGTACCCACAGTATGTATTGCCACTGTGAATCAATGTCATTTACGGAACTCCACTTGTAACAAATACTATTCTCACTTGTTCTTGCAATTTGATGGTGAATTGTTGATCGAACCATTCTTTCCGTTCTGTGTATTTGATCTTCTGCTTACTTTGGTTGATTTTGCCAGAGATGATTTATATTATCATATGTCACATGAATTTCGGGATTATTATAAGTGTGCCTAATCGTAAGAGTTGTAGATAAAATCTAATTCTGGCGCAGAGACCCCTTAAACTACCCCTAAACAAGTACAGATCGACTACCTCATCAACATATCACAATATATTTAACAACGGTCGACCACCCCATGATTATTCTGATCATGACTAAAACAACATTATCTTTGTGAAGTATCACAGACAATATATTCAACAACGGTCGACCACCTGGTCAACACCCCATGATTATTCTGATCATGACTTTGTGAAATATCACAGACAATATATTCAACAACGGTCGACCACCTGGTCAACACCTCATTATTACTATGGATTTTCTGGAATGTTCTATGATCAGGCAAAAGATAGTGAATTTCCATAGTACTCAATCACGTGATTTTCTAGAATATACTATGAGCAGGCAAAATATAGGGAATTTCCAGAATAATTTAATCACGTGATTTTCTAGACTGTTCTAGAATATAGGGAATTTCCAAAATTAATTTTCCAGAATAGCAGTATATAAAGCAGTTAGAATTTTCGTAGTGGTCATTGCACTGCTGCACTTTCTAGAGCACATTTTCACCGAACGAAAATATAAGTAAAAGTTTTAAAACATTGATTATATGTCGTCATCACTAATCAACATTTCAGCCACTGATATTAGAAATATTTCATCCTCACGATGGTAGAGACTAAACTTTACTTTATTGTGGATTATTAAGAGGATATTTTGTCGATAAAATATACTTTTGATCGATCGAGATCGATGGTAAGTTTAGTATATTTGGTTGAATTATCGGATCATGAAAGTTTATAAATCCCGCTGATAATTTCTGGCTTAATTGTTAAAGGTAACTGAAATACTCGCTGTTATCAGATCTGATAAGCGAATATTTTGGCTTGTCATGAGCCGCTGTTAAACATATAACTGTTGCTTCATTATTAATTTCAACTGTCAACTGTTTGCTGTCCATCATTAGATATTTGATGTTCCTATTGTAGCTATTTGTCAATGTCTAATTTTCAAACATTATTTTTAAAGTTTAGATAAAATTGCATACCGTAGTCGGAAAAGATTAAGTCACGTATAGAATTACCGTTAGATTTATCGTCAACGACTTTGCCAAATGAAAAGATAATATCGAGTATAGATCTACATCATGACAGTACCCAATTGCAAATGTATCTACTCAATTTTGACAATAACGTTTGTCATCAAAATTACTTAATCCACACTTAATGATGACATCTGTTTTGAGTTTGTGAAGTTTTGTTCGAATAAACACTGCTCTTATAAAACTAACACCACCTTGAAGCACGTACTTGTAATCGTCAAATTTCATTAACCTTTTTAACCAAATCGAGAGGCAGACGTTTTGCCCTTATCGTTATTTTATTATTGTCTAACAATACCGCATACATTTTAATGCGCAATCCAATAAAGAATTTGATGGTACTCGAATTCATTTAATCTTTAAACTTACCAATAACCTTTTTGTTTGTATCGTCATGAAATTTACCGTCACGAGGATAATCGGAAAGAGCAAACAGATGTCGATTATCGTATATGTCCTTATAGACGTCCTCATATTAAAATTTCATACACGAGCGAATCGGTATCAGTAAACAATAGTCTACCGAAAGGCCTCTGATTTTTTAAACAATTGTAATAAAAATCACACGGAAGCTCCAACGTAAATTGACTTGTTTAGTTCTAGATTTGTTTTTCTTCTTTGTATCACAACAAGAGTTTCATTAAAAATTTTCACACTAATAAAATCATCGTCCGACACCAGTTTATTTCTGCGATTGATATCATTAACGTGCTCGATATTTACTCGTTTTCTAATGTTTTTCAAAATCGGTTTTTGGTGCAGCTCTTCTAGAAGTGTTTGAGTTAATATAACCTCTCATCCACGAGAGTGATTAAACCTTAAAACTCTATGAATTTTTATCGGAGACCAGCATTTACTGCTTGTTTTAACATTTTAAAATGCAAAACATGTTGTTCTTATTGAGTAAATTTGGTACTGGTTGTTTAACCATAGAATTTTTGTTGCGGTGATGCCAACGCTTTTTGTTCCTGAAATAACATACTGTAATTTATTATCATCGATTCCGCACAGAAAGGATAATCGTTATGTAAATTGTATATCCAAGTTGGATAATCAAGATCAACCTCAACGAAGTACGAAATATTGTCGGGTATCTTTTTATCTGTCTCTGATGGAAATTGTTCAGCCATAATCCAACAAAATCCACCAAAAGGCATTGGTTATGCCATAGAATAACCGTACAAATTATATACTTAGAAGGAAGCTTAGGATTATACTCTTTTAAATATTTGCTGTTTCCTTCAATATATTTCTGTTATCACGCTAATACAACCTCGGATACCTTTCTCGCTAAAATTGAACATCTCAACATCAGTCAGTAATTCTAAACTTACTTTACTAAACTTTAAGAGAGCATCCATCTTACAATAAAATTTATTTCCAATTATCTTGTGCATATTTGAACTCGTCACAGATGATAATTTCATTTTTAAGTTGCGAGTAAAATTTATCCTTGTCAAGTAAAAAATATTTCATCAAATCGTACGGAAATGCACCTTTTTTAGCCAGTATATTAAATTTATCTCTAAAACAGTCTCATAGGTTATCAAACTCACTACATCCTTTTACCAGCTCATCTAACGATGATGCCATAAACTGTAAGCAGTCAATAAAACGAAAATTACCTAAAGTAACTGACATACACTTTTCAAAATTATTTGGAATGCACTTAATTACGTTATCAAGTTTTAAACGAGATATTATGTCAGGATCACCATAAGCTTCTACGATAATGTGATTATCATATCCTCGGAAGTTGTTAATAACTGGAATAAAATTTGGAGCGTGAAATTTTAAATTACACTGATCATGAGCCGCTCCACGATATTGCCCAGTCAAATGACAATGGTCACGTACTTTTTTATTATCAGGCAAGTCCAAAGTTTTTTCACAAATATGATAAAATTCCGCTTGCTCGTGATTAGATTTGTCTTGGTGTCAGTTTTATCATTGGAGTTGTTCTTAAACGATTAAATATATCATCAACTTCGCTAATTAACTACTTGAGAAGCCAGACAGCTGGATTTTTACCATGATATAATTTGACTGGTTTGGATAATCTCAAATCAGTACAACAAACTACCCCACATGGAACATGGTTTTAAATTTTTATTGTGCACGTTTGGTTACAATTATTTTCTACGCCAAGCACAGGCTGAAGTAAGCATTTGAAATCAGCGTATATAACGAAAGGAATTTTTAGTTTTTGATTGTAATTAGTAAACTTCAATAAACTATTTTTTGGACAGCATTATTGTTCGTTTTACGTCACTACAGTAGCGCAAATGCTTTTGTAATGTTTCATTTTTAATCCGAACATAATGATTTTATTAAAACAGCAAGTTTATTGTCGATTGTGAAGCTTTTTCTGGAATATATCTCGGATAGACGTTTTCTTTTTCGTCTTGTCCAAAAATGTTCATTGAACCATTTTTTTTTTTTTTTTTTTTTTTTTTTTTTTTTTGCTTTTCAAACTTTGGTATTTGATTTTCTGAAACTAGAAAGTCAATACCATTAAAATTTAATCTTGAGACGTGACTAAGATAATTGTCAACACGATCAGCGTCTTTTTCTGCTGAATGTAGCGCAGAAAGAATAGCCCACTGGAGACATGTTATTGACGTTTATGCAGCATTTTTTACTTTTTATTTTTCCTGGAAGGTCAGTATACGAACTACCGCATAATACGTTATGTTTTATTGTGTGAAATAAGATTTCATTAATAATTTCAAACTTCCAACCCGAACCTGATTCGGTAAATTCTTCTATCCTTTTCCAAATTCCTTGGTGTATCTCACTAGCCAGTGACAATAGATCAGTCGCAAGCAAACCAGGCCTAGATTTTGAATTAATATACGAGTCTGCAATTTCCTTGACGGTCGATTTTTCCGTCACAAGCAGCTTTGAAAATATAACATGATATTAGACCAATATTTTTAGACCCATATGTTTCTCAAGTTTACGTTTTACCGTTGGCTCTAGCAAATGATAAAGATTTGTAGCTGTGAAATTTACTAGTACGATTTGTTCATCGAACCGATAACTGTTATCAAATCCTGTAAAGGCAGTGGCTATTATTTCAAGATTAATCCAATATCATACTGTTATTCAGAATCTGGTTATATTAGTGGATTGTAATAAACAGAAACGTTTGCGATGTTTCCTGTTGTCTGCGAAGAATCAAGTAATAATGTTGTTGATGTGAGTGGCATTATATTAATATTTTTAGACAAGACCACTATGTAAAATTTCATACTCGTCTGATGTCAGTATTTCGCTTGATCTAAGATAATATAGTATATTCATAATTTCGTTATCAATCTCTTCATTTTCATTACGAGTGGTCTAAAGCGCTGTCCGTTACGGATCACTGCCATCTCACCTCTGTCTGCGTGGGTTCGAGTCTAGGATTCGACGAATGTGGATATGTGAGAAAGCTTGCCAGTAGCTTCTCGTGGGTCGGTGGTTCTTTCCGGTGATTTCCCGGTTTCTTCCTCCACCGTTAATACTGGCCGCCATGTATAGCCTATCGTGTGCTGAAAAATGGCGTTAAGCCCAACAACAACAACAACAACAACAACAACAACAACATTTTCATTACCAGCTTCTTTTGATGATATCAACATGAGTCGGTCGGCTATGTCTGCGTTCGATGTAAATACTTTAATTCCAGATCCAGTCGTTTCCTCTGGTAATGATTTATCTCGTTTTCTTTCATACTCATCAATCAGTCCTTTAAATTTCTAACATTTACCATTACCTTCTGGTTTACTTCGATATCAACTTGCTGTTTAACCTAAAATATCAGCAAGAACGCCTTCTCTCATTATATGAAACGCATCACGCATTTCCTCGTTTGTGCCAGCTTCTTCAAGCGCTTCTTCAGCTATTGGAAGATCCACAAAATTTTCTCCATTTCGTCGCAATCGTCATCGCTCCATTTTCGAATGTTGTTAAAATCGTCAAGTTTGTTTTTTAGCAAATATTTTTGAAGAAAATTATTTAATTTGTTTTCAGTTATTTGTTTCTCTAGCTTTTTTCTGTAACGTCTTATATGTTCCTCAAAAAAATCATTTCTATGATAGCTTATATTATTCTTTTTGTTCATCAGCTAGTTTTTTAGTGTACATTGACACATTTTCTATCAACCTCCTCAACCCGGCTAGATTAACCGTCAGTCTTGCTATCGCATGTTGAAGAGCACGAGGATTGCTTATTAATCTGGTAAACTCAGAATGTCGTGCAGCAGGATCAGGATGTGTTTTACAAGTTCTTCTGCAATTGTTTTATTATCTTCTTTCGATCTTTTCCCGAGTAAAATTAACAAACCTTTTTCTTGAAATCCTTAAGCTTGACTGCAGATAATGTTGATATTCTGGTTGCTTGCAAAGTACTGCTTCAGTAACAGGTTTGAAAAACTTAGTAATTTCTTCCTTTGCTTGAACTTGTCCACGCCAAACTTCTTCCACTTTTTTTTCTTAAAAGCTGCTCGTGTTTTGATAAACTTCTTAAGTAATTCGATTTTTTTATGCTTGTCTATTCTTTTCTGTAAGCTTTGCAAAATTCGCCTATAAAAACGTGCCAATACAACAATGAATCATTTTAGCCGGATCACGCGCTAGCTTATCAAATAAAAAGGAAATGTATTTTTCTTGGTTCCTTCGTAATATAATTCAATAATTTATATTTCGTTACATCACCATATTGTTCGTTTGCGATATTTCTAACGTCAACATTGTACAGTCTGTGAAATAATATAAAACAACCCGTATTTCGACGAATAAGTCTATCGATGTTGTTTGTAATAGCCTTAGGCAAGATAGGCCGTATTATATCTTTTATTACGCGACAATGAAAAATAAGATCTTGTTTATCTCCTCGTTGTTTAGCGGAATATCGTCAAATACAATCATTTTTGCTCAGATGAATCAAGTTTGTTAATTGGAATTAGTGTCTCTGCTTGTCTTAGGAAAAATATATCATTACCAGCGTCATGTTCATCACGAAGTTTATCAATGTACTTGCTTAATAATTCGTATTTATCCTGTTGCGGGTTAATTGTGTAAATATATGCCCTATCATAGTTAAAGTTATTGTTGAGCAAAAGATTTAATAACGATTTTTTCCCCGATCCAGTTCGCCCAACAAAATAACGACAACCTGGAAGTTCGTTATTATGTTTATGTTACACTAATCGTTTGGTATCAAAATGTAATATTTTCGCCATTGTTGTTATATAATTTTATGTAATATAAAATATTTATAACATTAAATATAATGAGCTATTAAACAAAATTTGGAACATTGTTGATAGATTCATCAGCCGAATCTCAGCAAGGTGACTTATCTAGATACGCAACTCTTGATCAACTTAGAAATCAAATCAACAATTTATTAAATATCACAAGTGTAGATCAAAATGAAGACGTTGTTTTCCATGACAAACAAGGACGATTATAAACAAGTAATGTACAACTGTCAGATATACTTGCACGAATTCCTTCCGCGATTGTTAGTAATATTGTTACTTTTACTGATCAAGGTAAAATAAAAGATTCCGGTAAGTCAGTTAACAATTATGTCAAGAAAGCTGGTGATTCATTCACGGGAAACGTTATCAGGAATAAAACTAAAATTATAGACCATGGAAACCCAACCGCAGAAAATAAAGCCGCAAGAAAAATACGCGGATGATCAAGGATCTAAGTAATATTAGCTAACGGCGGTATAATGCGCGCATTTCTCAACATGAATAACAATGGTACTAGTAATCTTAGAACACTAGAGTCTGATTTTGATGCTGCAACTAAAAAATATGTTGATGATAGCAATATCCCGACAAAGACGTCATTAATCACAATCAATGATGAAATGACATCTAATACTAATTTTTATAATCACATACAACTGTTTATGAATTTTTGCAGAAACGTGGACAGAACTACTAACGAATATTTTGGAAGTCCACCAATTGTTGACATTAATGCAAGACTCAACGATATTGTTAGTGGCATTCCTAATATTGTTACTAAAACAAATCTGATTAAAATTCCTCACAAGCAGATTATCAATTGGGTATAAACAGTATCATCAGATTCAGCAACATGGGCACTAGAAAATAAAACTATCAAACATACTGCAGAAGTCACTGATTTATATAGGTTGTCCGTATTTAGTGGTGCAAAATTTACTATATTTACCACATATCTATGGCGTTATTCAGCCGATAATTTTTCTGAGACTGGATCTATACTTCTGAATAAAAATGCCAAAGAAATGTTTATGCTGGTAGCATATTATAAAATATTAACCGCAGCGTCCTACTGGTGGTGTCTGGAATTTGTAGCTGAAACTCCTCGATTAATTACTTAGGGATTGGCACTATTGTATAAAATCTGTAATCAAATATTATAATGAAAAAGTATAGGTGGTTTTAATCACATTTCAAAAGAAATTCAAAAACAAGATGTTGACGCGTTAAGGCAATATTACAAATAATATCATTTAAAAAAGTGTGAAAAAATGCTATAACAAAATACTTTGGATAACATTATATTTGCATTGTTGATAATCGGCACTGGTACAATTTCAAGTGGAGCATCATTAAATCCATTTGTGTTAATAATATCCGGCGTTGGTGTTTCTCTTTCAACAGCGTGTAAAATATTGAACCTCGATTCGCGACTAAAAGAAATGCTTGCAAAATGGCTAGTATCACCTACTAAAAATTACTTGATCAGATAAGATCTTACTTACAGGGTATCAAATATGATATGGGTGATTTAATAAGCTAGTTTCGTACTATTGACAGTATGTTAACAGATATTCTATCAATGAGAGTCAGCAAGTATGAAACAGATTATCAAAGAAAAGTATGATAATGATAGGGTATGAAGTTTTATATAAACAATAAAAATAATGTTTGAAATATTTTTCTTACCTTTTCGCCCGGTGAAGATGTCCTCTTGAAAGTGAAGCAGTGCAATGACCACAATAAAAATTCTGACTATTTTATATACTGCTGTTCTGGAAAATCCCTTTGGAAATTCCCTATATTCTAGAACATCATTGACAATCACGTAATTGAATTATTCTGGAAACTCCGTTTTGCCTGTTATTCTAGAAAATCACGTGATTGAGTAGTATGGAAATTCCCTATCTTTTGCCTGATCATAGAACATTCCAGAAAATCCATTGGAAATTCCCTCAGTAGTAGGAAAAAGATTAGTTATGGCGCAGAATGCTCTAAAATGACTCCAAACAAATGCAACCAAATACATTATCATATGAGATGTTTTCAAAAAATGATGATATATATGTTTTAGACATAAGTAAGATAGTAATACTGAGGTGTTGACGAGACGGTCGACCGTTGTCGAATGTATTGTCTGTGATATTTTACAAAGATAATGTTGTTTTAGTCATGATCAGAATGATAATTGTGTGTTGATGAGGTAGTTGAGCTGTACGTGTTTAGGAATGTTTAAGTTGTCTCTGTGCCAGAATCAGCAGTTTTTACCTACTACTATTAGTGCATAATACGTTCTTACCGAGAATTGGGATATCGCTACAATTTGCTTCAGTAACACGACTTGATTTAATCTCCACTTGAGCTCTTACGTTCAAAGGTAAAGGTACAAAAAGCAAAGCAAGCTTCAGTCATTGGCAGAAATTCAACTTTGAGGATTATGGCGCATTTTTGCCTCACTTGCAATCTAAAGCAATTACCAGTCAGGTCCTATGACGGGAGTCAAAACCTACACTACTAGCGCAGTTTAGGTATATAGTCAAAATATTTTACCTTTATACCATGGACACGGCTATATGTAAGTCCTTAAAAAGTAAAATAAGTGGCTTCCTTCCAAAGCTTATAAACTGACTTAATTTATATTTATATTCGATAAATACAAAAGTCATAACATTATTAAATATGTTAATTTCTAAGTAAACTTGTAGCATTTCAGTTAAAATAAGTTCACAGTGAAAGAGCATATATTTAATATTGAAACATTTTAAGCATATTCAATCATATGTGATATGTGATCTTCAAAATCAGTCACCACAAACAATCAGTGATTTCTGGATATTTTTTAAGAATATTTTACCATAGAATAGTTGTCGCCATTCAATAATTATTAGAAAGAAATTTATCTTTACCACCGAAAAACAACTATAACAAAAAAATGGAAATTCCTTAGTACGACAGAAACTATTCCTAAATAAAGGTTGCTCTGAATGTTATATAGATTTCAGACAGTTATATTGTTCAACCCACAATAACCTAAGCAATCCATTGAACAGTAAATATATACACTAACAAAACATACATCCACAATAACCTAAGCAATCCATCGAACAGTAAATATATACACTAACAAAACATACATCCACAATAACCCAAGCAATCCATCGAACAGTAAATATATATACTAACAAAACATACATCCACAAAAACCTAAGCAATCCATCGAACAGTAAATATATACACTAACAAAACATATATCTACAGAAAACAAAATTTCCCACGTAATATGGCGGTTTAATAAACAAAAAGAGGAAATATGATTTTCTTTTGCCTAACAGTTTTATTCTGGTCTACGATACCACATATATTTAAGACGTTTGTAACATTCTTTCCGGATCATACTATCTCTTTTATTCACTTTTCAGTCATAATTTACAATCTTCATTTATTTATCAGACTAAATTTCAAACAGCACAAGTAACAGAAATAAGTAGTTTGTTCAAAGCACAGAACGATGGATAATGTATATCGGTCATTTTCTACAGGCATATTTGTGCATTTTCGATGGAACAGCAATAATTTTAAGGTAGACCTGAATGCCAAAGAAAGTGGTTGCTTAGAGTCAGTGGACTGACATGTCTTGACATCTTTGGAATGTGTATTATACTAGACGTGTACGTCATGGAGTTCTTATCATTGTGTTGGCTTGCAATCATCTTCAACATAAATAATAGGTACGTACTCTAAACAAATCTTAATCCAAATTTATTTCAAACATTATGGGAGGAAATTAAACATAGTACGTAAACAATGTCAGAGTCTTAATTCAGGTATTTCAGGTAGAAATGCAATATTTAGTACGAGCAATATTCAAGTCGTTGACAGACATTTAAATAGCTTGTGTTATTCCAATAGAAGATAAGGAAGAAAAACATGTGTCTGAAATTGATTGAAATATAAATTTTATCACATACGGTGTTGACGTTATGAAATTGTTTGCGAGCTTTTGAAATATTAGGCAAAACGTTAAACCGCGCCTTCAACAATTCTGGACTAATTGTACAATATCTGTCTGAGAATGACATAAAAACTGAGTCGGTTCATCCATGTCTGGATAATATGACAAATTTTGAGATAATTAAATGTTATTGCTAATGAAGGGACACCAGAGTGACTATATAACCCTAATAGTCGTGTGTAGTGATGAAATATTAGCACTTTAGGACATTTTATTGTCTACTCGGTAGAATACATCAGTTAATTTTAATTAATGTCTAATTAGTATAGCAACGTTTATTTTGTTTATGTATCAGGTTAATAGACCATTTTGAATCTTATTTTGATTCGTATAGTTTGCCTAGCTCATAGTCTTTTCGTAATGCAACATGTATTTTAATGTTATAAAATGTAGAACTTTGATCTAAGTTAGAGTTTCAAGGATATTAGTCTTTAGTATTCAAATTTCCTTGCATTTTTTATCCATATTTAATAAGGGTACAACTTAGTTTTTGATAATCTCTTTCTAAATTAAAGTTGTTTCTAATAATCCCTTTTTAAATCTATGCTCAATACTGGCATGAATTGGAAACATTAATGGAATACCAAAAATTGTTTTCTTCTTATCTTGTCTGCCCACTTATTTTTTGTTCATCACAATTGACAAACAGACCCCGTAGACTATATTTTTGTACATTTGTTTCAATTCCAAATTCAGTCTGTAATGCTATGTATGACACACTAAATATTTATTTGTGAATGTGACATTACTTGCAAAACTAAAAGCCGTTACCTTGTTGAAGAATCTGTCCAAAGACTGTAACAAACATTACGCTGAGCAAAAGCACGGTTCGCTGAACACACTGCAACCTTGCCTAGAACGTTAAATATAGACAGTAACTGTAATATTTTCAAACATAATATTATTTCGTAAGTCTCTCTCGACCGATCTTGATCAATTTATGGATATTTTATTAACTGATCAATTGACCGATCACTGTTCTCTCGTCTGTCATCACAAGAGAATATTTTGGTAAGTAAAATGCGGATGTTTATCCTAATTTACAGTTGGTATATAGATCAGCTGCGGCGTAAAGGTGCTTATTTGGTTCGTTCAGTTAGCAAGGATAAACGTGTTTTGAGATGTAACGCCATCAATCTGTTTTATTTATTATGACTTTAGGGAGGTCATGACCATTCTTGTTTTCACAGTTGTAATATACGTGAAGACAAACGACAAATGGAGCTAAAATTACGTATTATTCTGGACAATCGACCGTTTCCAGAACAAAAAGCCTGGTGATTAAACGTGACGCGTAAATCTTTTCTTTGAGGTTTTGTTTTCTTTGTTTAAAGATACGTGAGCAAATTATATAGTGCCTATGAAATATAAGTAAAGTGTCCACCTAAGGAAACACCACAGCAGTCATTTGGGGCTGGTCTGGGCAAGATTCGAACCCATTGCCTTTTGACTACAAATCCAGTACGGTAACCACTGAATCAATGTGGCTGTGTAAAAGAAACAGACACATCTATCATCAGAGCCTGTCTTCGTTACAAACGTCAAACACTTATATTTATTATTATGACCGAAAATCTTGCCGAACCACGGTTGTTCTAAGGCTGAATGCTTCACATTATGTTTCTACTGAAACTGTAATCTCTGTTGTCGGCTAAGCTAGCCGCCTAATGTTAATGTTTCAATTTGTAGTTTGACAGATGTGGCAATATCGGGTGTGAAATGACAGAATGAATTCACGATTCAGTTTTCCATTTTGAGTATGGCTACGACAAAAAGAAATGAGGAAAATATTAAGTTCAAATGTGGCAGTCTTATGCTTTTTTATTCAGACTGTACATTTCTAAACATCATCTCAAACCAGTTATTTGCATTCAGTATGCAACCACTGTACTGAGTAAGTAAAACAAAAAATCTATATTTTCTCAGCGTTGGAGACCAAGCTGATATCTCTTCTTCCTTCTAATGTCAGCAGCTGGTTATTATCTTCATCAGAAATTTTCCATTTTTTAATGTCATCACTATTTTATCAGCCAAACAATGCCACAAAATCCGCTTGACATTCGAAATCGGGAATCTTGATTAAGACTCAAAGCAAACACTCTTGAAAATATATTCGTTATGTCTCGGACACTTTGGGACGTGAAGATAAGCATTAAATTTGTCATCAATCAGTCGTTTGTTTGTTTTTTATTTAAATGCTGCAATCTGTTGGTTTTCTTTCAACGGTTCAAAAATTAATCTAGTACTCAAGCATTCGAGACCTTCAATCCATATTATAAACATTTCTCATTCTCGAATCCTTTCATCGTTCTATCTATAGCTATTCAGTTTTTATTTTTAATCATATAACTGGTTAATGTATTTTACGGAAATAAACTGTAACATTTATTCCATAAAAATAACAATACATTTAATCATCGTTATCATCAGCAGCACCAAGAACAAAGAAAAAACAATAATGCAAAACTAAACAGTTTAAAACGTAACAATAATCTAGGGCACAGAGCCGCACGTCGTGCTTCTTGTCACAATCCACTTCTTGACTGCATATAAACCAATATTTAACAAATTTGTCTGTATAAATAGATTCCATTCCCATGAGAAGACATTAAAATGTCTGTGTGCAAACAGTTGTCTACCTTTGCTAAAAGCCAACCTTCTCTATAGCGAAAGTGATGACTTACAGCAGTAGAATTTGGCAATTTTATTTTTTTGTACAGACGAAGCACCTCAATAATTTACACCATATTTGCGTGCAAGTTTTAAATTATTATTATCGGAGCAAATTTTTAGAAAAGAAAAGAAAGAAGAAAGGCTGATTTGAAAGAAATTTCAGTTTGACAGTGTACGAATTGATCCCGTAGCAAAGCATAAACATTTTTTTTCACGATAAGTGTCATGACCATGTCCGCTGAGATGTACTTTGACTTAGCTTTACTTGAATATCTGTTAAGTTCGAGCAATGAAATTTCTTCACGAAATGCAGAATTAGATGTCTCAGTTTGTAACACCTTCACCTTCACCCTCTAACACAGAAAAGAATTGCTCTCCATTTATTTCTCTTATTAAACGTGCAGTTTCTTGACGAAAATTTAAGTTTTCAGTACTGAGATAATGGAAAGAGTGAAATCTAGATAATAGGACATATTTAAAGTCAAAATTCCATTTATGTCGTTAAGAAAGAAAAGTGTACTGACAACTGACAAGTGCGTTATTTTGTTGTAGACGCCATTAATGGCGACGGAACTTTCACCTAAACAAGTTTTTTTTAAAAAAATGATAATCATTAACCGGAAATGATTGGTGCACATTATACAAATCCTGTTTTCGCGCAAGCTCTCAAAAAAACAGTAACTGCATTTACTAGAATAAATTAGATGCAAAATATGTCAAAAGCTGTATGTGTGTGTGTGTATATATATATATATATATATATATATATATATATATATATATATATATATATATATATATATATATATATATATATATATATATGTGTGTGTGTGTGTGTGTGTGTGTGTGTGTGTGTGTGTGTGTGTGTTAAATTTCATCATATAAACTCAACCACCATTTTGGAAGTGTAATTTTGTAACAAATGATTATAAACTCACCATTTTCCTCACCAGTTCTAATATGATCCTTCTAAATGTATATTCTGCCCCTGTACTAAATGTTGACAGGAGTTTCTAATTACTTTTGTATACATGTACATGTCACTTAGTAAAACTCCAGTCATGACGTGTTTATTAATGTTAATTGTCGGCACGAATGTAAAAGCTTTGTTGGGAGAGAAAGTTTCAAGCTACTATATTACCTTTTGAAAAACGTATGCATTTTCGGTTGTACACATAACTTATTCAATTAGTGACACAAATGGATAGTTAATTGTCCAAAAAGAAGGGTTTTGAAAACTAAAAAAAAATTGACGGAAGAACACAAGAATGAATAGTACATTTACAACATTTGCGACGAGTATATTCTTAGTTTGACAACAATTTTAACAACATCATCAGGACAAAATAAGATCATTGTTCTAATGTAATGCTGTTAAGAAAACATATATTCCTCTTAACTCCAGGCGAAATTTAACAGAAACAGTTTGAGATTTTTGTGAGATGTCGCCGGATTTATTTAAATTTATTTTCAGATACGCAAAAAGATTTTTCGTTTTCATGTTACTTCAATTAACATGCAACACTGATTCGTAGGACATGGACAAGTCTCTAGAGTTCAAGAACTGCACAATAGTAGGAAAAGAAAGCTCAGGCTGTCCAACAAAGTGGAATGTCAACGCGTCTCTTATTTTACTGATGTAATTACATGAACCAAATAAGCAACGTACCTGTAATATTAAAGTGTATTTAGCAGTAACAAAAGTTCCAAGGTTATTTTATATATCTAGAAAATAAGTATGAAGAAACCAAAATAATGAAGCAATATAATATGAAAGATAATATGCAAATTAGTATGTCACGCGATGCATGGGATCGACAAAGAAGTTTTGTGTGCTCACATATGTATTCCAGACACTGAGGTTTAGGACACCGTACAACCCTGCATAGGTTTTTGAAGTTTTTTTTCTGGACATGTCATTTCACTATTACTGTCTGCATTATATTTTACTACAATGACTAGAATGACAGTGTGTGTGTGTGTGTGTGTGTGTGTGTGTGTGTGTGTGTGTGTGTGTGTGTGTGTGTGTGTGTGTGTGTGGAGAGAGAGAGAGAGAGAGAGAGAGAGAGAGAGAGATGGGTTTTCTATCAATATCAGCCTCTAATATCATCAAGTATGAAAAAGGTGACATAAGTATGCGATAAAACTGACATATTCCTATGTCTGTTCTAGACATTTATGTTTTGTAATTTACTAAACAGCACGAAATTACGTTCCCAAATATGCAAATTTCTTTGTTTCACAGGTCACAATGATTAGGTTTATTTTATTCCCTCTTGTTAAGAGAAGAAATTTATTTTTTATCGTTCTCATGACTTTAAAAATTAGAAGTTGAATCAGGTGATATTTGGCAGTAACTATAGCGATTGCATTATTGTCAAAATAGTAACACCTAACCTATTACTGTTTTTGTTATAGGAAATAAAAATCATACTTGCAATATATAGTAAACAGTTATTGATAATTATTGTTTATTGCGAGACTCGGTGAACAGTGAATGCAAGACTATTTGTAAAACTTTGTATCTTTAAACAAAGCAATATATTTAATGAGTGAGGTGGAAACCGTGTGGCGAGGCCTTCGTGACGTTAACAAATAATGGCTTTATTACGAGATCGATAAATATAATTTTGGAATTTTTCGGCCAAGTTAAGACATGGATTTTCAAAGATTATATTTTTATCATTTTGGGATTGTTTTCCAGTGAATGTAGCAATATATATTTATTCACTCTGTGTGTGTGTGTGTGTGTGTGTGTGTGTGTGTGTGTGTGTGTGTGTGTGTGTGTGTGAACAATCTGCGACACATCTTAACCTCTTTCGATGACTTGTTTTAAATAGATAACCTGTATATATGAAATTACATTCTGAAAGCCAGAGTGCAAAAGGTGGACATATTTTTCTGGTTGTCACATTTTAGCCCCGAGTGGTCCAATGGCTCTCGTCTTTACAGATCACTGACATTTCACCTCTTTCTGCGTGTTCGAGTCTAGGACTCGGCCAATTTGACAAAGCTTGCTCTTGGTGTTTTCCCGGGTTTTTCCTCCATCAGATGTTCTAACCGACATATATAGCCTATCATATGCTGAATAGATTGCGTTAAATCCGCAGCAACAACAATAACAACGTGTCATTGCAAATTCCTCCACTGAATTGCAAAATTTTAATATATTGTGAGTTTGAAAGTTTAAGCCATTAGTTAGACAAATATAACAACGTCACATAATGTAGATAAATAATATTCCCAAGATTTGCAGGCAAACATTTATACCAAAACATATTTCATCCCGCACATCATGCAGGGTTGATAAATTATGCATGAAATGAAAAACTAGTTAGTAAATTGGCAAAACGTTTAAGCAGCACCTTTTGTCTTAAGTGAATAGTTGATGACTGCTCTTGGGCATGGTTACAGCTTGCATGTATGATTTAATATTATTATTAGTATTCCTATCGTAGTTCAGCATAATTGGACTAAAATATCCTGCAATTGGTCAAGGTGACATTTTAACAAGTGTATGCAAAAACTGCATTGCTAGAGGCAGTTATGATGAATAACGAAACGTTCTGTATGGTCAAGCCAATCATACATAATTTCATTGATGTAAGATGTTATGTTGACGAGTACACATTCTGTGCGCAATAAGGTCATTACTAAATAGTCGCATTGTAAGAGGTTGTAATCAAGCAAATCAAGTCATTCCTATATAATTGCACTGCAACAAGAAGTAATCATGTACAACGTGGAAACATTATTTGTAGTCAGGTCATTCCTATATAATCGCATTGCTACGTGAAGTAATCATGTAGAACGTAGAAACATTATGTGCACTCGGGCCATTCCAACACAATTGCATTGTTAGAAGAAGTAATAATGTAGAACGTGGAAACATTGTGCAGTCAGGCCATTCCTACATAACTGCATTGCCTGTGAATGTAATCGTTCAGTCAAGCTATTCTTACATATTTGTTTTACTGCAGCAAGTAACCGTGTAGAATGTGGAAACATTATGTGTAGTCAGGAGATGTAATCATGCAGTCAAGCCATTCCTTTATAATTGTATTGGTTAATAAAGTATTCATGCAGAATGTGGAAACATATTATGTGATGTAATCATGCAGTAGAGCCCTTTCTACCTAACTGTATTGATTGACGAAGTAAATCATGTAGAATGTAAAAACAATCTGTGCAGTCAGACCATTCTTACATTTTTCATTATTCTAGGATGTAATAATGTACAATGAGGAAACATTCACTGCTCTCTGGTCATTCACAACTGAATTGCTAGAGGATGTAATCATGTAGAACAAGGAAGCGTTCATTGCTCTCATGTCATTCATAATTTAATTGCTAGAGGATGAAGTAATGTAGAACAATGAAACATTCACTGCTCTATGGTCATTCTCACATAACTACATTGCTGGAGTATGCAATCATGTAGAACAATGAAACATTCACTGCTCTCAGGTCATTCCCACATAACTACATTGCTGGAGTATGCAATCATGTAGAATGAGGAAACATTCACTGCTCTCAGGTCATTCGTACATAACTACATTGCTGGAGTATGCAATCATGTAGAACAATGAAACATTCACTGCTCTCAGGTCATTCCCACATAACTACATTGCTGGAGTATGCAATCATGTAGAATGAGGAAACATTCACTGCTCTCAGGTCATTCCTACATAACTACATTGCTGGAGTATGCAATCACGTAGAATGAGGAAACATTCACTGCTCTCAGGTCATTCCCACATAACTACATTGCTGGAGTATGCAATCACGTAGAATGAGGAAACATTCACTGCTCTCAGGTCATTCCTACATAACTACATTGCTGGAGTATGCAATCATGTAGAATGAGGAAACATTCACTGCTCTCAGGTCATTCCTACATAACTACATTGCTGGAGTATGCAATCATGTAGAACAATGAAACATTCACTGCTCTCAGGTCATTCCCACATAACTACATTGCTGGAGTATGCAATCATGTAGAACAATGAAACATTCACTGCTCTCAGGTCATTCCTACATAACTACATTGCTGGAGTATGCAATCATGTAGAATGAGGAAACATTCACTGCTCTCAGGTCATTCCCACATAACTACATTGCTGGAGTATGCAATCATGTAGAACAATGAAACATTCACTGCTCTCAGGTCATTCCCACATAACTACATTGCTGGAGTATGCAATCATGTAGAATGAGGAAACATTCACTGCTCTCAGGTCATTCCTACATAACTACATTGCTGGAGTATGCAATCACGTAGAATGAGGAAACATTCACTGCTCTCAGGTCATTCCCACATAACTACATTGCTGAAGTATGCAATCACGTAGAATGAGGAAACATTCACTGCTCTCAGGTCATTCCTACATAACTACATTGCTGGAGTATGCAATCATGTAGAATGAGGAAACATTCACTGCTCTCAGGTCATTCGTACATAACTACATTGCTGGAGTATGCAATCATGTACAACAATGAAACATTCACTGCTCTCAGGTCATTCCCACATAACTACATTGCTGGAGTATGCAATCATGTAGAACAATGAAACATTCACTGCTCTCAGGTCATTCCTACATAACTACATTGCTGGAGTATGCAAACACGTAGAATGAAGAAACATTCACTGCTCTCAGGTCATTCCCACATAACTACATTGCTGGAGTATGCAATCATGTAGAATGAGGAAACATTCACTGCTCTCAGGTCATTCCTACATAACTACATTGCTGGAGTATGCAATCATGTAGAACAATGAAACATTCACTGCTCTCAGGTCATTCCTACATAACTACATTGCTGGAGTATGCAATCATGTAGAACAATGAAACATTCACTGCTCTCAGGTCATTCCTACAAAACTACATTGCGGAAGTTTGCATTCATGTAGAATGAGGAAACATTATGTGTACTCAAGCCATTCTGAAATAATTGTATTGCTACAGGAAGTAATCATGCAAAATGTTCAATCATTATTACAGTCCAGCAATTCCTACATAGTACACATTTCAAAAACAAAATGGACATTTTCTTTTGTTCTTATTGTTGTGGGTGATTTATGTTAAAGAGTTTCAAAGGATCTATATTATTGTTTCAGTTTAATGTCCGTGTTATCATTATTATTATTATTATTATTATTATTATTATTATTATTATTATTATTATTATTATATTTCATGTGAGCACGTGCTGTGTATGATGGCAAATTCATTGCAAGTAAACATTCAGGAATAGCTATGAAAATGATTGGCTGATACTTGGTTAGGATTTTCTAATGTCCAGATGTATTGAGAAATCGCAAGTGTCCTCCATGCGCGTGCAGTATAAACGACGTATTAGCTTCGTTTATATGATGAGATATTTTGTAATACGTTCAGAGTCAGTCACGGTCGAGAGTCATTCACAGTCATAGTCGGAGTTTAATGTAATATCTTAGAGTTATACAACTTCTATTACCTGAAAAAAGGTATTTTTGTTCTATTAGTTGTCTGTTCGTATGTCTACGTAGAACAACACGTGTCTTGCTAGTGGAGCTAATTTTACTTCGTTTATCTGAATAATTGTTTTCCTGGAGAACAACATTACTGGTTTGGACAAAGACATTTTCCGAAAATATTCTAAATTGGAACGGTTCAATACAAACTGTGCTTTACTGTTAAATTCTGGATTTTCCTGTTAGCCTTTTTCTGACGTCTTCATCCGCCATTATGGACCGGAACTGAACTTCAGACTGTATTTGTTTAGACCTTTTTACAGGACTTATATTTATCTTGAGAATAAACAATTTGGATCGTTTCCGTAAATCTAAGTCTTGTTTTACATATTCTCATTTTTCATGTTTTCTAGGAAAATAAATTATTTTTGTTAAAATGTACAAAGTTTGTTTTCAGTTTTGTTTTTTTTTTTTTTTGTTACTTTGAACGAGCCTATACGTAAAGAGATCTAAGTTAATAATTAATCTTCCGAGTATTTTTCAACAAGTAAAACATGTGCAAGTTAGACGTTGATTTTTTTTTATCCATAACATCTATAATACAACTAATTCAACGTCTACATGAGACGAATGAAGATTTGTTTGACATAGTATGGTTTTTGTGCAGCAAACAGTCTGGATCAAATTGTTTTTATGCCCCCAAAGAATCCATGCAGCAGCTCTGCAACCATTTTCATATATTAGAAGTAGTATTGTTCATTTTTCTCATAGACACTGGTAAGTTCTTTGAAAACATACTTGTTACAAGCAGAGTGGCAGACATATTCTTGGAAGTCAAAAGTTTGTATTGCCTTCATAAAACGTCTCAACTTAATTAAATACTCAACAGGAATAATGCTGAGAGCCTAGTGAAGCAGCTATTAATAACATTTTTTTATAAGTCTCTGATATGATTCAGTCGGGGTTCGAACCACTGTCTTTCTGCATCTGAGGCAGATGTTCTAACCACTAAGCTACCAGAGGTCCAAACTGTATTGCTACATAAAGCAATCAACTATTATTGGAATTTTAAAGAAACAGCGATTTTTTAAAATCTTATCTTTTCAAAAGTAATTTAGCACCAGAAACCAAACTTAGAAAGCCAAGAGTACCTCGAGTTTTCATGGTTTCTGAATGAAGAAGCTAAGACTGAAGTCAGTTTCATCCTTTATAACTCGCAAGGAATTTGTTGATAACCAAAAGGTAATTAGTTTGACCAGAAAGTTAGGGCTTTTATGCTTGCATTGACCTGAATGATTGGGATAATCAAAAGATATTAATAAAATTAATCTCAACTTTAAAAAAGAGAACAGTTGTATGTGATCACTGCTATCCATAAACAAAATACCACTTAAATACAGAGATTCCTTGTTTTCAATATATCATGAGAAAAAGTTGCAGAGACAAATTAATTCTTTTGTGTCTATTTTTATTTATAATTATTGAAAATTTCATGAACCTGAATTTTGCAGGGACAGTATATGGCAGAGATTGTGAATGCCTAAGAACTGTCATATATCACTTGTTTTCTTTTAATATGCAAATGAGGTTCCCTGTGGCTGGTTGAACAAGGAGATCAAAGGTACAGTGGGGGTTAATCTGCCCTCAGACCGGAAACCTAGCTGTTTTTTTCTAGATGACAGATTGCTGTTGACCTAAAAATGTTCTGCTGCAAAGCAATTCATTTTTTCTACCTTTTCTATTTAAAATTAAGACTTCATATTTTGCTTTTGTCACCACCAAAATAAACATGATCTGTTCTACTCCATTCTGATACAATTTTTTAAAACTTTATTGCAGGTATTGACAGAGATAATGTTAGTAACAAGATCTCTTTTGGTCTTTTTTTAAGTTAACTTTATCTTCTTTATTAATTAAAAGCATTAAAATTAGTACAAAAAATACATGCAGTAAAAGATTAGTACTGTATAAATGATTTTTTTAAAAAAATTAGCATAGAAAGTAAAATTTAATTTTTATTCACGTAATTTTGTAAAGTGGCTTATTTTCAAATTCATCAGTTACGCAGATTTAATTCGCAATTTTGTTTTTGTAAAATTTTTATTTTATTGTATACTATATATACTTATGTTTTATACTTTATCTTATCCAAAATCATGTTCATTTTCTACCTGACCTGAATGTTTTTAATTATGTAAGTAACTGTCACTTTGTGGGAAAATTGGCAGATGCCTTATTTATACATATAATTCTATAATTAATTTATCATAGTCTCCTTCTTAGACCATGAATAAGAACTAATGTGCATAGCCAAGATGTTTGCTGCAAAACCCCCGTGACTCCCCTAATGACACTAAGAAAATTCAGATAGTGGGAAAATGAGAACCTGAGAGTGACCAGCAAGTGTTAAATTAATCAAGGCAGTTTCAAAGAGACCAGACAGAATCCAGTCAAAACTAGGAGATTCAAAGTTAGTGTGAATTCTATGTAAGCAAGCCATTATGTTTGAATTAAATTCAGTTTGAAATCAGTACACGGGTGAACCCTGCCAAGGGAAGATCACATAAAATTCAGATTGTACTCTGAGCGGCCTAATTTGCCACTTGTAAAAGGACAGAAGGAATTCTCATGGAATTCTAGGTTGGATTGCAAACAGAAGCTTCAAATGGGAAAGAGAGTAATTGAGAATGAGAAATTGTCATGTGAAGTATTGAATGCACTTGTTACATTTTATTAATTTTGTTATACTTTTCACCTGGAGTTATTTATATACCTAGACTCTCAGCATTGCTAATGGGGGGAGGGGGTATAGCCATTTAAATTTAATTGTCCATCTTTCTCCAGCATTAGAAATGATACATAGCTAATATATCGATAACTATAAGGATTATTATCTTGGCCCAAGTAAAGGACATTGTATTTATTATGTTCTTCATTACAATTTTTGTAATAGGCTTTCTAATTATAACTAAGATTTTATGTTGTAAACTTTGAATTTCTCAATGAAATTTTCCAGTAAGTAACAGCTTTTGTTTAAAAAAGAAAATGTTAATTGTGACCTGAGGTAAAGTACAGGACTAAATAACCTCGCTTTTTTTCTAGAAATTATTCATTTATGCTAAAAAGATTTTGAGGCAGAATAATTGTTGTATCCAGTATTTCATTTGGAATGGAATTTATTTATTCAAATTAGTTATTCACTGAAATTACAAAGTGATCATCATCTAAAATTTTATTCTTGGAAAGAGACATTATCTGGAAACTGTAGTGAATTAAAATAAGGATATATTCTTGTATTATATTATTGTGAATCAATAAATGACTATTGGTACATGACCATGACATGTCAACACTTCCAGCTTTTAATTTATTTTGATTTACCACTTAAGTTTTTTTCAGAACTTAAATTATTAGGACTTCTACTGTTAATTCTTGGATTATTCAGAATTTAATTCACAATAAAATAAGTTCTTTTTACATTTGTTTAACTTTCTATTTTGTGTAAATAAATTATTTCTTCAATTTTACAAAACTTGTTGGTTCTCACTCTTCTCAATTACTTATTATAAGACCATATAGTTGTGATATATCTTTAAGCACTTTCACATCTTCTGCCAAGAAAAGAGTACCTCGTTTTCTTTTCATGTCAATGATGAAAAATAGGAGCAGTGTGGTTTACATGAATAAGAACCTCATCTAGTTGCCAGCAGGAAAGGGTGACATCTGGTAGACTAAGATTCCCATCTACCTGTATATCAAGAAACTTAGGTTATGCCTAGATTTCAGCAATCCGACATGAGGAAATTGTCTCACATGTTGCCTCAATCATTTTGAAACCATACATTTACTAGTAGTGGATAATGTGGTGAAATTGGGGCAAAACTAATTAAATTATTTAATTAAACAATTAAATTAATCTATATTTTTAAGCAAAACTTTATTCCATGACACAGAACATACCATACAACAGACAAGCAAAACATAAATATGTACATAAATGAAGTGGGAATGTGAATATTTCCATTTTCATCTACAAGCTGAAATGTATTAGACTACACATTTCCATTTTCATCTACAAGCTGAAATGTATTAGACTACACATTTCCATTTTCATCTACAAGCTGAAATGTATTAGACTACACATTTCTAGTTTCATATACAAGCTGAAATGTATCAGACTACACATTTCCATTTTCATCTACAAGCTGAAATGTATTAGACTACACATTTCCATTTTCATCTACAAGCTGAAATGTATTAGACTACACATTTCTATTTTCATCTACAAGCTGAAATGTATTAGACTACACATTTCCATTTTCATCTACAAGCTGAAATTGTATAGGACTACACTATTTTCCTTTTCAGAAACAATCTGAAAGTGTAGGACTGTACTTCTATTTTCATATGCAAACGAAACATAGGACTACTCCTATTTTATACAAAAGCTGAAATGTATAGGACTACATTGCTATTTCCATTTTCATATACAAGCTAAAATGTACAGGAGATCTACACTTATATTTCCATTTTCATATACAAGCTGAAATGTACAGGAGATCTACACTTATATTTCCATTTTCATATACAAGCTGAAATGTTAGGACTATGCTCCAGCTATATGTACTGCATGCATTTATTTGTATATTTGTTCAAGTTCTAGTAATGACAGAGATATTCATACGCAAAGGACCTGGTGATTTTGGCAGAAAAAGAGTTTAACAATCAAAGCACTCACTGAAAAATTATTTATATCCAACTCTACAGTGTTCATTTCTAGAGAATGGTTCACGAACTATAAACTCAAGCTTACTGTCATAAAAAATATTCTAAAAGATTTGGGAGAATTCTTGCAAAAGTCTGTAACACATGTAAACACTAACGACAGAATGACACTTCAAGCACATAAATACACACCAATTACAATATCCATGCTTTGAACATTCTCCTCAAAAAGAAATGAACATCAAAATACAATAAAAACATATACAAGAAAAAAAATTAAGATTATGGAAATATTAAACATTTCACAAAATAAAATACCTATAAACAATGTCAAATTGCCAAGAAATAGCAGTGTCCAGAAATCAAGGATGTCGTTGCTAGTATTGTGGAATTGAAGAAACCTTAGGTATTATTAAAAAAAGTAAACTTTTAAGCCACACAAGAGCTACAATGATATCACACATGAACAAAATTAATAAAATCAAAACTGTCTCCTCTTAGTATTATGCTTTTTAATCTACTTTAAATGTTTCCAGTCTTTCACATATTACTGAGCTGAACCAAATTTGAATGTACAAGACAGATGGGCACATACAGTTAAAACTCTTTATAACACGATGCATGGGGTCCAAAAATTAACATCGCGATAAAAGTGGGATCACGTTTACAAATTTTTCAAAAAACTTCCTCATAGAAAATGTGCACTGAAATTTCTATGTCATCAGTTTTAACCAATCTCTTGATAATATTATCTGCTAGAGACATGAATATTCGGCTTTTCCGACAGCATGTATTTAGGATCTTCAAAAAAGAGGTCATCTTAAATTTAAAAATGAAGCCATGCTGCCTTTGCGTTATAAGCAGCCACATTATAACAAATTGTATTATAAAGGGTTTTACCTGTATGTGGACAGACAAGTGTAGCATGCAGAACATGGTAAGGACACAAAATATGGACTGTATTTTTTTACATATAGTCATTAATATCAGATGTTAAATTCTCAAGTTTGAGTGGCTTACTACACTGATTTATTTTAGAATGGTACACATTTCCCTTTGAAACCAGAGAACTATGCCTGTCTAATGTCAATACAAGTGTTCTAGCAGACACTAGTGCCATGCACTGATATCACATGACAACACATTATCATGTAAATCTATTGTTGTTTTCTCCTTGTGAACTGTTCTCTCATAGTGTTGTCTAGCTGGGTACAGTGTCATTGCCTTGAAGTCTTGCACTATATCATATGAAAGACAACTTCAGAAGAACAACACCCTCTGGAAAAAGCATAAACAGAATATCAGTCTGTGTTAAAATATAATCTTTCTCATTAACTTTCCGAAGAGAAAGAGATATAAGTCCAAGGTAACAAATGCAAATTCTCTTGGGAACACAGGATCTGAGGTGTGTTTTGAACAAATAGTTTAAAAAGGAAAAAGACCAATTTATATACTTCTACTTCTGGGCCACAATACATGTTGTGCCACCATGGATTCTGTTATGCCACCATAGAATTTGTTATGCCACCATGAATTCTGGTATGCTACCATGGGTTCTAGCATTTGACACATTACCTTACAGTATCTAATTTAGACACTACACTATATCTATTTATTTACAAAGGTTAAACTAACATCTTTACATTTTTGTACAAGTTATAAAAATGTTTTTTTTTTTTTTAAAATTGTAATTTGCAACATGAATGAGAAACAAAACAAAACAAGATCCACTCTATCACAACCCCTTTTGAAACCACATCCATACATAATAAATCACTGGGTAAATCAGAATACGGGTAAATTGGAAAGACTGTTTCTATGAAGATCATATTATCTCATCTGCTAAAGCAGTGATTGATGGCCTCATTAGCATATCAGTAGGTAGTCGGGCATACATAGATTATTAGTATATCAGTTATATCAGTAGGGAGTCAGGCATACATAGATTATTAGCATATCAGTAGGGAGTCAGGCATACATAGATTATTAGCATATCAGTAGGGAGTCAGGCATACATAGATTATTAGTATATCAGTAGGGAGTCAGGCATACATAGATTATTAGTATATCAGTTATATCAGTAGGGAGTCAGACATACATAGATTATTAGCATATCAGTAGGGAGTCAGGCATACATAGATTATTAGCATATCAGTGGGGAGTCAGACATACATAGATTATTAGCATATCAGTAGGGAGTCAGGCATACACAGATTATTAGCATATCAGTAGGGAGTCAGGCATACATAGATTATTAGTATATCAGTAGGGAGTTAGGCATACATAGATTATTAGTATATCAGTTATATCAGTAGGGAGTCAGACATACATAGATTATTAGCATATCAGTAGGGAGTCAGGCATACATAGATTATTAGCATATCAGTAGGGAGTTAGGCATACATAGATTATTAGTATATGTTATATCAGTAGGGAGTCAGACATACATAGATTATTAGCATATCAGTAGGGAGTCAGGCATACATAGATTATTAGCATATCAGTAGGGGGTCAGGCATACACAGATTATTAGCATATCAGTAGGGAGTCAGGCATACATAGATTATTAGTATATCAGTTATATCAGTAGGGAGTCAGACATACATAGATTATTAGCATATCAGTAGGGAGTCAGGCATACATAGATTATTAGCATATCAGTAGGGAGTCAGACATACATAGATTATTAGCATATCAGTGGGGAGTCAGACATACATAGATTATTAGCATATCAGTAGGGAGTCAGGCATGCATAGATTATTAGCATATCAGTAGGGAGTCAGGCATGCATAGATTATTAGCATATCAGTAGGGAGTCGGACATACATAGATTATTATCATATCAGTAGGCAGTCGGACATACATAGATTATTAGCATATCAGTAGGGAGTCAGACATACATAGATTATTAGCATATCAGTAGGGAGTCAGGCATACATAGATTATTAGCATATCAGTAGGGAGTCAGGCATACATAGATTATTAGCATATCAGTAGGGAGTGGGACATACATAGATTATTAGTATATCAGTAGGGAGTTGGACATGCATAGATTATTAGTATATCAGTAGGGAGTCAGACATACATAGATTATTAGCATATCAGTAGGGAGTCAGGCATGAATAGATTATTAGCATATCAGTAGGGAGTCAGACTTACATAAATTATTAGCATATCATTAAAAAGTCAGGCATAAATAGATTAGCATATCAGTAGGGAGTCAGGCATACATAGATTATTAGCATATCTGTAGGGAGTCAGGCATACATAGATTATTAGCATATTAGTAGGGAGTCTGGCATACATAGATTATTAGCATATCAATAGGGAGTCTGGCATACATAGATTATTAGCATATCAGTAGGGAGTCTGGCATACATAGATTATTAGCATATCAGTAGGGAGTCTGGCATACATAGATTATTAGCATATCAGTAGGGACTCAGGCATACATAGATTATTAGCATATCAGTAGGGAGTCGGACATACATAGATTATTAGTATATTAGTAGGGAGTCAGGCATGCATAGATTATTAGCATATCTGTAGGGAGTCAGGCATACATAGATTATTAGCATATCAGTAGGGAGTCTTTCATACATAGATTATTAGCATATCAGTAGGGAGTCTGGCATGCATAGATTATTAGCTATCAGTAGGGAGTCGGACATACATAGATTATTAGCATATCAGTAGGGAGTCGGGCATACATAGATTATTAGCATATCAGTGGGGAGTCAGACATACATAGATTATTAGCATATCTGTAGGGAGTCAGGCATACATAGAATATTAGCATATCAGTAGGGAGTCGGACATACATAGATTATTAGCATATCAGTGGGGAGTCAGACATACATAGATTATTATATCAGTGGGGAGTCAGACATAGATTATTATATCAGTAGGGAGTCGGGCATACATAGATTCAGAATAGGTTCAGATACTGATCCCCATTTAATTCAAGACAGTATAATTCTATTCCCAGGACATTTAACAAGCAGTGTACAAAAATAATTTCAATATGACCTTCACCTATTTATATTAATGAAGTTGGAAAAAGCAAGCATTTTGCCATCATCTGATGATAACCATATGAAATATTCATTCATCCTTTATATATTGTTCACTCATGCATTCCTACAGAGTTCTTTATTATTAAATGTTCAAATATGAAGAAGAAGTATCCAATATTCTTTATTCTACTAGTTGTTGTCATTATAATCCTCACAGATATCATTTTTAATAAGCTGTGTGGCCTTGTATCTTAGTGAGAATAATGACCACTACACAGCTGCTAAACACAATACATCTAAAAGCATCGACTCCAGCTGCTTTCCGCACACGTGTTAGTAAGTAACATAGGCAATGTACTGTTTAACAGCTTTTAATAGCTATATTTTTCCCAGTAATATTACATATTATTTAAGAATATTCTGTATACTACTGATGCTAATAATCTGTATACTATTGATGCTAATAAATGAGTTACGAACTGTGCAGCAACTTTAGGGATGCTTTCAGCACTGCACACCATGATCTGAAGGCAGATCTGGCACATGAACAAGAGCAGTGGAACAATTGTATACTAAATGAAGAAGTAAAAAACTGAATTCAAAATTGGCATGTGAGAGCAGTATGAAAACATGTGATATGCATGTGCACCCGTGCTGCCACGTCTAAGGCAATCTAAACAGAACATCAGATTCAACTACTTCAATGCTAACCACATCATCTCAGGAACTTCTGTCAACTGCGGTAATAATATATAGTAACATTCAGTCAGAGGTGGTAAAGGTATCTTCTGCTGACGTAATAGCTAGAGAGATGGATGCCAAGACGAAAACAGCAGCAGTAGCATGTCTAGTGAAGAAAAAAATTAATGATCTACACCAGTACAAGACACAGCAAACAATGAGTTTAATCTGTCAATGCACAAATGGCTAGTCTTCCACAGGTAAAATACACTAGACTGTGGACAGCTCATATGAAAACAGTCTAATGAACAAGGAAGCAAAAACGGTGCAGCTGGAGGAAAGTTAATATATGTGGCAGCTGAACAAGCATGTAAACAGAACTCCAGGCTTGACTTCATGAAAAAGCTGTCTTAAGTTACGGAAGAACATCCAGTCATTGGCCATCGACTCAAAAATTTCTGACAGCAGAAAGTAGGAAGGCCCCAATTAGAATATGACCAACCACAGTTGCTACAGACAATCATGGACATTGTATCATGTGGAGCTTGTGCTGATCTGCAGCGATGATCTGAGAAGCTTAGTAGTTGCAAAATGTTGGATGACTTGCACGAAGCCATTGTCCAAAATGACTTCAGCATCAGTCACCCAGAACATATCTATGTATACTTCCATGTAATTCGGCAACAGCTGAAGATAAGCATCACATGACAACAGTGCCTGTCAAGTTGATGAAGGCAGCAAACAGTGAAAGGACCAATCACAAGGATGCTCATTTTGCAGCAGCTACAATCTGCTACATGAAAGATCTGGCTATCGCTATGGGAGAACACTGTGTTTTTTTTCTTGAGCCAAGACAACAAGTCGTGTATCCCACTAGGATTACCAGCAGCAAATAAGCAAGCACCCATTCTAATGCACATGGAGTATTGTGTGCAGCTGTCAAATCCAAATCATGACTAGGTTATTGCTGAATGCAACAAACTGATCCCATCAGTCTATGCTACAAAACCAGGGGCTGTATCATATCTTCATTTTCAGTGGGAAACATGATAGCAGCAATGCAACGACACGCACTGCTGATTTTGAGAAACTCAAACAGCTTCCTGCTTTACAGCATGTTATTATATTAAAGGATCAGTGAAGACAATTGTGGTCATAACAGCAGATGGTAGTCTGAATGAGAACCCTCAATTTCTGAAAACACTATCCGAAGCCTATTGAATCTTCCATTACAACCTGAATGTGATTTTTATTTTATGCCAGTTTTAGTTCTATGTCCTGAAGACTTTCTTAAAGAGAGAATTTTCTGTTTATTTTTCTGTTTTGAGCTAGACATTGTGATAAGATTAATGAGCATTGTATTCTGAGCTACAGCTATTACACTGCCAGTCCATATAGCAATGTATAATGCTAGATGGGGATGTCTGCAGCCCTGGGGTGGGGAGAGGTTGGGGCAAACCACATACAGACAAATGTGGACAAGGGAAGAGAAGGGTTTTAGAAAACAGGTATTATCTGCAGAGGTCCTTTATGGACAACCTCGAATACTTCTTATCTCCCATTAAAATGAAGTAGTGCTGTGCTGTAATGTCCATAATTTTTCATACACATTTTAATTTATTATTTTTACATATTTTTCAGATTTTCTGATAATTATTGGTAAAAATATAATTATCATTTTCTGAAGTACAAATATTTGACAAAAATTCTGAGGACAAAAAAAAATAATTGTAATTTTAATGGAATGACAGTGTATGAATAATTATATGGTTAAAAAATTTATAGACCTTATTGAATGTGATAGTACAGTTATAATATATAGGGAAGAAACACATCTGTAGGTGACAAAAAGGTCCATATGATTACCATATATACTTGTATACAAGTCTCATCCAATTCTAAACCTCACAGATATGATGTTGCATAATGCCTGGCAGATCTGGGTCTATTCAGTCTGTAAGGAGTAATCATTAGAACAAACATAGATCCTCATCTGGCAGTGCACAGCAGATCAATGTCTATGATATTTTTAGTTGGACCCAACCTATAATCAAGTACACATGGTAGATATATGCACATATTTACAAAAACTTACGAAACAAATTCAGATTTGTCACAAAAACTGCATATATGTACAAAAAGAGACAAGATTATATAAAAAATTTAAATGAAATGGTCAGTCTATCACACACACACACACACACACACACACATCAGACATTTGTACATATCAAATACTTTACCTTGTACCATATAGTCACAAGTCCAACTGCTAATTGCACAGACCCAGATCTGCAATCACATAATGCACTGGCAGATTTGGGTCTATGCAATTTGATGGAAATAATCTGTAGCACAAACAACATAAAATCTGATGTGCAGGTGTATTATGTCAAGGCAAATCAGGATCTTTGTTGTTTGCAGTTTCACTTGACCTATAATCAAGTACATAGTCATATTATACTACTTTCATCAGATCTTGAATCAATTTACCTTTGCAAGTACGCTAAGGTGCTTCTAACCTATGGTGAATTGTTTACATTGTCAACCACACACACCATTCAACTTTAAAACTCTAAAACATCATTTATGATTTCAATCCTTTAAAAATTTAAAACTAATGAACGATATACTAATGTAGATTTACACAATATAAATTATGTGACACAACAGGAAATAATAAAAATGCATTTTGCAGAGAAAGGTATCGTATGTAACCAAAAGACCAGCCTCCGAGTTCTCAAGCTTTTATTTTCATTTGCCGTTTAATCAGAAGCAGACACTGACAAAAAATCCACACTGATGATCTGCTTACAATTTTAAAATAAAGGACTAACATTTGCTTATTTACAGGATATTAATATTAAAACTGGCAGCATAAAGCCCTCCACTCCTTTCTTTTGACTATTAAATCTCTCAATGGGAGAATAGCTGATCATCAACTAGGAATTTTACCATGAAGAGTTGTGATCATCAGATATGTTTCTATTATGGGAGAATTATTATAATCAAATGTTGGTTTCACAATTAGTGAACTGTTATATATATTAGATAATAATCATCAGAAATAGGTTTCGCAATGGGAGAATAATAATGATTATAAAATATGGGGTTTATTATGGGAGAATTATGGCCATCATTACATATGGCTTTTACAATAAGAAAATAACAATAATTATAAAATATGGGGTTTTTAAATGGATGAATTGTAGTGATAATATATTTAACATGGAAGAATGACAGTGATTATAAAATATGGGTTTTATTATGGGAGAATTATGATCATCAAATATGGGTTTTATTACAGGTGGATTATGGTAATCATAAAATATGGGGGTTTTAATGGAAGAATCATAGTGATCTTCAAATTAGGAGTTTATTAAAGAAAATTAGGATTATCATTCTTTAAATGCAATAATTCTGATGATAAGCAAGAAAGAATAATAAGCAAACAAATATGAACTGTCTTGTGATGTGTTACAAAATATCCATCATCAAAAAAGAAAAACAAAAACTTTAAAAGACTACATTCATGTACACAAGATTACCCGATAATAAAAATAGCTTGCTCCTTGGTATGAGTCTACATGAAATCACACCATCATAATTTCATCAAATGCCACTAAAAATGAATGCCACTAAAAATAAATGTAAAATGTCAACTTTACATACATAAAAGTAGTAAATATAATCTTCATCTGTTAAAATTAAAAATATAAAGATATTCATCATTAACAACAAAAACATGTGTAAGAACACAATAGAATTTACACAAAAAGTGATGTCCTGTTTGACATCACTTTTTTAGAAGACAATGTGTATGAGATTCTAATGTAAAATATTTCTTCATTTTGTACTAAGTGTTTTCCAAGCCAGTAGACAATAGTCTTTTCCTTACTTTTCTTTCAGTTCCTTTATCATCCATGCTTTTTTAGCTTCAATGTATCTTATATCATGTTGCCACTGCATCATGTTATTCTTTCATCATCACAAGACCTGCAATTTGTGACTAATTTGGCAATTTTCAAAGTGCAATTTATATAACATAAAAGTTTTTCATTTCTAGAAACATGCACAGTAGTGTTCACTCACTATAAAAGCCCCACTGTACATCACTGTCCCTTCATACTGAGAGTATAATAATAATAATAATAATAATAATAATAATAATAATAATAATAATAATAATAATAATAATAATAACAAAAATAATAATAATAATAATAATAATAATAATAATAATAATAATAATAATAATAATAATATTAACAAAAATAATAATAATAATAATAATAATCCCCACTGTACATCACTGTCCCTTCATACCGAGAGTATAAAAAGAATTTTAAAACAATAATAATAATATTAATAATAATAATAATAACTGAGGATATTACAGCTTGTTCAGGATCAAATTATTAATAATAAAATATTAAAACTATAAATGCAAAATGTAATAACCAAACTTTAACTCAAGTGACTGACACACATGTGGCTAACACTCACCAATATATTATTTTTATAATGACTTTATCTGCCATAATTGGCTATTCTGTTTGTACTGAGCATGTTTGGGCAGAAATAACATGTTTTTAGTAAAATTCTGATACAGAATATATTTTTGCAAATAAAATCCACAGCAGGAAAAATAATCTCTATCTATTTCTTGCTGTCAGACAGGAATGCATAAAACCACATCCCCAAATGTAGTGCAAATTCTGAGGTTGAAAGGTATATAAATTTCACCAAGGTTTTAAGATTTAACAGGTATGTTTATATGATTCAACTGCTAGAATAGAGATAAGATGATTTAGAAATCAATAAGAAACTGAAGGGGAGTAATAGTCTGACTCAAAGCTATGTTTAACTGAAAGTAATTTACAAATCAGCAGTTGAAGGAAGAATTAGGAATCACTATGTTTTTAAAAGTAAACTCTTAGCCGAAAATCAAGTAAATTAAATGTTACCTGCTAGTTAGAGCCCTGCTAGGTATGGTTGCTGGAGTTAAAATTTACTTCTTTTCAGTACACATCCCAAACATGTTCAGCACATACTTAATTTTTGTTGCTATAAAAATACTCATTTTGGATGTAGTAAAAATACAACTACATATGTCCATATTTACAATTAATATACTGTTCATCTAATTGCTGTAAAAATATTCATTTATGATGTACCGTATTTTCCGGGGTATAAGTCGCTACTTTTTTTCGTTTTATTTCTAAAAAATTGGTGAAGAAAACGTCAGTGAAATCGAAGACAGCTACAAAAATGAAGACACCAATGGTGAAATTCCTGAACACATTTATCAGATATTCAACAGTGATATGGAAGACGAAGATTTTGATAGTTTTTCCGAGGCAAATTACGACAATGTAAAGAAATAACAGTGACGCTATTATTTACTTAATATATATTACTTATAAATCTTATTTGCTTTTATTTTCTCTTTCTATTGTAATACATACTTTTATATAACTCTTAAACAATTGTATATTTCTTACACAAAGTTGGAAATTACAAAGTCGCATGCAATGGCCGGCAGTATCAAAGATGTGATTACGGTAAGTGCGGAGGATCAATTTATACATTTATACGCAAGAGCGACTTATACGAAGGAGCAACTTATCTGTTGAATTTTCCAAAATTTTCTGGATTTTCTCCTCACGAGACTTATAGGGCGGAATATATGGTAGTCAAAATACAAATGTACATATGTTCATATTAACAATCAATACACTGATTGATTTGTTGGTGTCCAAATAAAAAATGCTAATCAAGTATGTAGTCAGGATACAAACATACATGTAGCCACATTTCATGCCTTCCTGCAAGTGATTCATGCAGAAACAATTCACAAAATTTATATGAGCTTTACTGTATGTTATACAAATGATGTGATTTTCGAGGTTGAAATATGCTAAACGGTATAATATAAATACATGGATGTCACATAATCTAAATTTTTATGTTAATTATTCATATATAACTATTGTTTCCATGGTGATGTAGCTGTATTGTCATTTGAGTGACACTATAAATGGATTGGCGATTCACTGGGGACTTTACATGACAGCAATAAAACAGGCTGAAAAATCACCATTTACAGAAAATCATACAGTAAGTATTAATACACTGTTATATTTACATGTAATATATTCTTGACCAAAGTACTGTTCTGATGGCCTCCTGGTTATAGTATCTGCCTCTGATGTGGGAGGTTGCAGGTTAACCCCGGCTGAGTCATACCAAACATAAAAACGATACTCACAGCTGCCTAGCTAGGCACTCAGCATTAAGAAATTATTGTTAGGACTGGTCGGCCTGGTGTCAGGATAATGTGACTCGGTGGGACATGATGCTACATGTCTACAGCATGATGCCCCAGTGTTAGACATCACTACAAACTGCTACACTGCAGACATCAAAATAATGCAACTGAAAGTTTTTTAAAAACCTACAAATTTAAAACACATGTGCAATATTCTTGGCTGGATCGTCCGATCGCAGAGACTTTGTTTTAGTAAAATTCACGTGTCATATAGGTGTTCAGAAGTGACTATTTCAGTAATGGGTGTCATTTTTAGTATTTAGTACAATTATTACAATTGCAATTATTCACTTTATTTCGATTCTCATACATCCATAATCCTTCAGGTCATTCTTTACATGCTCCAAGAAATACTTATGGCCAAATCAAAGTTAAATTACATGGACATTTTTGGACAAGGTCAGTCTAAATGTATGATCCACCAGAAGTCATATTGAATGTCATGTGCTGTGATGTCACAATGAAAGCAGCATGTATTAAAAACCAATTCGTACTACCCTTTTCATTATGTATTGATAGACCAGACATAGTCTTTGCTCTACCCAGATTAGTATATGGCCACTATCGTTGAAGTCATTGGCGATCAAGAATTTTCATCTAGAAATTTTTGGATGACATTTAAGGTGCAGGGCATTAAAAAAAACAGGGCTGAACAGACTTAGGTTAATCTATTTTTGTGTTCACTAATATAGCAACAATTAATACTGAAATTAATTTCAGTAAATGCATCTACATGACCATATTGACATAGACTTTGGAAAAGGACAATTAATATCTCTATTGATATATTTTTATGTTCTCTAATTACACTAAAAGTACATAACACCAAAAACACCTTGCACTCTTTGTTGATGAACAATTAAAATGTCCTTCAGAGAGTAATATAGCTTTGTATTTTAAAAAAAAATTAAAAGTTTTTGAATTTGTTACATTTACTAGCAGTGATCCCATTCCATTTTATTATTACTGTAATGCTTTTGATAAACAAGCATATGCAAACAAATTATTTTGGGAGATAACATTTCTAAATTAGGTATTTCTCATTAAAGGATATGTAAACAAATTATTGAAAGAGAGCTAATTAACATTTCAAAATTAGGCATTTCTCAGTGAAATCAAAGCAGATTTTTTAAATAGGAATATTTTTAAAAATGTTTTATCATGATGCATAATGCCCTAAATATTTATAACAGCACACCAATTAAAATTCATAAAGCCCAAAATATCTATGAACACCAATCAAAATTCATAATACCTTAATTATGTAAATAATGCACCAATCAAGATGTTGAAATTTTATATTGCATCCCAAACTCACCTCAATCTTATCCACACCTTGAAAAGACTGAGGATATTGTGTACTCTCAAAATATATAATGATCTGCTCCAATTACTCTACACTTTAATAGGTAACAACTAATTAATTACCTGTTAGAAGACAATTTAAAAAAATGCAACAAACATTACATGTTTTCTTTTAGTGTGAAATTAAACAGTGCAATGAAGGCAATAAATGTTTAAAAGCACTCCACAATTTCAGACAAGGCCTAAATCACATTATCATCATCAACATAACAGATTGTGATTATCATTATCTTTTACAATTTTCCCCCCAACAACAGTAACCATTTCTGTCTCATTCAGTTTTTCTGTCTCAGCTACATCTTCTTCATGTTTATCTCGGGCCCAGTCTTGTACAGTTCCTGATGCAAAAATAATGTAGAAGGCAGCACCTAATACATAAATGGCAGAAGAAATGTAGAATACAATCTGCCACTCCTCTCGACTGTGGTGCTAAAACAAAGAATACAATTTCAACTTAATTTTTTTAAAGTGGATAGCACAAATTCAATTAACTTACAGGATGCACTATCAATGTCTTAGATTTTATTATATTCTTTTCAGGGCCAAAAAAAAATAGACCAAAAATGTACAAATTCCATGCAATCAGTAAACTTAAGAAAATTAGACAAGAGACCCTAGTGGGCCAAAGATCATTCATCTTTCTGACTTCTGCCTAAAGTATGCTTCATATTAACTAACAAAAGCATTTTATCTGTGATAATGTCATTTATATGGTTATGCAGGTATTTGAGTAATAAACAAAATGTATATTCTGCATACATATGTAGCCATTTTTGAATCCCAAAGTAATAACTTTTGGATGCATGATTTAGTAGGATTAAACAGTATTTGGTAGTCTCTCTGAGTTCACATTGGTGACTGGCCACCAATTTTGCTCTGTCAAAGACTGGTTCTTTAACTCTCATTCACTATATAAAAAAATTTGAAACTTGGTTCCAATGTAATAATAATGAACAGAACCAGTCCACGAAGTACAACACTGAAAAGGGCAACTGACTGGCATAAAAATACTATCATATTCTATTTTAGCAGCACCAAATATTGCCTCTATACATTTATACTTCAAATAAAGTAGCTAATTGACTGATATGTCTTGTTTATCACTCTGAAAATAATTTAATAATGAAATTATCACAGAAAAAAATGAAATTCAATGGTTTTTCTGTTTTTAGCAATGGCATCCATATTTGATATTTGGATTGGCGTCATCTTTATAAACTCCAAAGCTCTCTAGACATGGATGCTTCTTATCAAATTTGGTCGAGCACTGCTGAGCTGTTTTTGAGATGTCAATTTAAAGTTTTTCTATTTTTAGTAACTGTGGCTATAGACAATTCTTTGAATGTATTCATGTATTCATGTGAACCTGGGTCAACAAATTCAAAACAAGGCTAAGCTAGGCTCCAGTTTATAGATTTGTTAGAGCCAGGGGACCTAATTATGACAGATAAAGGTTATGTTAAAATTAATGAGAAAATAATTTTAATAAACAGATTAACAGAATATCCCGTACATAAAAGGGCAAAAAAATTTATTGTTAAACAGGATTCTTCCTTATTATGCATACTTTATCTAATGTCTGCATGTACATATTGGGTGTTAAAATTCATCCACCTACTAACTCCACAAAAATAATATTAATTATAATCAATGAAGAAGTTCAGATAAATAAGGGACCAATTTGTGTGTTTGGGGGCAGGGTGCTTTGACTCTGTGTGTGTGTGTGTGTGAATGGCTTTCAAACAGCTTTGAACAAATAATCATGCTGTTTTGTGGGTAAATATATAACTGCCAGTCTCTTATTGAAACAAAAAAAAATGTGTCTGTATGAATAAAATCGTATATCTATATTGTCAGTTGACAAATGATTCAGAATAGAAAAAAAATGTCATTTAATGGGAAAATCCCAGTCCCCCACCCCCAGGCACTAAAAGCAGCAAACACCATAAAAACAACCAGGTTGTGTGCACTTTTGATACAAATTAAAATGCAAGCATACCAACATGTACACAAAATAACTTAAAGTACACCACAAAGTCTCTACTGGTTTGGGAGAGGTGGTTGGTTAAATGGGCAGTTTGTGTCACTATGCACATTTTGTAAATGTTTCATTTTGATGTGTTTTGACTACAGTATTGATTGATGATAGCTGTACATTTATACCATAACTAATCAGAAACAAAATTCATGCTTTAAATAATTTCTTTTCTCTTTTTTAACTTGTATTATGTGTGCTGTAGAGAAAAAAGGCACTCGAGATGGGACATAAATCAACTTAAGTTTTAGAGAATGGACATACAAAGTATGTTTTCACCAATATAATATATACAGCGGTAATTCTATAATATAAAATATTCTTATGCAAAATGAAACAATCTCTTTACAATACATTACATCCATTACAGCCACGATCAGTATAGTATATTCTCTCGCAGAAGGAATCTACATAATATACACTGTATTATATGCAGTACAGTCATGAGCTTCTTAGATTAGCCTTGTTTTCATGAGACATTAATATTCATGAGGATTTGATTAACAATGGTCTATATTGATGGTTAATTGGCATCAACAGTGTCCAACTGAAAATCTTCTACAGCAGGATGTTTACTATCAAATATGTGGTCAAACTCTTGTGATTTCTGAGAAGTTGTTGTTTAGAAGGTATTCTGTTTTTGGAAAGGTAGCCATCTTTTAAGGTGGATTTGCTTCATTTGTAAACCAATTTTCCCTCTAAGAGAATGACTTTGTACTGACTGAAAAGAATTTCCTGGAATCCAAGACAAGATTATTTCTTCATTTTAATTTCAGCGAGCTGAAACCTTTTCTGATATTCTAGAACATTAAGACAGTCATATTGGCATTAATCTTGGCACCAATTTCATTTGGGACAAACCAGAGACCATACAAACTCTTCTGGAGACAACCCTATATTAATATAATGATCCATTCAGGGGAAGTAGTGAAAAGATTTTTAAGATGGCTGCTGAGGTAGCCATACTAGATGTCATACCACATTCATTTAGGACCAACTAAATAGTGCAAGCAGTCTTTTTAGTGAAAGCCCCTTGCTGATATATCCTTGATTCTGCAGGAGTAGCATTAATTAGATCTTCAAGATGGTCATTCTGACAGTCAGCTCCAAGCAGCAGGACCAATTAGACATCATTATTCAGGACCAATTAGACATCATTATTCAAGATCAATTAGACATCATTATTCATGACCAATTAGACATCATTATTCATGACCAATTAGACATCATTATTCAAGACCAAGTAGACATCATTATTCAGGATCAATTAGACATCATTATTCATGACCAATTAGACATCATTATTCAGAACCAATTAGACATCATTATTCAGGACCAATTAGAGATCATTATTCAGGACCAATCAGACATCATTATTCAGGACCAATTAGACATCATTATTCAAGACCAATTAGACATCATTATTCAGGACCAATTAGACATTATTCAGGACCAATTAGACATTATTCAGGACCACTCAGACATGATAAGAAGTCTTCTGGTTAAAATCCCTTGTCAATATGACTCTATTCTGAGGAGTATTGGCCCCATCCATTTTTGTCTAGGACTAATTAGATATTATGTAAAAGCTTTTATGAAAATCTCATGCCGATCCATTCCTCAGTGATATCTAAATTTTCAAGACAGCCATGGTGACTGCCATATTGGAAGTTAGATGGGAACTATTTTCATTTGAAACAAACTTAACAGTATACAAAGTCTTTCAGTCGAAAACGAATGATGATATAACTCCATTTAATGATAACAAAATTTCAAGATGGCCACTGTGATGGCCATATTGGATTTTAGAGCAGTACCATTTTCATCCAAGTCCAACTAGACCTAGCAATGATATTTTTCATGTTAAGTTTCATGGCAATCCTCCAAGCAGTTTAGAAGGAGGAACAATAACAAACTTGATATGGGACTGATGGATGCACAATGGATGACAGACAAAATAAGTTCAAAAAGCAACAGTAGCACAATCGATATAGGAACATACCATAAGCTCAACCGGATCAACTTAAAATTGTCTTTTGAAACTACAAGGTTCTTTACCCAATCTATGAAATTAAGTATGAACAGTGACATGTTTTTGCCATAAAAGTAATATCCATGAAAATATACAAGTTCACAGTACTAATTCATAAATTTCATATTGTTTACATTTCTTGAAGCATGGTTTCTCTATTCATTTTTTATTTTCTATTACTGAGTATTTATTTTAAGATACCACCTTGGATAATTTATTAGCAATTAAGCAAACAGTCAATTATGGTAACTATGGTCACTGTTTTCAATAACAGAAAATAGCAGGGAAAAATACTGAAAGTTACCAGAGATTATACAACTTATGACAAAATCCTCAAAATGACCACTTATGCCTAATATCTGCTGAGTTGATTAAAAATCTACTATGTGGAAAATTCTGCAAAAGTGACCACCAAGGGTGTTACAGGTGCAGAAATTTTGAGAATCTGTCCTTTGGTTCATAAAACTCTCATCCAGTGTTTGTGATAGTTTCCAAATTAGCCAATCCGAAATGACCTTTTAAACATAACAGTTCCAATTGGTCAAAATGAAATATCTCAATCACAAGATTTACATGGTTTCCAGATATGGAGGAAATCAATGATACTGGATGGGTAACCATGTTAACATTACACACAACAAAACCCATGTCAAAAGTGAGCATCTAACCCAATATTGCAGATAGACAAAACTGGTGCTATTACTGCTGTCTTGTACAAAAATGAAGAGAGAATTTGATATAAGAAAGAATTTAATTCAATAGCAGAAAGTGAGTAAAGAGGAAGGGGTGCCCCATATTCACAAATTAACTCATCTAAACGAACTTCAGTGAGTTCTAATGCCTGATAATTATCTGGGGGAAAGATAAAAAAGAAAAAGGTGAAGAAAAAAATTAATTGAAAGGCAAAGTAATAAAATTTAAAAATAAAAATACAAATGTAAATATTCATCAGACAATTGTTTTCAGTGATGTGTGACATGAAAATGGAAGCCTTCTCCAAAACATACAACCCAAACTGTCATAACTATTAAACCTTTATAAAATAAAATCGGTTTTAAAGGCGCAGTGAAAAGTCACTCTTACAAAGTATTTTCGTATCCTATAATCCTTTGAAACTCTTAAAGTGTTTTTGCCTCTTAAACTATTAAAAATTCTTCAAAACTCTTAAAGTAATTTTGCATTTGACACAAATATTAATTCATTTAAACTATCAAAGTTCTATTGTTTCCTACACAAGTGTTCTTCATTTGAAACTGAATGTATTTTGTATCATAAACAAGTATTAATCATTTAAAACTCTGCAACTATTTTTGTATCCAATTCAAGAGGAAAGATACCTTCAAGCAGAATTAAGAAATTATCTACCATCTTTAAACTGCACAAACCCAGATCTACCAGTACATTACACACTGGTAGATTTACACACTGGTAGATTTACACACTGGTAGATTTGCATCTCTATTTTTGTGTATAATCAGATGAACAAGCTTCATAGTAGATCCTCATCTGCCAGCACAATATAAGATGACAGATCAGGGTTAGGATGTTTCCCACTGGACTTGATTTATACATAACAAAACTGAGGGGCAATTCTTTACCTAAAGAATAAAAACTATGCTTTCCTTCTGTTAGGAAGTGAAAACAACTTCACCCTGTTTTTTGTTAGAGGTACATTGACTGGTCATATATTTTGAGATGCTTCTCCCACCTTAACCAGGTTAGTTGTACTGTTATGTTGTAGAAAAATGTATTCATTAAGCCATCAGTACCTTGACCTAGTTTTGATATCAATTACACCAACAAACAAACACTTCCACATTCACAGACATGTGTTTTGATAGCTGATTGACCATTAACCCTTTCCAGAGTAAGTTAGCAACTATCACTGCCCAAATTTCCATTTCTGAATGTTATTCCTTGATAATAAAAGCTTACAAGTTTGTGTTTTGAAATGTTAACATTAGTATGTAAAAAGCAATTTGTGTTTTAAGAACAGAATTTGTGATCTGGATATTTTAACTGCCTCTTGTACACTACTTTAAAACTTTAAGTGAACCAGTAATGGAAAAATCCCTAATGGTGGACATCGCTGTTTTCCAGGGGAAGTAACGGTTTATTATATTGTCTGTTTTCATAAATCAATGGGCAAACATATTGTGAAAACTATTAAATTCATAAAAACCAAAGCCTATGTATTGTTTTTTTTAAGATTCAACTTTAAAATGCAAATATGTAGGTCAGAAACGAATAGGGCAATGCTATGTTGTTAAATTCCTAACATGTACTGTAGGAATCATTGTTTTCTGACTTGACTCGAATTTGTGAAAATACCGATGAAAGCAGTATGACAGATACTATTTAACAATTCCTAAAATTACTATGCATATGTAGACAAATAAATAAACCAATAATTTACAATCCTATCAATGGACTGTTGTAATGAAGTGAGTGATTGTATTATGAAAACCCATCCTTAACAAAATAGATGAACTCACATGTCTGTGTTCATTCGGTTTGAAGGAAGGGATTAGTTCATATACTGACTATAAAGGAGTTATGTCTGTAATTGTACAAATTTTAGTGTTATGTATGAATAATTATGGTAATGTTTTATTATCAACAAAGAAATTAGGACAAACGGTATGAACTTAAAACGTGCATTTGCTTTCATGTTCAGGGTACAGGATTTGTTTCAAATGCATTTATAAATCTTTAAAAGTTCCATTATTGTGAACTTTCAGAAGGTACATAAAAAAAAATTATTAAGGGTGCTTAATTAAGCATTTTTACTAACTACAATTACATTAATGTAATCTGGTTACTCAGTTAAAACCTATTACAATGCAGTTTCTATTATTCTCTTTTTGAGTCATATGGCCAAAATAACTGAGAAAATTTTCTACTTGAAAATAAAGTAATGCTTAAATCCAATGTTAAATGCAAATACTAATATACTTGGAAATAGAATGGATAATTCAAATAAGAACACACACACACACACTGAGCGTTTCTTGCTTCATGTCCATTTCTGCCTGTTCAGCTCTCGTTTCTCCCAGTGTTTTCAAAAGAAGAAGTCATTTCTCCATAAAATTCAAGTTTAGTTTGACCCCTAAAAACTGTGATCAGAAAAGAAATTGGAGCTCATGATGAAAATCTCCCTTTATCTTCCATCTAATTCCATACTTCCATTTACACCTTACCTTTGTCAGGTTGCCAGTTGCAACAGGTGACAAAAACCCTGTCACAGCAGCAATGGAGTTTGCAATTCCAAACAGTATCCCTGCCAATCCTGGGGCAATGTCCATATGATTGACCACCCAACCACTATACTGGATGCCAGTTAGCGAAACACTGAGAGTCAGAAGGGTAATGGCCACAGCGGGCTGTGTGCAGTCAATGTAGCCAAGACCAATTAGAAGAATGGCTGGCACCATCATGCCTACACAAAGTAATAGGAAAATGTGTTCAGAGTTAAATACATATTAAGCAAACAGATAAATAATTTTAAATGATTTCATGCAGGAAATAGTCTGACATTGGAGGAAGTATTTAAATAGCTAATTTATCTTACTCATATTCTGACTAGATGTTTTTGAAATCTTTATATTAAGTTAATATTCTTAATTCTTTTTGCCTAACTTTTTCATGTAAAATAGTTTCTTGGAGCAAGAATTAAAATCTTGATATAGAAATATTCTATACATTATGGCATAAAAATAGTCTGAAAACCATTTTAGTTTCTTCTAAAACTACAGGAAGTGTACTAATTTTGTGTGTGTGATTTATTTAGATTTTAAACATAACTTTAATAATTTTTCAGTCATATCGCTACAATATCTTCATTGTGACAGTTTATAGTGATGTCTAGCACTGGGGCATCATGCCACAGACATGTGGGATGATGTCCCATCCAGTTACATTATCCTGACACCAGGCCAACCAGTCTTACTAACCTCTTAATGCTGAGTGCAAAGTGAGGCAGCTGTTAGTGCCATTTTATAAAGTCTTTGGTGTGACTCGGCTATGGTTCAAACCTGCAACCTCCAGCATCCAAGGCAGATGCTCTAACCACTAAGCCACCAGAGTGGTCTAAATGTACTAATTAGTTTGAACTAATCTTTGTATTGCTAAGGAAATGTACAAATTGGCTTGAACTTATATGTGAATTACTAAGGAAATGTACAAAACTGACTTGAACTTATCTTTGAATTACTAATGAAATGTACAAATTGACTTGAACTTATCTTTCAATTAATAAGGAAACGTACAAACTGACTTGAACTTATCTTTGAATTACTAAGGAAATATACAAATTGACTTGAACTTATCTTTGAATTACTAAGGAAATGTACAAACTGGCTTGATCTAATCAATAATGCTGGTAAATTTTTATCTTTGATACTAAAAAATGGATAAATAAACTACTGTGACAACCTTGTACAATTAATTAAAACAAATTTGATTCAGACTTGTGAGTAAATAATAATAATAATAATAATAATAATAATAATAATAATAATAATAATAATAATAATAATAATAATAATAATAATAATAATAATAATAATAATAATAATAATAACAACAATAATAATAACAACAACAACAACAATAATAATAATAACAACAACAACAACAATAATAATAATAATAATAATAATAATAATAATAATAGCTGTTTTTCAGATTTATATCCATGAACAAAAACCCAGCAAATTCCCACAAGATATGATGCAAAAAATATAAATGCAACAATTTATTACAACCATCAACTGACAAATTACAACAGCAATTAAAATGTAACACTTATTTCAAGATTTTGTGTTTAGTAAAGAATATATCCGATACAATTACATTACATTAAAAATTTAACAAAATGATGAGGAATATTACATGTATGTCTCTACTAAAACACTTACCAACACTGGTGAAGACTTTTCTGGTCCATATATTACTAAGGACCTTATGAGACATCAAAAAGTCTGCCACACACCCAGAAATGTTGATGACTGCCCAGAATGCAATGTATGGCAATGCTGAGTAAAGACCATTCTGTAAAAGTATGAAATATGTAAGAGAATGCAATGTATGGCAATGTTAGGTAAAGACCATTCTGTAAAAGTATGAAATGTATAGCAATGCTGAGTAAAGATGTGTCACAGGGTTCACAATGATGTCAAAAGACATCTGGACAGATAGATGTGTCATGGGATTCACCACAATAACATCACAAGACATCTGGACAGATAGATGTGTCACAGGATTCACAATGACATCACAATACACCTGGACAGATAGATGATGTCACAAGACATCTGGACAGATAAATGTGTTGCAGGGTTCACAATGATGTCACAAGACATCTGAACACATAGATGTGTCACAGGGTTCACAATGAGTCACAAAATATCTGGACATATAGATGTATTACATGATTCACAATGACATTCCAAGACATCTGGACATATAGATGTGTCACAGGATTCACAATGATGTCACATGACATCTGGACAGATAAATGTGTCACAGGATTCACAATGAGTCACAAAATATCTAGACAGATAGATGTGTCACAGAATTAACAATGACATCACAAGACATCTGGACAGATAGATGTGTCACAGGGTTTACAATCAGTCACAAAATATCTGGACAGATAGATGTGTCACAGGATTCACAATGATGTCACAAGACATCTGGACAGATAAATGTGTCACAGGGTTCACAATGACATCACAAGACATCTGGACAGATAGATATGTCACAGGGTTCACAATCAGTCACAAAATATCTGGACAGAAAGATGTGTCAAAAGAATCACAATGACATCACAAGACATCTGGACAGATATATGTATCACAGAGTTTACAACGCCATCACAAGAGATCTGGACAGATAAATGTGTCACAGGGTTCACTATGACATCACAAGACATCTGAACAGATAGATGTGTCACAGGGTTCACAATGACATAGGAAGACATCTGGACAGATATATGTATCACAAAGTTTACAATGACATCACAAGATATCTGGACATATAAATGGGTCAGAGGGTTCACAATGACATCACAAGACAGCTGGACAGATTGATGTGTCACAGGGTTCATAATGATGTCACAAAACATCAATGGACAGGGTGTGACTTATTCCATCATGTGACCTTCAACATAGACATTAAAACAAGAGTAGTTTTCCTTACAGCAAATGATACATATTCACTAGAACAAGGCTGAATTACATATGTGTGAAATAAAAGTTTTCCATGTGCTGGGATAAAATTCATGGACCAGACTCTTGTTATTTACTGGGTGTTCTTGTATCAACCATTGGAAAAATAGACAATTTATACTAATTGTTGTCACTTAACCTGAAACAATAATATCTATGTGGATTACTCACATATCAATAAATTAAAACCATATAAAACAATTTATGAACAATCAGCATGTGTATGATTGTGTTGGGCTCAATAGGGGAATAATTAGAAAGTCAAAATGTAGGATTGTATGGGGTTCATTAGGGGAATAATTAGAAAGTCAAAATGTTATTCTATGATTGATGGAAAACAAGAAATTCCCTTATTACATTCAATTCTGTGCATAGTATTCAGTAAGCCATCCAGAAGTTGTCTTTTTAAGCAGAGGGTCTTTTATAACAGGTAAACATGTATAAACTGGAAGTGGTCTTAATATGTGGGTAATTTTACATACAGGTGATCATTACAGCAAGATGGCTGTAATTACAAGTAATATCTGTAAATCAGTCTTAATTGTATGAGATATTTCTGTCTAAGAATAGATTGGATTGGATTAACAGGAATACAGCACTGTGCAATAATTAGATGGTTAAAATATCTCAATGACTTCTATAGTCATTGACATTTTTAAAAATGCTGATAATCTGAAATTTAAAAGATGAACTTTGCCCACATTTATTCTTATTTTGTGTGAAAATTACATATAACAAATATTTTTTTTTAAATATAAAATGTTCCACATAAAAAAGACCCTTAAAATTTCTGACCATTAAATTTGACAACTTAAATCACCACAGGCAATTCTGTCAATATCGCCATCGGCTGCCCCTTTGTCAAATCACCATATGCTGCCATTTTCTCAAGCTTTGTAAAATTCAATACTTATGGATCATCAAGTTTTGTCTGGACTATACTGAAAGAATTACTTTTAAAATTACAGTGCGACCCCGCTATAACATGGTAGTTGGGAGCCATAGAACCCAACTGTGTTATGAATTGAACTGTTTTATAAGCAACCATGTACGTTGCCAACAAATCTGCAAAGTTATCGGGGAGTGGGTGTGTGAGTAATAAAAGTGTGTGCTTCATTGGCAATTACCATTTTAAATCAATGCATATGAAGTAATAAAAACACCTGCAGTGACAACATATTGCATATATATTACTTTATTCAGAGAACCACATATTGATGCATACACATGTATAGTTTATATATACATATCTAATTTAAAGCATGAATAGAGTATCAACACATGTACTCACCCATTAATCTCATCATATACATTGAATCCACAATACAAGTATTTCCATCGAAAATATCCACACACATATTTAAAATATTGGAATAATTTTGTTACAGAGCTGTATGCGACTGAATTCAATGGGAGAAAATAAACAGCAAATAGTATGTAATAAACAATGAAACAATACATCCAAAAGTTAAATAACGGTGTCTGTATAAATTTCATACTGCTAAATTTTCTCATCAATGATTTGTAATATTTTATTATTGTTTGCATGCATACCCACAACCATCTCTCTTAGTTTTGCTTCATCCCTCTTCCATCCTGGGATTGTTGATTCATTCATTCATACCTAAATCTTTAGCTATTTGTGATTATCTAACACCAGACTTAATCATTTTCCATTCAAAATGTGAACTAATTAACACTTGTGCACCTATTAGTTTGAAAGACTACAGCAAGAATAATTGTCAATAAACAAAGGAAATATATTTGTATGGAATGGAGGACATTATTCACTGGTCAACTGACTGCATAAAAAAAACCTCCAAGCCAAGTACACATGTTTGTGGCTTGTGTTTGTTTGATGTTTTATAAATCATTGACCCATAATTTGAACAAGTTGAGCTCAGCAATTTACTTTGACGATGAGCAATGTACTCAAATTAATTGATCTATAAATTTAGGTGTGAATCTTTTATGAACCACTGCATTGTTTGTTGCTTAGTTGTGTATGCAGTTTATAGAACATATGTCAGATATTGTTTGAGCAATGATTGTATAGGGAATGTATTGATGACAAACACAAAGTAGACTCGATGGTTTCATTGCTCATGAACCAGTAATAAGAACATTAACACTTATGATCTGTCATCTTTCAACAATAAACAAAGACCAAAGTTTTCAAAAGGCCCAGCCATGGGTTCAGATGCTCATATTTCTGATGTTTATTTTGGCACAAAATTGTAAGAAATTTGTTAAATTTAACAATTTTAGGAGCCACGCCATAATTGCTTTATATTAAAATCCATATGTGATTTCCTCCACAAAATGATAATAAACTTACTACACGTTATATTTTGCACTTTTAAGAAGACATGTTTTCCGTGTAGGAGAATAATACATGTAAATTATATGTTGGGACCCATGCCAATCGTCTTATATTCAAATTTATAAGCAATCTCTTTTCCTAAATGATAATAAAACTTTACATAATTTACTTTTGGTACTTAAAATAATTCTTTTTTGCTTACAAGAAAAATACCAGTATAAAGGTAAATTAAATTTTGAGAGACATGCAACAACCTTGTATCTGAATTTGTGTTATAACAGAGCACGTTATAGTGGGGTCACATTGTACTTAAACATCAATGATTAAAATCAGATCTCATTATCCTACATGAAAATCTGACAGACTGCTTATGGATCATGTTCAGGTGACCTTTGAATTAGCCAACGGAAATAAAGCTTTCAAAAATATTAAAGCACATATTGATGCTCTTCAGCCACACTGCTCAGTCTCCCAAAAGTGCAGATATAAGATTTAATCTGATTGGACGATAAAATTAGTGCTTGTGGTAATAACATAGGTCACCAGAACATGACCCCTAAGAGGTCAATGTCAGATCTTTATGTAGGACAGTGGAGATCTGATTTTAATCTGATTGCTTCAACTTTTAAAACATAACTATATTGAACCTAACAAGTTGCATCAATTCCAAAGCTATTTATGGTGCACTCACCAGTAATTATGTACTTTTGAGAAAGTGATGTATGTATGGTGAAGTTGTCTGCATTTAAAACATGCACAGTGGAGAGAATGTTGGCATACCTCTATGCTACTTTCATGTAATGTGGCCGACATTTCTTTGGATATTGTACTTTTGCAAATTTTAAATGATCTCAGCACATTGCTAACTAAAATGACTGCTCCCTTGTGCTCCAAAAATCGACTTGAAAGTACACTATCCTTGGTAGCCATTAGAATAGGAAAAATTAATTTTGCCAAACTAGACAATACCAGCTTCTGAAAGTAACACGAATGAATTACCAGATATATAAAATGTAAAAAAAGTTACGTTCTTTTTTTAAAATTTACCTCTAAAGTTCGGGAAGTGAAAATGAACAAGTGGAGCTAGCACTTTTTTGAAAGATGCACATCTGGAGCAAAGCCAAGCTGTATACCCTGTAACCCATATTACACCCATCAATCATATACCAAAATAAAGGGAATTAAAGGTTCTTTGAACAATACCCAAGATATATTCTTTTTTATAGCCAGTACAACTAGTGAGAAAACCCAGGTAAATTCAAAAAAGTTATACCTGCCAACCTTCTTGACAGTGATGTAGTCATTTCTTTGTCTTTTTTTTTTTTTTTTTTTTGTGGAGGGTGCTCTCCCTGGTTGATCTTCTCAGACCATTTAGTGAGGCCCTCCTGGCTTAATGTAATGTTGTGCTATATTTTCAGGTTTATTATTTCTTTATTGTGGAAAAGTAAGGCTTATTTTTTTTTTATTCAAGACATTTGTCTCCTTTAAGGAGATATTTTGGTCGTTTTCTTTCTTTCTCCTTCTCGCTTTCCTGGTCTTTCTCTCTTGTTCTACTTCCTGGACTTTCTTATTCCTAATGTTGCTAATGATAATGCTGTACTAGGTTTTGGTTTTCATGTTGTTTTTGTACTGTAAATTGATCTTCTCTTAGTTGTTTTCTTCTTGGTGGTGCTTGAGGATTCATCGTTTCATGTTGTTGTTGTTGTTGTTTCAAATTTGAGGGTTCTTTAGTTTGGTTTTTTGTTAAGTCATCTGGTGGTTGCGGTTTCTTTGGCATTGATGTCTGTTGTTCATTCCTCAGCATTTTTGGTTTTGGTTGTTGTTGTAATTCATGTGTCTCCTTATTTGTTGTTTGTAGACTTTGTTGTTGCTGTTGTTGCTGTTGTTGTAGTTGTTCTTGACATTTATTCAACGTATGTCCCGTTTTACCACATTTACTGCAAGGCCTATGTTAGATACATCCTTTGTACCATGTTTTGGTTAAAAAACCAAAAAGGTAGGAGGCCTTTTTTATCTTCACTAGCTTACTCTTTTCTATTTCAAATATTCTTGTTCCATTGTAGATGCTAGTCATTGGTATGGTGTCCAGACATGCTGTTATGACCTTAATTTGGAATTCCTATTCAAATTTCTCTTTGGTTGCTTCTAGTGGTATTTCAAGTGGTATATCAGTTAAGTGTAATTCTCCTGTCTGTTTTCTGATTATTCTCCTGTGGGGCGTCAGAGTTTTGATAGTAGCTGGTAACCCTTTTATTACTATATCTCCATATGGAAGTATGGGTTTAGTTCCTCTTGGTCTTAGTAGATATCTTCCATTTCCCTTTCAGTTAATTGAAAATATTTGGTTTGTATAATCAGGGTTTAACACTTTAAGTGCCACCATTACATAAACAATCCCTGGTGTTTTCTCCATTGGTAAGTTCTTTAGTTCTATTTCTTGCTTCCCTCTCTATACAAGCATTATATGAAAGAACCTTGTCATTTTAATTCTTTGTATTTTGAAAAATCCTTCTAACTACCTTGTTATAGGTTTGTTGGCTTTGTGCACCTCCATGCTTGTTCTCTGCATTCCTAATGAGTTTTGTTCGCTGGTCATATTCTTTGTATCTTGTAAACGACTGTTCAAATGTCCTTTTTAAAACAATTATTGTTATTTAAAGCTTCTTTTCCAAAAATTTGTTTTTTTTAGCTCATGACTCGCTGTCGATTAAGTAGAAGTATGGCTGTCCATAGTTAAGTCTGCTTTGTTCAGACCATTTCTTTTTAGATTGTGAATCCTTCACTTAACTCTGTCATTAACCACTTTGCAAGTAGTCATTTCAGTGGATTTTCCAAAGGTGGTCATGTGAGCAATCAAGTGATGTTGTACAACTGAGAATATATATATACAAGCCATCAGAAAATTGCTGGAAAAACATTTTAAGAAAGAAGATATAATGTGTGTGCCTCTTTCCTTTAAAGAATTATATACACTTCCAAAGAAAAACAACCTAACTGAAATAGCATTTTCAAATATCACAATCACATACACATATGCACACACTCATAAAAATGGAATGATAATAGTTCATCAAAGTGCATAAAAAGACTAATGTACAATTAACCAGAGTGTGACGGACAGACAAGACAGGTAAAACTATATGACTATGACTGTCAGGGTAAGGGAGAATTCATTTAGCATCCACTTTCAATCTTTTACATCTTTTATAATTAAGTCATGAATTGTTCGCCCCCAAAGGTGATGCAGGTTTTTGTAAAAGTAGACGGGTGTGAAGTAAAAGTAGCCAAGTAAATCACGCAGTTCCAAGCTGATAAGGAAAGATGAATGATAATGTAACAATGATGTCACAATGCAAAATTCAGAGTAACAAAATGACAAAACCACCACATGCAAGATATATACTATGTTGCTGACACTGACCATACAACATCTGTGGTATTCCAGACCTTTGTCTCATAAATATAATGTACTCACGGCTGTAATATCAAATTCCAAGACGTCATTCATGTATGTGGGAATGCCGGTAAGCAGGGTGTATGTACCCCAGTCGGAACAAACATTAGCCATCAGTATTGCAAGCATGGGAAGAGATGTAGCAATCTTCAACCAGGGAACATTCTGTCTCTGTGATAGACAAATAAATGCAAATGAATTAATTTGGATGTCACTGAATCTGGAAAATATAATAAGCTGAAGAGCACGGGATTTGCCTTACAGAGAATATATATTACAAATGTAAAAAAAAAATTATATCTTTTTAAAAATTAAATATTTTACAATCTGGAACCAGTCAACTGGTGTGGAAATAAAAATGGATTACTAAATCTTTTGAGATGCATCCATAATAAATGGCTGAAAACAAAAAAAAATGTTTTTATTTCAAGATCCTGTTTTACATTTAAATATAAAATATAAAAAATCATGATGTGAAGCTACATTATTAAGTGCAGGTCACATTATATGCCAGAGCAGATCTGGTCCTATGCAATTTGCAGTTCAAGCTGAATAAACTATAATACAATCAGCATTTTCAGCATTCTATTTAAAATAAAACCCCAGTAATTAATGATCTGCTTTGGAAATAACACATATTTGCATGATCTGTGATGTGAAGCCAAGTTTGTCTATGGTCAGTACTGTTTAATTCACATTACTAGCACACTTTTGAAAGGTATATCTTTGAAGGAATCAATTGTCACTATACCTAGTGTTAACCCTTTACCTAATATAAGTGACTTATGGCAATTTACCCAATGTCACACTAAGCGCCTTTTGGCAAGACTGTAAACAACAGCTATTTTGAAGGGGTTTTCATAGCACCATCTTCAGGGAAAACCTCCTTTTAGATACTACATTCAATGGTGAGAATGACCATTACGTCAGTTCACGTGGTCACTGTTGATGCTCTGGTTGCAATCTGCTATTTAAAGTAAGTAGGTTATAATTGGGTCGTATTCTCCATTCAACAAAATGGCGGTCTCTGATTTCGTTCAGTTTTTGAACCAGTAGAATCACAACTATGAAGGCTTCAACAACTTGGGGAAAATCTCTGAGTCTGATGTAGGTAGCCTTAATTTTAATAAGTTATCAAATTACACTGATTTTGTGATGTAGACACAAAGAACTTGTAAATTTTGAGTATGGAAATTTGCCGATGCCGTTCATCACGTGGCTTGACTGATTTGATAGTGAACGAGTTCTCTTAAGATTTTAAAGTCCAAACAAAATTCTTTTGTTAAAAATAATTATACAGCTATAACGACATTATTTTACTCCTAAATCTTTCCATACATAATATATATGTAACCAAAACATAAAATGGTTAAAATTGCTGTTTAACATAACATTCACTTCAATAATTAACAGGCCTATGGGTTCGGACTGCACTGGGTAACTTTGCTACATGTGTATCAAAGGGCTAAAAAGCCATACACTCTATGAGGCAAAGGGTCAAGATACTCAGTTTTCTAAGGGACAAAAATGCTCATTTCATCAGTTTTGTAAAGATCATTGATACTGGTGAGCTATATATTCCATTTACTAGGTAAGTGAACCAATAAAATTTTTATTGAAAAAAAAAAAATAATAATTATAATTGGATTTTCCTACTAGGACACTAAAGCAAACATCTTTTAAAGTCCTTGATCTCACAAAATTATTACTGGACCTTAAAGCATCAATTTTAAAATAAGGACTATCTACAAAAGTAACTTTTGAGATTAAGTATCAACCTCAATCAACCATCCTTCTTTTACAGCACCAACTGGTCTGATTTATACTGTATGCACCTTGTTTGCTTCAATTGCATTCTGGGGGGCCCCGCGTGGCCGAGTGGTCTAAAGCGCTGTCCGTTACGGATCACTGCCATCTCACCTCTGTCTGTGTTCGAGTCTAGGATTCAGCTAATGTAGATATGTGAGAAAGCTTGCCAGTAGCTTCTCGTGGGTCGGTGGTTCTTTCCGGTGATTTTCCGGTTTCTTCTTCCACCATTAATACTGGCCGCCATGAATAGCCTATCGTGTGCTGAAAAATGGCATTAAGCCCAACAACAAACAACAAACAAATCAATTGCATTCTGCATAGACTCACATCTGCTGTCATATGATACATGAGCAGATCTGGGTTGTACAATTTCCTAGGAGTAATAAATAGAACAAGCTACACAGACCCTGAACTACCAGCACAATTTGTGAAATCAGGTCAGCATCTATAATACTTGCATTTGGACCTGACTTGTATATAAGTGTCTACAGTACCTTAATTAATGTCATGATAATGGACTACACTGTCTTTAGTTTTCTCTGAACTAAATTCTCAGATTATGTTTATATTAAACAGCTGTAGTCTTGCACCCACCTCATTACTTGCTACTTAAACAGTTCCCTGGAACTCTATTGTCCTAAAAATTGCTGCTGGCAGTATTTTGTACTGCAGTAATTTGCCTGGAAAAGTACTATTTTCTTGTTGGTCCAAATTTCCCAAAACTTGTTTTGCCTTATGGCCTTCATCACATGATTTGTATTTGCATCCAAACTTTTGTCCCAAGCAAAAAGTGTCTTGCATTATCATCCTTGAACAAAAACAACTTTTCTGGATTTTAGGCATATATGTGTACAACTCTCTCCTGAGGCTGGCTTCAAACTGTCTCTTCTATATTGACTGAGCAGAGTATGGGAACCAGCAAGAACAAACTTAGGCAACTATCCCCCTATTTATATCCGTCTGGTTGTCAATACAACTTGGTGAAGCCTGACACTTGATAAAGCCTTAATGTTCTGTTACAGCTGTCACCAAAATGACAAGCTGCTGTAATTTTATATACCATATATACTCATATATAAGACAAGTCCAACTGCAAACTACACAGACCCAGATCTGCCATCGCAGAATATGCCTGTTGATCTGGATCTGTGCAGTTTGTCAGGAGTAATCAATTGAACAAGCAACACAGACACTAATCTGCAAGTGCATTATGGTATGGCATAACTATACAAGATATCTTGACCTGATATCAGGTCTATTAACAGCAAGATATCAGGTCTATTAATAGCCTGATACTGGGTCTAATAAAAGCCTGTTATCTGGTCTAGGATCTCTGGATACACTATCTGAACAATGAAATTGAAACAGTTCTCAGCTTAGTGTTTTTGTTCAGCAATGCCTTCAACTTGTGAGATAGATGGTGGAGTCTTAAATGAAGAATTAATAAGAGCAACTTGTAAGATAGATGGTGTAGCCCAAAACAAAGAATTAACAGAGATGATAGTCTGTAATTTATCTTTGGGTAACACCACCTGATAAAATTTGGAGACCTGTTCCTTAGTTACTCAACTTTTCTCACTTCTTCATCAAACTATGTTTCAAAATTGCCTCTGCTACCACTGTGATAGTATCTATTATACAACTACTGAAAGTATCTGTGTTAACAATTGCTGTGCATCTACACACAATGATCATCTCATAATAATCCCCATACATTTTATAACATCCACTGGGCTCCGACCAAAAATATAAAAATATAAGTATTCTAGCTTTGATCAAGTAAACACCTATGTGGTTGATTAGAATGGTCAACTGGCTACTGGAGTATCCAATTTGCAAAGATGACTAAAGACCACTACAAATGGCCAGAAGGTCAATAACCAACAGTAAGAGATCAATGCAAACCAATGCTGATGGTCAGCTATCCTAAGGCAAGCTATGGATTTAATCATTTCTTATAATACCAAAAAATGGAAAGGTGTATATTGACCACAATAAATGACACAACTGAAAAATAAAATGATCATATTTTGAAATAAATACCTTTTCCTCTGAACCTTTCCTGACCAGGGCACCATCTACAGCCTGTGACTGTAATATGTACTCCCTCTCTATCTTGCTAATTCTCTTGTGCTGGAGTGGGGTGTCACTCACAAGCAACATCCACAGCACAAACCACACCAGGCTCATCATGCCTATCAGCATAATGAATAAACTTTTCATTGCAGTCTTAGTTTTCCTCTTTTTTAGAAAGCAAATCCAAACAACAAAGCCTGTTATTTTATTTTAAATTGAAATTGCAAATGAAAACAATACAATATTTTTATATCCACTGAGCTGAATAAATAAAATATGTTATCAATTTAACTTGACCCTAATAATACCAATGGTAAAAGAAAACATTTAAATTGTTCCATAAATCAAATTATCTTCCTTGTTTAGTAAATATATTTCAAAGATATTAGTTAAGTGCCAATGTTAAATCTGTAAATCTCTTTCACTTAAAAAGTTAAAATATTAAACTGTGTTCCTCCATAATTCAATGTCTTTAAATAAGAAATTCAATATATGACATTTGTAGTATATATTATCAATAATTTCTGCCAATGAATTTTCAGTTTTTTCATGATTGCCAAAACACTCATAAAGGGAGATAATTTAGATGACCCATCGTCTACCTACCAAGAACATAAAAAATGGATGGCCAGCCTCCAGCAAATCCGTATTTGCACAGTAATCCTGCCAGAGGTAGTGTGACCACATTACCAATCTGTGCCCCTGCAATGATATGGTTTGTATACTTTTAGAACTGATAAATGAGAAGATGCTGTTTTATGAATTATTAGTGGAAAGTCCAATAAGTACTTTTTGACAGTTAAAATTACTAATTTTCATGGATCTCAAAAAAAAATTTTAATACATTAAATAAAAGAAAAAACTCAGAAGGAAGACAAAATTAATTTTCTCCTGCAAGGTCTGGTGATTTTTTTTAAAAATCATTTTGTGTTCTTGCATGTTCTATTGTGTCTATACCATTCATATCTTGATATTCATAAACTTTCCACTAAAAGTTACTATCTCATTCTAAAATGGCTTGAAAGTCTGACCATGGATATGGGAGGTAACTCTTACAACAATCAACACGAGTCATTCAAAGGGACTGACATTCTACCAACTAAAAGGAATTTCCTGAAATTTAAGACAATTGTTTCTTCTTTTACACTGCATAGTATTAAGATCATCTTTGACATTCTTCAGCAGAAAAAAATATTCAAATTAGCTGCAGTGGTGGGCATACTGGATGTCAATTTGTCTCTGTTATCGTTCTGGACCAACAAGGCATCGTAAAAAGTATTATGTTGGAAACCCCATGATGATATGACTTTTAAATTTGGAGAAGTAAGGAATTTTTGAAGATGGATACCTCTGTGACCACATTCAATAGCAGATCTGCACCATTTCTAGTTAGTACCAAAATAAAAAGTGCTTTGGTGAAAGCACAATGTCAATATGACCATCCATCTGAAAGAAGTAGTGACAACAAAATGTTCAAGATGACCATACTGTTTGTCATAATGGAGGTAAAATCAGCCCCAATTTCATTTATGACCCACTAGTCATCATACAAAGTATTTCATTGAAAGCTCATGTTGATATGGCCACTCATTCAGAACAAATAATAATAACAAGATTTTCAAGACAGTCATTGTGGTTATTATAAGTTAAATCAGCAACGTTTTCATTTATGACCAACTAGTTATCATAATAAATCTTTAAGTGAAAACTCCATGCTGATATGACCTTCAGGAGAACAAGTTGGCCACTGTGGCTGGCATAGTGAATGTCTGAAAAGCTCAATTATGATCAACTCGACATCATAATAAGGTGTTAAGTAAAAGCCCTATATTGAAACTTTTTTTTATTTTTGATGAAATCTGAGTGCCAGTTCAGGAATTTTAAGTCCACCTCAAATCACTTCTCCCTAACAAAAAGTATCTTTTTATTCACCAATTACTCATTTCACTTGGCTGCTTTGCTATGTTTTGATCACTTTAGAGAATGAGTGGTCTACTTAGGGTGCCTTAATTATACTACCCACTTATATAATATTTATAACAATGTTTGACTAATCAATTAAAATTGTAACAATATGAGAAATACTTTTCACCAAGTCAGAAATTAAGGTTGGCACTTAATTAGGTTCCCATGGAAATGCACATGGAAAATAGCTATTGTAGCTGATTGATCTTTCATGTTTGTATACAAGCAGGCATATAATAGTTATTCTGATACTGAATTAAAAGATATAATTAAAACACATATTTCACTTCACAAAACTTATTATTATTATTAATATTATTATAATTATTATTATTATTATTATTATTATTATTATTATTATTATTATTATTATTATTATTATTATTATTATTATTATTATTACCCCCAGTATGTATAAATGATATTTTGCAGTCATCAAAATTTCATCCAATAATTATTTTTAGTGTACTGATAATCTTTCTCAAGAAAATTTAACAAAATAAATGACTTCTTATTAGAAGTTTAGATTTTATAATGTTCATTCAAATTTCTTTTTGGACTAACCACTGTTTTTGATAATAAAATGATTGATATAGCAAAGTTTCATTTCATTAATTTTCATGACCTTTGTTTTTTCATTCAACAAATTCGGGCCAAATTTGGTGGGAGGCATTTTCTAGTCACAAAATGGGATCCATACAAGACCTGGCATTATAAGCAGGTTTGATAGCAGACATAAGATCAGCAGCCATTTTCATTTAGAACCAACTGGACATCACAATAAGTCTTCTAGTCAAACTCAATGGCAATATTACTTTTAGTCAGAAAGAATTGTAAAATTTTCAAGATGGCCACTGTGACAGCCAATTACACTTAGGACCAACCCAAGATTATAAAAAGTATCCTGGTGAAAGCTCCAGTTCAATATTACTTTGCTTTCAGGAGTCATCATAAGATGACTTTCAAGATGGCCATTGTGGTGACCATAATGGATATTAAAGGAAACATTTTCATTTCAACAGCATAAGACGTCTTTTAGTGAAAACCCAATCTTAATATAACCAACCAGTCAGGAGCAGTAGTAATAACAAGATCTCCATGATTGTCCTTATGGTGGCCATATTGGATGTTCACTATTCATACTTAGGAAACGTAACCCATGGAATGAATGTGTATGTGAAGTTTCATGGCAATTCTCTACATAGCTTAGGAGGAGCAATGTCTGCAAGTTTATACTAATGGATAGACAAATGATGGATGACAGATAGATGATGGACAACTGACCCTCCCATAAGCTCTTCTGGTCTATGACCAATACAGCTAACAATCAACCCAGTTAGATTTATTTACCTGCATAGGTAAAGGACACCAGTTTACTTCTCTCCATTGGTGGAGCCCAACTTCCCCACAAAGCATGCATTGCAGGAAAGCATGTTCCCTGTATAAAATAAATATTGATGATCATGTAATATTTAAGTTGATTGATAATAAGGTGCCAAACTCAAAGAAATATATGTTACATTAAATGTAAACAAATTCAAACGCTCTAAATTTACCCAAATCTGAAAAAAAATTAAAATGAATTTCAACAATGTTGATAAAAATGTTGAGATAAATTACATGAAATTTTAAATGGCAAAAAAGTTTTGAAATTTTTGTTTATACCCTCAGAAATAAATATGACACAAAAGTACAGAATGCTTATATACTCGAAAACAAAGTTACAAGTTAAAAGTCCACTATCATGCCATCAAAGTCTTTCTGATTATACTATGTATAACTTTTGAAAATGATCGCTTCTAAAAAATACTACTTCACATCATTAAATTTTCCCCAATGAGAAAATTCAGTATAATTGTAAAAAAAATAAAAATAAATAAATAATTAATCTTATCAAACTGTTATGGCTGCAATGAAAAAAAACAACCTATAGACACATTCTTTTAATAACAAAAATGGACTTATTTTCAAGAGTTTTACATCTGAAGTGCTGCTGCCAGCTGCCTCATTAACAAACCCATGCATAATGTGTTCGTGACAGTGACTAAATAGCTGATCTTCCCATCTTTTGAACAGACTAATTAATGAGAAAATATGTACTAAAATGCACAATGTATTGCACTTCTGAGAGATGCATATATGCAGAAGGTTGAAAAAGCACAGCAGCACAAATCATGCTATATGGTACCATTATCTCATATGAAGCATGATAGTGTACTTGTGTGAAAGCTACATAGCAAAAATACATAGCAAATGTTTCTGACACTGGCCCTTCAAAACCTAGCTCTCTCTTCAGACTGATCACATATGCTGACCACTCATGTCCTAACCTGGCCCTCTCTTTAGAATGCTCATATGACTTGTCCTAACCTGGCCCTCTCTTTAGAATGCTAAATTAACTGTCCCCTCATTACCTCTTCAGTCTAGTCACATACTGGTACCCTGTAACCCAGATTCCTCTTCAAACTGATCACATATACTATCTCCCACAAGTTTTCTCTAACAGTACTTAAACATCATTATACTGGCCACCTCAATAAAAGGTCAAACAATATTTTGGTACTAAAAGAGACAGGTTTAGAAAAGCTTTTAAGAAATTAATAATAATAAATGATCACAAAACATATAGAATTATATATGAACAAAATAATAAATATTATAATAATAATAATAATAATAATAATAATAATAATAATAATAATAATAATAATAATAATAATAATAATAATAATAATAATATAGTAATAATATTATAATGCAAATACTTATTATTATTATTAGTAGTAGTAGTAGTGGTGGTGGTGGTGGTGGTGGTGGTAGTGGTGGTGGTGGTGGTGGTGGTGGTAGTAGTAGTAGTAGTAGTAGTAGTAGTAGTAGTATCTTGCTTACCGAAGAGATGCCCACTAAAATTCTTAAGACAATAAGAAAAATATAAGATGTCTGGGCAGCCACAGGGGTGATGAATGTTCCAATGATGGCAAAAAGCATACTGTATCCATACACTCGTTTCCCTCCGATCCTTGTGGCCAACCAACCTCCTGGGATTTGGGTTGCTAGGTAACCCCAGAAAAATGAACCCAGAATGATCCCTTGGATACTTTTGTCCCACACAAACTCTCCATCCTGTAGTAAGAATTGAAATCTCAAAGTAACCATGGCATTTTTTTAAATAAAATCAGTTGCCAAGATGTTCTGAAAGGTATAATGACATGGTCAAAAATAATTTTATCTCCAGGGCCCAGAACTATCAGAACACTGGATTTGTTCTACCATTTGTTCAATTAGATAGCAATAGGCTTCAATATAATGTCATTTATTGTTGCAAAGATTTTTTTTAAAAGTAACTGTAAAATATTTTAAAAAAGAGAACTAAATATTGATGATGTATGATAGAGAAAAAAGAAAAATCTAACTCATTCACATAAAGTCTGCTTTTTAAACTGGGTGACCTGATTATATTCCTGACATCTCTTCAATAAGATTTTTAAATTTCCTCTATCATGATGATGGACTCCTTGACCAGTTATTTATAGATGACCTTGGAGAACAATGCATAAATATTTTAACCCTAAAGATACCTAATGAGCTAAAAACCATTAAAACTTACTTTTTTATATAGCATTATTGGCAGCAAGAATCTACTGCATGCTGTGAGTTACATACCTATTTATGAAGATTCAAGGGTGGAAATTTACTCAGCAGTTAATTCAGTGCAAAGGATTATTGGTCAAATAACTATATATAAACTAGACAATATGAAATAAAAACACACACATGCATTCACAAGAGATGAAAAAAATGTCATCATCAAATTTACATGACTTGAACACAACATTCTCTGTACATAAGATTTATATTAACGTTATGTTTCCTCTGTATTGTTTTAGAACAAAATATGTGAACTACAAGTATGAACCTTGTCTGACATATTTTGGATAGATTGATTGGTGTTGAACAATATTGACATATTTTGGATAGATTGATTGACTGGTGTCAAACAGTACTGACCCATTTTGGATAGAATGATTGACTGGTGTCAAACAGTACTGACATATTTTGGATTTGATTGATTGATTAGTGTTGAACAGTACAACACATAAAAGTTACCTCAGTCAGCTTATGCAAATGGAGTACATTGTCTTTACTTGAGGTACACTATGATTTTAACTCAACTTGATCTGGGTAAGATTTAAACCCTCACTCTTCTGGCCAAAGGTTCAGCATGCTAACCACTGTACCAAAGCTGCTTCCATATCTTGTGAAAGTTTTGGAATGTGATAGTACTCTGTAGGATAGATGGAACGGAATGGATGAAATAGTACTTTTTGGAATAGGTTGAATAGTACTCTGAAATAAATGGAATATTACTCCATGGAACATTTCAGATAATGCTCTTTGAGAAAGATGGGATAGTACTATTTGGAATAGGTGGGGACAAAACTCTTTGGGATAGGTGGTACAGATTACTCTTTTGGATAGATGGGATAGTACTACTTGGGATAGGTGGGACAGTACTATTTGAGATAGGTGGTACAGATTACTATTTGGGATAGATGGGATAGTATTATTTGGGATAGGTGGGACAATACTATTTGGGATAGCAGTATTTAGAATAGGTGGGATAGGCGACCTTTTGGGATAATTGGATAATGCTGTTTGAAATCAGTTTGATAGGACTCATTGAGATAGATGGGATAGTACTCATTGTGATGGATGGGGTAGTACTCTTTAGGATAGGTGGGACAGTTATATTTTGGATAGGTAAAACAAAACACTCTTTAGGATTGATGGGATAAGTTGTTGTTGTTGGGTTTTTATAGCACAAGATAGGCTATACATGTCGGCCAGTATTAATGGTGGAGGAAGAACCCAGGTAAACCACCAACCCACAAGAAGCTACTGGCAAACTTTCTCACATGCCCACACTGGCTGAACCCTAAACTTAAACCCATGCAGACAGAGGTCATGAGATAGCAGTGATCTGTAACAGTGAGTGCATTATACCACTCAGCCACTCAGGTCTGGGATAGGTGGGACAGACTGCTTATTGGAATGAATGGAATAGTACTCTTTAGAATATGTGGGATAGTACCCTTTGCGACAGATGCAAAATCTTTAGCAAAAGTACTGTGCTACTAGCATGGAGAAAACAGATATGTATGCAGATAAATATGAATGTGAATCAGATCACAAAGACTTCTTTTGAATATGGTGACATAATACTCCCTGGGTGAATACCATGAATTGAATCTTGCAGCATGCAGAAAGTTGATATTGAGAAATAAACATGAGTACATATAATTTATATATAATATATAATTTAGAAACTAAGTTACTGCAACCAAAGGTATGTTAGTTTAATGTTCCTCATCCATCTTAATTACTATTATTATCATTCTTGTTGTTGTCATTATTATTATTATTATTATTATTATTATTATTATTATTATTATTATTATTATTATTATTATTATTATTGTAGTAGTAGTAGTAGTAGTAGCCAATGATGATAATAACTGGCCCTGACTATCCAGTCTGAAAATAATCAATGCAATCCTAGATGTAGGTTTTACTTGGTTTTAACTACATGTACTTCATGAAAAACAATTTTTCAAGCCATCGATAAATATAAAATTTCATAATTTGATTGGCAATATGCATGATGAAAAACAAGTATGTTCAAAATAATGTTCAAAATCATTAAATTCAGAAAAGTAGGTGAAAATGACTTCCCTTTGGTCAGGACTCTGAGTGATGGACTCAATTATCATTTTATTTCCCTGCTATTCATAGGCAATGTTGTGTTAGGAAAGACATTAGAACAATAACTTACTTAACACTCAAAGCATCAAAGATTCGTACCTATAGGACTATTGCATTGTTTTGCATTCAAGCATTTTGAGGCATCTCTTATTTGGCTGGATAGTAGTGAAATGCAGTTTTGAGATATATATTGCTAATCCAAGTCTGAGCCTTCTGTACCAAACCTGCCCGCCCTTATGTCTTCACCCTTTTCACACTCACAACTGCATTCCCAAGCATGGTTTTGGTGACTGTCCCTGAATGGCTTTTGAGAAAGAAACACCTACAGTGCCTTTCACTGGAAATTGCTATAATCTGGTTACTAATCAAAACATTTCTAGTTCTGTGGCCTAAAATTCTCATAGAAAAATAATTCATTTCGTGAATTAAAATCCCTAACAGCCAAATTTAGCCACCAGTGATGTAAAAATGAATCAAAGTATTTTTGGTGAATGTGCCAATTTAATAATTGGAGATTCAGAATGGTCATAAAGAGCCATGACAATGAGTGAGCATGTAATCACATATATGAACTCTATAATTTTTGGGACAGTCATATACTCAAAGAATCATAACTCTCCAAGAGTTATTGTACAATAATAAAAAATTGCACTAAAATTAACAAATATTGTAAAATGGACTTGTTTTCACATCAGCACACAGGTGAGGTGCATTACATGTTTTACCAGCCTGTTAAAATCAAGTATAAATCTTTCATTCCCTAATCAGTGTCTGCATAGACTAATTTGATAGCACATCATACTCCTGATTGTGAACTTCCAGGTTCGAAATACACTCATGGAAAATTTATTTTTCTTTCTAATTGGAAAAATATCATGCACAGGTTAAGCTGAACATGAAAATGGTAGTCATAACTGATGATGATATCTGTCAATGTCAGTTGCTCTACTTACTAGACCTGCTAATTCTTTGAGAGGTAATCTGATCTGAAACAACCTCCAAGGGTTGCAAATTCAGTGACAATGACTAGTAAGACAATGAATGTAAGTAATTAGTGTGCAACAGCTTACAACAGCAATATGCCCATAAACATCAATGAAATACTATTTACAAGCACAAACTTGGTGGCAACAGTTTTCATGCATGGGAGAAAATTATACTAAACAATCACAGTGGGTGTTATACATCAAATGTACTAGTGTTTGACATGCACAGTATCATGAGAGAATTCATGCACATAGTTAATGTGGGAATTAAATTGCTGGACCAATGGTATATTTGTACTGCAACAGAAAATATCAGACTGCTGTTTAGTCTGAATTCATCATATTGATTCATCACAGCAGCCCAAAATATGTTGTACAATTTTTAAAATACCTAGTCAGAGCATCTTGATAAATTGAGCTAGGAACTGTGTTTGTGTGAGGCTGAGCATATCAGGAACTTAGCAAAGAATATAACAATGTGGAAAAAAAGACACTGCATAATATTTTGAAAGAACAGATGAAGTCTACAAGCGCTGAAGACATTGTGGGCAAAAGATTTCTATATGTTCAAATGGCTTGTAATTATTTCAGCATAAACACCTTCTCAGTGGACATGCTACTCGTTTGCAAGATGGCATCAGATGTTAGTGCATTCATTATTCCAGAATATCAATCCGATCCAACATCTTGAATGTATCATACCGGGTAAGCAGCACGACGTTGTTCACATTCAAGCTCACCCTGTTCGTACAAATATAAAATCAGATTGTCCTTGACCAAATCAAAATTGGGTCACTGCAGCGGAAATTTACCTCTTGTGACCTCATTGGTTTTTGACAGAATCGCGTCAAAGGGTCTTATACCCTTCATTCTTCATCGCAGTTATGGCAGGGTGAAGTAACGTCACCCAACTGTTTATACCGATTATGAATGAATATTTTTTTCGGGTACTCATCCCCAAAAAATCGTTCTGCGAGCGTAAGGTTAAATCGTGCCACAATGACTTCACTATGATTTATACTGCCAAGCCTATGACTAACCGTGCACCTGGACTGTATAATATCGTGGTTAGTTTCGTGCCCATGTTTGTTATGTCGTGGCTTTGCCTCCAATAAGTGGGCATTGCAATCTTAGTTTTCATGTCTCCTTTGATTAGCCACCTGGCGAATCTTCTTCAGTGTAGGAATAATTAATTGTATTTGATTATAACTTTAGTCATCGATGTCAATGACGTGCACGAAGATAATTTTGTTTTATAATATAGCATCGACATGGATGACTGGTTCTTCTCTGGACTTTGGATAGTAGTTAGAATCGATTCTTCGATCCATTCATGTACCAGGACAGCAATAATTGTGTCCATGGATATGCTTTTCACCTGGACATCTAAGCCAAGGTACGTCAGGAGTTTCATTAGCATAGCAGTGATATCACCCCTGGCATCTTTTATTTTTAACCCTGCGCGTCCATGGATTTTCTGGAAGCCTTAGAAGGTCCAGACCCCAAGGATCTCACCGACGCAAACCTCTTTGTTCCGCACCTGAGAAAAATTTCTGCGATGGCGGCTTGACCATTAAGCGTTGAATCCGAGCTGGATGTGCAGTATCATGTTTTTGGAGGCACATAATAAGTATGAAGGATTTTTTTATCTTGTATACAACAAATGTTATACAACAAGTCAATGAAGCACAAGAGAAAAATTTCGCATTTCGCTTTCGGTGTACCCCCGATCACCTAAGAATGGTTCGCATAGAAATGGAAGTTATTTATTTCCGAACTCGGTCCAATCGTTAATTACTGATCTCGCCGTATCCAAGAAAACTCAACTGTTGCTAAATCAGATCTTGCAATGGTTAAAGTGGGATTGTCTGTACATGATTTAGCCATCAAACGACAATCACCTGTGTCCTTATGTTCTCGTGGATTTCGCAGATGCGGTTTTGCAGCATCCAATTTGTTTTGATGATCGCTGCAGCCCCGGCCCCCGAATGATGACCATAACCTGGGGCCAGCATAGGAATACACACATAATCTATGTAACACAACGATGTGCACACGTGCCGAAAGTGATCAGCGACAACCGCAACGTGATATTTCGTGGGGTGGACACATACCGCTTTGAACACATTCATTGGACCTGGATGTCACGGAATTGTGTGGAGCAAAATGTGTATGAATTATATATCTGCAGGTAATAAGGCTCTCGAGGGACACTTCAGCGGACTGGGAGGAGTGGGTATTGCGTGATGACTCTTTGACTATTCGACGAAGGCCGTGAATCCGAAATAGGGCGTAACCCTGAATGCCAATAGGTATAGTATTCCAATATTGAATCATTATTAATCAATATGAGCGAAATCAATTATTCGATATCTCTATAAAAGTGACGATTAATAACACACACATACTACTTCTGGATGAAACATAATGTTCTTAATTTTGTACAACTCTATACTTTGATCACTCTTGCTGACAGAATCATACACTGTTCACATTTGTCTATAAATATTGTACTTAGCTACCCTCGGTGATAGAATCGTACATTGTTCATATTGTGTATTAGTTATATTTACGATCGACATAATTTCCTTATATCAGTTATATAATTCTATTAAATCCATTGTTAGACTGAATGTACATGAGTATAGCGTCAAATTCATTCATGGTTCAGTTACATTATGAATAAACATCTCATTCACAAAAATTCACAATGACTTCGCTAAATCCTGGCTTCATCATGTTATTCTTGAGACGATTTTTGGAATATGGTCACCAATGTCACCAGACACCTGTATAGTTTCCTCACTACCGACCGTTTTGAGGTTCTGCCTCCCGAAAAAGAGTGTTGAACACGTTTCGTCAAATCAATATAACGACCATGAAAAAATGTATACAACCCCACGAAAGTATACTGACCGTCGTAAAGTCGAAATATATTTAAAAAAAAGACATGCTAAATTGCATCCAGAAGAAGACTTTGAGGGATTGCATTTGTAAAAGTTCTTTGGTAAAGATGTCAGGAAGGCATAACGTTTACTCAAAGCTCTATCGTTGATTGCACGATAGCAGACCAGAAGCAAATCTGTGAACTTGTGGATCGACTGGAAACGCTCGTTGCGTGCTTATCACAGTTGGTTTAATCTCCGATCGCGTACATTTGGGGATTCTGCCCAAATAACTTGGTGGAACATATTTCATTCCCAAAATGAACAAACAATTCGCATCAATTCTGCGTCGTTGGAGAATTCTCATGGCAAAAAAAAGTACACAAGACAGTGTCAACTCACCTCGTCACATGTTGTTGGCATTAAATATCATAAACAATATGAACACCGCACTTCTAAGTTAGAAAATAACTATGGTCTCGCTAAGGTATAAGCGGTCACAAAAAAAACACCAAAGATAGTTTGCTCGACTTTCTTTGGCCATCAAAGATAAAACGTTTACCAGAATTCGAGACTACATTATCTGAAATGGAAAACATTCGATAACTCCGCGCACTGGTTTGGTCGTAGGTTACTAGCTCCGCAAATTATTGGGGAAATACAAAACATGCATGGCTCTCTATCCCTACAAAGGCAGTCCCAGAATGAAATTGGTATCAGCTCAAGCAGACAATGTCAGCTAATGAAATGGTCTCAAATAATGAAGAGAAGTAAAGAGAAATCTGGCATCAAAGCGAAAGATATGCGGCACATAACCGACAATATTCGGCGACCATTGGCTGGATACTATGATGTTGAAGAAAAACAATCATCCCGGGCTACGAAATCGTTGAAAACGAATACAATATTTGATGCCATTAACTAAGGTCTTAATGCATGCAATGCTTTCAACACTAACCCGCCCCTTGTCCGTGTTTTAGGGTATTTTATTAAATAACTATTGATCGAAAAGAAACGAACAGTTTAGATAAGACTTGATAGGTGACTTCGAAAAAGAAATCTAGGGTGGAAAATGGAGATCGGATATGATAATCACTACGATTCTTTTTCGACCAGCCAAGAGATGCAGGCAAACTAGCAATCAATAACAGCACTAATTTTCAGCGAAAGGCGCCAAGGAGACTTTTCTCGTTAAGGCGCTCACTCTACACTCGCGAGTACAAAAGTATAAAGTCATGGAGAGAGGACAGGGAAGGGGGAGGTAGAAGGCTAAAACCTGAATCATTAATAAATATCTCAAACCAGCATCTCACCACTACTGGCTGAGGCGAAATCGCGATCGTTGTCCTGCATGAAGTCACCATGCTGAAGACTTTAGTTTGCAGTGCTGACCGCATTATGTGGTTAGGTAGACGTTCTTACCATTTTACCTCATGATTTATCTATAAAATAATTCAACACACTAATGTAGATTATATAAGTATAGTGACTACATTTTGCTACAAAATTGTCATGCCCCTAACGGAAAAGAAGGAGTCATTTACTGCATTAAAACAGGTGCGGTCCTTGTAAGGAAGGCAACAATAGCTGGTTATATCATGACAACAACATCTATTATGAAAATTAGTTTGTACTGGGAAAATGCAAAAAAGCTGAGTTTCGTAGCGTTTTGTGCAACCTTGCCCAAGAAACGGTGTACCAAGCAAATATATCAAATAACAAATATTATTGAAGAAAAAGAATAATGTACATGAGACACAAGATCTACTGACAATACAAGGGCAGTTGTTGAAATCTCACCTTTAATTTAGCTTGTTCGGTGACGTTGATGCCCCCGGAAGCGACAAGGCCACACTGGCTCGATCTCAGCTCACTCCCATTGGAAATGTCCCGACCGCCTGCCAGTTCTTTCACTGCTGTGTGGTTCACCATACACACAATAGCCACACTCATATTGACGCGCAGTGCATACACATTGACGAAGCCAAAGAAGCCAAGCACAGCAAGACCCACACGACTTGAGGTCCACCATGGCACTGTTGAAATAAATACAATATAAAAAAATTAATATATTTATATAACCTGAAGTAAAGAAGCCCGATTCTGCGCTTTCTCAGTTGCTCAGCTGATCCGATCATTTTAACTGTAATACCCTTGTACAAACCCACAGCCCTCGCCATGCTCAATGATGTGAAATAGTCCCAATGTAGTCCAATAAATCAGCCTCCCAGGCCTCAGCCGATACTGATGGACGGTTTGGGGGATGATATTACTGCTCATTCATCATACAAGTGATTCAGACAAATGCTACAGCAAAAAATCGATGTACATCTAAGACATATAGCGATATTAATCGCAGCTCTTGGGTTACATTCGTGTCCTTACTGTGTTCTGTACAAAATATTGCCGGATCAAATGCTATTTTCTTAAACTTGTAAATTTACGTGTAATAGCAACCCTAACTCCGGTGGCCATTTAAAATTACGAGGCAAAATTATGTTGCTCAATCAGATACAGTGACCAATCTGATGCGACTTATTCGCTCATTTGATAGGTCCCGTTGACAAAGTCACATAACCAAAGGAATGGAAATTTTAAGTATTTAAATAAGCAAATAAGCTGAAGTTGTATCGAATTAGTTCCTACATCTGATGAACCAATTAGACATTGTAAAATGTCTACTGCTGAATACACCATATCGATACAACTTTCCGTTCAGGAGAAATACGGATAACAAGAAGTTCACTACGAATGGCAGTAATGGTGACCATATTTGATGTTAAATCTGTATCATTTACTTTTAGGGCCAACAGCATACTGAAAACCACACTGATGTGACCACCCATTAAGGAAGAGTAGCAATAACGAAGTTTTCAACATGGCCGCTTTATCGGCCATATCGCATGTCCGATTGGCAGAGAAATTATTTCGGTTCGACTAAACATCACAATAAGTCTTCTGGCAAAATCCCATGTCCATATGACTTTTCGTTTTTTCATACAGCAACATTTTTTATGGCTGATATGGCGGTCATATTGGACATTAGATAGGCACCATTTTCATTTAGAACCAACCAGATACCAAACGAAGTCGTTCTGTGAAAACCCAATGTTAATATAATTATTCAGTCGGAAAAAGTAATCATAAGATATTCAAAATGGCTGCTTGGTGGCCATATTGAATGTCTGAGCGGAACCATAGGAATTTGTTTTAGTTTTGTTTTGTGGAGTTTAGTGGCATTTTCAGCATATTATTGGCTATGCATTGTCATTTAGGACCAACTAAACCATGAGATGAATGTGTATACAGTTTCATGGCAATCTTCTATGTAATTTATGAAAAGCAGCGATATCAAACTTGTGATGGGCTCCGATTGGCCGAGTGGTCTAAAGCGTTATCCGTTACTGATCACTGCCATCTCACCTCTGTCTGCGTTGCTGTTGTTGTTGCTGTTGTGGGGCTTAACGCCATTTTTCAGCACACGATAGGCTATACATGGCAGACAGTATTAATGGTAGAGGAAGAAACTGGGAAATCCGCTGAAAGAACCACCGACCCACGAGAAGCTTCTAGCAAGCTTTCTCACATATCCACATTCACCGAATCTTAGACTCGAACCCACGCATAGGTGAAATGGCAGTGATCCGTAACGGAGAGCGTTTTAGATCACTCGGCCACTCAAGGCGCCCCTCTGTCTGCGTGGGTTCGAGTCTAAAATTCGGCAAATGTGGATAGGTGAGAAAGCTTGCCACAGCCTATCGTGTGCTGAAAAATTACCTTAAGCCCCATAACAACAACAACAACAACAACAAATAACTTGTGCAAAGGACGGACGGATGAAGGATAAAGGCCATCTCATAACGTATCCTGGCTTATGACCAACAGAGCTTTAAAAAGTTTGTAAAAAATGAAAAAAAAAACAAATTCAAATTTAAAAGAACACGGAAACAATAAAAATAATCTAAACAAAAATATATTTTGGAAACGGGTGTGTAAGAGACAGGTAGGAGCAATCATATACACCTATATACTGTAAGACACATACAAACTAAAAAGGGTAGCTCATCCACACTGTAAGTCATCTAGTATACTATTACACACTCGATCAGAGTGCGAGCTATTTAAATTTTGTTTTCAGTGAACATACGTCACGCACAAAACTTATCAATTGAGAACTGAATATATCTATACTTAGACCAATATATCATCACACATACATGGGGATGGGAGGTAGTTTATCTGATTATATGTACCAGCCAACATACCAATATACATACAATGAGTTATGGGCTTTCTAGTTCTTGTTTTGTTGTTTTGTTTTTTTGGAGGGGAGTACGTTTTTGTTCATGCAAACGTTATTTCATACAACACACAAAGATACACAGAGAATGGAAATATTAATAGAGTGGACGAATAGGATGCTGAGACGGATACAGTTACATCTTCTTAGAGACAGTGACTTTTTTACAATTCAGTACACACACACACACACACACACGCACACAATGAAAATTGATGATGGTAGGAGATATTAAATGGTCACCAATGCACACTCTTCTTGACAAATCCACACTCACACAGAAACAGATGTGGCAAATGGGATAGGTGAGGGTCACTGACATCTAATTATCGACAAAACATGCATCCTTATTAACGAGCAAACTTTCTTATTATACAAACCAACACATCCTTACAAACAAACCTGTAAACCCCATGCTGATATGATCTTCCATTCAGAAAAGTAACAATAACAAAATGGTGAAGATAGCCACTGTGGCGGATTAGGTTTCACATTTTCATTACGACACCTACATTTTGGGATAAGTATGTACGTAGTTTCATGGTAATCCCCCAGGTCGTTTAAAATGAGTAGTTATAAGAAACCAGTGTTAACGGACGCAAGACAAAAAAAAAAAAACCCGGGCCATTATGCAAGGCCTTCTATAGTTTGTAACTAGCGGAGCTAAAAAGGCAGGAGACGGAATAGTAAAAATATACAATGCATGTAGCCACAGAGGGATCGCGCCATTATCGTCCAAAAGATCACAATCTAAGTAAAGTACCCTTTTTTCTCCCCACTTGAATATGTAGCTAATGAACTTCCGACAAAATATATATGAAAGAAAAATTTAGATATCTTACATGGAAATTTTATTCAAGTTTTAAAAAAATTAAATATTGGCAACACATCTCTATTAATTTACGAAAATAAAAACCAAACACAAATAACTTTACTAATTGGATGAAGTTGTCTTAATTTCATGTACCGTCAAAGACAATCGATAAAAAAAAATAATACAGTAAGGCAAAAAATATGCGTGGTTCAAGTTACATAGCTAAAAAAATTGGGTAGGTCAGTTGGCTTTTTCTTAAATATATGTATACATGTATATTATATTTAAAGTTCACCACAAATAAACATTATGCCTTATGTCTTTATGTACCCTTGGCAGCAAGTCTAGTTGATGGAAGAAGACCCTGGATGCTCATCAGTCCAGTTTCAAGAGCCATGAACAAATGGCAATTTTTTTTAACAAAAAAGCTCAAGTGAACTTTGGAGATCTGCAGTTCATGATGACAGCATATATATATATATATATATATATATATATATATATATATATATATATATATATATATATATATATATATATATATATATATATATATATATATATATACACGACTTTTTGAAGTTAACAAGTTGGAACATTTTTTTAAATTAATCACAAAAGACAACCTTAACAATCATTTTTGTCTAATTTCCATCTAGATAGCATTAGTCGTCTCTGAGAATATGACAATAAAAAATTATATATATATATATATATATATATATATATATATATATATATATATATATATATATATATATATATATATATATATATATCACTGACAAAAGAAAATCCAATAAAATCTTGCCCTATACATACCTCCGTTTTGTGGTGATCATGTCTACCAAGTTTGATCATCACGGCATGCATAGTTACATAGAAGGAGTAGGCGACAGAGACACCTAATTATACCAGTACATCCATATTTAGTACAAAACCATACCTATTGCAAAATTAGTTGGAAGCTGAACACTCTTGCCAAATGCATACCTCCACCTTGTGGTTAAAACGCAAAGTTTGTTGGAGAAAACATTTCATGTCCAGGAGGATATGACACAAAAAAAGACGGACAACGCCAGGTAATAGTCATATTGCATCCCGTCCAAGACCGGTGTATAAACTGGTACATTATTTTTTGTTTGTTTTCCAAAAGATCTTCGAATGATGTAAGCTATTCTGAGGATTTTTTAGTCCGAACAGATTGTCGAAACTGTATTGTATTAGCAGCTTCTTAGAGCATAACCAGTTTCTGTTTTGTTTGTTTTGTTTTGTTTGTTTGTTTGGTGGTTTTGGTGAGGGTTGGGGTGTTTACAAACACAGAATAAACAAAGACGTTTCCGACCTAGGTCTGCAGCAAAATAAGGGATTTCAAAGGGGGTCTGCACATTTTAAATTTGGCATTAATATTATGGATTTTCTGAAAGGTATGGGAACTGATGGGGAAAACAAGGCTGGCCCACAATAGTATTCATATAAACAAAGAGTAGTTGCCAATGCAACTTTCCTCATTGACCTAACGTGAATTTTGCATACACAAACCTTGGATTCTTGCATTCCAAGGTGACAGCTGTAGCCCTTGCAGTCCGAGCTGATAATGGTACATAACATGAGTGAAGCTGATGTTTCAATATCCAATTGGCAGTTCTATACATTCTCTGTACAGTCAACGTCTACAGAAGTAGTTATTCCATACACAAAATCCACACAAACGTACACAAATGATGAACGTAAATAATGGGTGGAATTTTAGTTGTTCTTGTGGTTTTAGAGCTATTTTCCAGCACATGATACATGAAGGTCAATATTCTGGTGGTGAAGAAAGAGCCCGGAAAATCCCGACAGAATAAACGACAAAGGGAAGCTACTGGCAAACTGCCAACGTTGCTCGAACACTGATGGATGGAAGAAGCTATTTCTATTTTTAATGTGCAATGTGCACTCGACAAAAATACAAACATTATTGCGAGGGACGGATAAAAGACCTTAGATGCATGTATGCGAGAATTAAACTAAGGAAAAGTGTGGATGACAGGCAAATTAGGTCCCGATCATGAATTTTGTAATAATATTTATGTACCAATGACTGCTATTTAAGTAAACTCAAGTTTTGATGTTCGTCGTATTTTAGAATCTGGCCAGTAATTAGTGAAACAACCGTATATATACGGTATGACTTAAAAGTATACGAAGTTTTAATTTGCACTGAATACTTTGTATAGCATATCAATGAAGTTAAACACTTACATGACAACGGGAAAAAACTACATCGTGTATTGTCCATTTCAAAACCTATACAGTATAATTTGTATGGACAACTTGATGTACATTAGATATCTACGTGTATATGAGAAAATATAAGAAAATATTTCACGAGTGATGTGGAAACATGGTATTGTAACGAGTGTCAAGTGAAACATTCCCTTATATATACGAGTGAAGTACTTCTTAGTATCTATTCACGAAATAAAGCTTTTCTTATTATTATATATTTCAGTCAAAAGCCTTCGCTGTGCACAGACTGGTTTCTCCACATTTTGTGTCAGTGCAATTACCAGCTATGCCTTATTAGAAGTTCCGGGATTTAAAATTTACACATAATGCTTCAGATTGTGTATTTTTTGTCATTGCATTTGTTGCGTGTATTAATACAGCGAACTTCAATGGGGTGGGAACGCCAACGATCATGACGGGACACTACAACAGACTTCAAAATGTAGCATCATTAAACATGAGATTTTAAAGATTGCGAGATTACTTGTAAGGATTCTGGTTGTTATTTTTTTTTTCATTCAGACATGAGTTTTATGCTCTGGCAGGCTTGCAGTCTATTTCAGTAACAGACGCTACATTTAAATTGTCACTTAATTTTAGCTTGCAATCAACACAAAGCAATGCCTGATTTCCTCATCATTTTCAGATACGAAATAATTCTGAGGACGATTAAAATCACTACTTAATTTTATTATAATACAGTATTTTATAATAAAGTATGCAATCGATAGTTTTTCTTCAAAGATGCACCCAGCCTCGGATGATGAAGGTCACGGGTTCGAACCTAGGTTGAGTCATAACAAAGACTTGTAAAACAAATCGAACAAACAACTTCCTCGCTAGACTCTCGGCAATAAGAGATTAATGTTATGACTGTTCGACCTGTATCAGGATAATGTGATTTGGTGGGACATGATACTTTATGTTTGCGGCATAATGGCCCAGTGCTCGACATCAATGTAAACTGCTATAAAGCAGACATCTTAACGTTATGACTGAAAAATTGTTATAGCTACGTTAAAAATCCAAATCACACACACACACAATATGCACCGCTTGTCATAGAGTGCAACAGGTATAATGTACAATACTGTATGGGTGACTCACAAAATGGAAAAGCAACAGACCTTACAAGTTCAGTCAGTCACAGCAGATTCGTCAATTTGCATGATTCGGGTGTAGTCATTCTTGGTATGGGTTTAAAGGCAACTGTTTATTCTTTAGAATATGAGCTTACGGCGTGGTTGTCCGTGTGCGTTGCGGCGACAGTTGAGATCCGATTTTAATGAGACTGGCCCGCGCGCACCTGATGCTCGTTTTTGTTCTTTGTACTTGTTGTACGCTACATGTTTCACGGACATTGGTACCTACTCGTACCCTGTTGAACAATTCGCTACAAAAACATGTCAAACATGAAGGCAAACTGCAGTACATGTATCATGCTGTGCCAAACTGAAACGACTAAAGATAAAAATGCTTAACAACTTATTACGAAGTTTCGGCCTCCTGCCTCGCCTTCAATTCTGTGCATTCTGTCTTTGTCATTTTTTGCACATAAATGATCCTATGCATTCCATCTGGCGCTGACATTATGTATCTATGTATGTAGGTAGGTAGGTAGGTATATGTATGTATGTATGTATGTATGTATGTATGTATGTATGTATGTATGTATGTATGTATGTATGTATGTATGTATGTATGTATGTATGTATGTATGTATGTATGTGTGTGTGTGTGTGTGTGTGTGTGTGTGTGTGTGTATGTATGTATGTATGTATGTATGTATGTATGTATGTATGTATGTATGTATGTATGTATGCATGCATTACCAATACTAGAATGTCAATATAGTACCGTGTAAGCCTCTGTACTAAAACAAAATAAGGCATTTAGAACAATATGGAATGAAAAGCAATAATCCTGAAACGACAAAAGTCAATGTTTTTACAAACTGCATTATTTTATATAGTCCAGAGCCTTCTCGGCTGGAACATCATAACGCGGAACACGTGCAATGGCAAAAGGTCGCTTCCATTAATTGCCTCTCACCAAATACGGTGTGGAGGCTGGGAGAGCTTTGCACCTATTCTGCATTACCGATCTTGCTTGGGATTTAGCGATTAGAAGATACACAGGGTAAATTATTAGAAGGCATGCTCGTCTTTTATCACACAAATCCTTTTGGCAACAATAATTATATTACTGGTGTAATCCACTTTTTTTACAATCGTGTGCTTCTGGGCAAAGTACTTTAGTCCAATCGCATCAACAATGAATAGCCTTCATGTGATGATCTGCCCTAAAACACAATTGATATTGTAATTTTAACATATAAATGTGGATAAGGTCCGCTAAAACCGAATATCTTCACATGCAGTTTGAATATTATTGTTACGGACAATCTGAGTAAGGATGAGATCTCTGCTAGCAGTGAGAAGTCTTTTTGTGAATACTTTATGTCGATATGACTTTCCATCTAGAGTCAATCGAGACAAGATTTCATAATGGCCGCTGTCTGAAATCATGTTGGCCCTATTTTGATTTAAAACCAACTGGGCATCATAAGAAGGCATTAAGTGATCCTCTGACCATCAATTTAGAAGTAGCATTAACAAAAATGTTCAGGATGGCTGCAACAGCGGCCATATTGGATGTCTGAGACCTGAGTAGCGTTGATTTCATTTAGGAACAGCTAGGGCTTGTGATGAACAAGTGTATCAAGCTTTGTGGCAATTTGCCAAGTAATTTGGAAGAAGAAGCAATAGAAACTTGTTGTTGTTGTTGTTGTTTTTGTTGTTGTTCTGGGGCTTCACGCCATTTTTCAGCACACGATACATGGCGGCCAGTATTAATGGTGGAGGAAGAATCCGGGAAATTCGCGGAAAGAACCACCGACCCACGAGAAGCTGCTGGCAAGCTTTCTCACATATCCCCATTCGCCGAATCTTAGACTCAAACCCACGCAGGCAGAGGTGAGATGGCAGTGATCCGTAACGGAGAGCGCTTTAGACCACTCAGCCACTCAGCTCTCTCTCTCCCCCCATAGAAACTTGTGATAACGGACAGACGGATGGGAGACGGAAAAGAGCTCATCCCGTAAGCTCTTATGATCTATAACCCGCAGAACTAATACGTGGATCAGGAATTCAGAAGGTCACCATAATACGGTGACAGCCATATCTAATTACATGTATATCATGATTTTCATTAGAATGAACATATTTTGTAATCATTCCTTCAGATGCAATTAGCCTTGTACTTTTATTTATCACTGCAACCCTGTGTAAAACGCGCCTCTTAAACGTTTTCACAGCTGTGACTTCAGTATGAAGCAGGGGTTTGTTTATTTCGTTTAAAAGGAGTTAGCATTTCGTTTAATTTGAGACCTTACCTTGACAAAAAAGATCACGCGCTAATGCGGCAAACATGAATCAGTTGTAAATATCTCTCTTGCTATCAAAGAGACAAAACAGAATATCATGAATACAAGTTGCAAATGTTCTAATTCTTTATAAATTTATGTCTAACCCTTCGTTATCAGCACCTTTTCATTTTTTGCCCAGGAAAAACACTTGCGTCATACCAATATGTTACATCAGCCCCAATAAAACTACATACACGCTTCTGACAACCATTGTATGTACGGTACAAAGATTTTTGTTGCCTGCAGGCATAAAGGTAATGTCAGCTAAAGTACTTATATGTTCAAGTTCTGCTACCAATGGGCCTTTAACTTAGAAACATGCTTGTACCGGAAAACCAGTCTGGTAACATCATTTGTCATGACTAAGAACTTGTACTACATCATGAAACTTTACTTTGAAATCTTGAAAAAGCCACCAAAATAAGACATAGGTCAGATAAATAATGTTTAATTAAAATCTGACAAACTACTAGCGTATTTTTGCACGAGACAAGCGAGTCCATACGGTTTTCGGGAGCCTGAAAGGAAATCACACATATGAAATAAACCACACCTTTACCGACAGTTGTTTGAAGTGTCTTCTCCACATCAGTGTTAAAATATGTATTTACAAAACGAAATTGTGGAATCTGATATACGGTCACAACCTTAAGTACTGAGCCACCTAGGTTCTGCAAGTCTGTCTGTCTGTCTGTCTGTCTGTATGTATGTATGTATGTATGTATGTATGTATGTATGTATGTATGTATGTATGTATGTATGTATGTATGTATGTATGTATGTAAGTATTTACATAGGTATCCAAGGATTGATGGATCTATGTATCACGGTAGGTACGTAGGTATAGTACTAGTTCAAATTTAAGTTCTGCAAAGGTAAAGAAAAAGGATTGCAAACCAAAGGGTAAACCCGCTAATGGCTAGAAGCCATTATGGACATTATCAATTCATATTAAAGTGATCATGGCCCCATTTCCACCTTGTTTTGCAATCTTTTATCTTTACATATGAATTTTAACCATTTTTTATATAAAAAAAATTGAATTTTAATTATCACTACATGTATATGGCCAGTTTTGGGCTGAAAAATTCGGAAACCATCTACCTACCTACCCACCTACCCTGAGGCTTAGCCTGGGTGTGGCGATACAAAGTTTTATATACTTTCAAAGCTTTAATAGGGGCGCAATTTTAGTTCTTGCCGTGGACGCCATACGTCATCGCTACGCTTCTGCACCCAACCACCAAAAATCCTAGTTTTGTTTGACTCCTCCCAACACTTTTTTTATATTTTAACATTTATGTTTGGGTGAGGGTTAAAGTCGTTACCTATCAGAAAACCACACGGTGACGGCAATGGTAACATCTTATCAAAGAGACTAACAAACTTAAAATATTTTACATCTTTTCATAACCGAATGAATTCGATAGGAAAATTTGTTTCTGAAAAAATTTTGAGTATGTTAATAGATAGGTATACGCTAACAGAAGAGACGAAACAAACGCGAATATGAAATTTGACATGGTATCGCCATTTTCATTGCTAGTCACTATAGAACAAGTCACAGTGGTCATATAGGCATTCAACACCAACTGTTTCTGTAATGGGCTTAATTTTTTATAATCTGATTCTACATATGTTTAAGTGACAAGAATTCACTTCATTTGGATTCGTATACGTCCATATTCCTTTGGAAGGTCATTATTTGACGCCCCGAGAAATACATATGGTAAGATCAATGATAGAGTACGTATACATTTTGGGAAGAAGGTGGCGCTCTATAGTTTCGTATTTCGCATAGGGTTAAAATTTAAAGAAAAATAGTTTCCCCCGGTTTCCTCACTAGTTATACTGGTTATTTAAAAGAGACCTTGTATATCTTAGGTATTGTTCAAAGAACCTTTAATTCCCTTTATTTTGATGTATGAGTGATGGGTGTAATATGGGTTAGAGAGTATACAGCTTGGCCTTTCTCCAGATGGCACATTTCAAAAAAGTGCTAGCTCTACTTGCTCATTTTCACTTCTCGACCTTCAGAGGTAAATTGTAAAAAAAAAAAGAGCCGATAACTTTTTTTACTTTTTATGTATTTGGTAATTCAGTCATTGCACTTTTAGAAGCTTGTATTATTTAGTTTGGCAAAATTCATTTTCCATATTTTAATAGCTGCCAAGAATAGTGTACTTTAGACAAATTTAGGTGGATTTTTGGAGCACAAGGGAGCAGTCATTTTAGTTAGCAGGGTCCTAAGATCATTTAAAATTTCCAAAAGTACAATATCCAAAGAAATTTCATCCCCTTTACATGAAAGTAGTATATAGGTATGACAACATTCTCTCCACTGTGCATGTTTAAAATGAAAACAACTTCACCTTACATACATCACTCTCTCAAAAGTACATAATAACTGGTGAGCGCCACCATAAAGAGTATATATTTATTATTATTGTATGATTTAGTTTTGATTGTATGGCTGAAATATTTAAGTTGCAAGCATCAAAACAGTCCTTTGTAATAATTGTCCTATATTTCCCACCTCAAAACAGCATTTATTAGAGTCAGTGTCTTAAACCGGTACAGCCCCCCCTCCTTATGATAAAAAGTGAACTATTTTAAAAATTCGCATTGCATTTTCTCAACATAGCAACCAGTGTTATGCTGATAGACAGGAACATGAAACTAGCCATATTTATTCCTGAGATGTCAGTAATAAATTTTACAGTTATAAAAGGGATATAACAGGTGAGGTTCATAAAGATCAAAGGTCAAAGGGTAAAATATTAGCAAATTCTTTGATATGGAAGAAAGCAAATTTGCTTTGTTATCATTTATTTTTTAATTTCATTGCAAATAAATGAAATGAAACATTTTCACTATGTATTTATTTTACTTAATGCAACATTTTTCAATTTAAGTTGACTTTATTCCTATATTCTAAGACTTCTAATTTCCCCATAATGAAGGTCACTACTCACCCAAACATGCCTCATAGCAAATTATGCATGCTAGAGCAAATATAAGCATAATTAGCTTATTTTCATGAATAAAATCATTGTTAATATACCATTTTACTCAGAACATTATACATATTAATATGAAAATAAGAAAAATAATTGCATAAATGTTTATATTTGTTTTTAAGGTGGCGCTCTACAGTTTCGTATTTCGCATAGGGTTAAAATTTTAAAGAAAAAGAGTTTCTCCCGGTTTCCTCACTAGTTATACTGGTTATTTAAAAAAGACCTTGTATATCTTAGGTATTGTTCAAAGAACCTTTAATTCCCTTTATTTTGATGTATGAGTGATGGGTGTAATATGGGTTAGAGAGTATATAGCTTGGCCTTTCTCCAGATGTGCACCTTTCAAAAAAGTGCTAGCTCTACTTGCTCATTTTCACTTCTCGACCTTCAGAGGTAAATTGTAAAAAAAAAGAGCCGATAACTTTTTTTTACTTTTTATGTATTTGGTAATTCAGTCATTGCACTTTTAGAAGCTGGTATTATTTAGTTTGGCAAAATTCATTTTCCATATTTTAATAGCTGCCAAGAATAGTGTACTTTAGACAAATTTAGGTGGATTTTTGGAGCACAAGGGAGCAGTCATTTTAGTTAGCAGTGTCCTAAGATCATTTAAAATTTCCAAAAGTACAATATCCAAAGAAATTTCATCCACATTACATGAAAGTAGTATATAGGTATGCCAACATTCTCTCCACTGTGCATGTTTAAAATGCAAACAACTTCACCTTACATACATCACTCTCTCAAAAGTACATAATAACTGGTGAGCGCCACCGAAGTTAATCTAAAGGCGAGATCCAGTACAATCGGGATAAATGTTGCGTGCTGTGACGTCACAATAAGAACTTCACATATTAATAAACACATTCGTACAACCCTCGATTGGGACAATTCCACTCGACCAGCTCTTATTTTGACCAGTTTTTAGTACATTGCAACCACTGTAAAAGACAGTAGAGATCAATAATTTTCGTCAGATCGTTTGGGGGGGGGGTTTGACAGTTAAGGTACCGATCAATCAAAAATCAGAATTGAAGAGATTTTGGCTAAAGAAAATTACTGTTAAACTGTAAAAGAACAATTATATTTAATTTAAAATGAGACAATGCGCATTTATCATCCATGTAACTTGTTCTAGACACAATTAGCAACATACATTCCCAAGATATAAAAGATCAAATATTCACGTGATATCAACAACTGGCCCATTTCCAAAACTGTTGTATAAATTTGGAAAATATTGGATGAAAGTCATACACTGTGTATACCCCCCCCGCCCAATACAATTCGCAACACGTTTATTCTGAGAAAAACAACCTGAAACCTGTCGGGTGTTTCAGCAGCCTAGGCAAACCCAGATTCATCAAGCAGAGCTCATGTGTTGACACGTGCTCTATTGTTGATGAATCTGACATTCACCTAGTTCCCGTGCAAGCCAATTAGTATGGAATCCTATTAGGGCCAATCGCTCCATCGTGTAGTATTTCACCCGGCGATGGAGCGATGCGATGGCTCGATGGAAATTCATCGCTCCATCGCAGCATGCACACGGGATGAGAATAAACTACAAATCATACCTCACTAAATTATTTTGAATTTATTAAGCCCTTACACGGTAAAATAAATTGGCATAGTTATGCTAACCTCACCATGTCCACAATGACAGATAACGCAAGACTCTCGCCGTGAACCCTTTTCTACATAAGGCTTGTTAGACTATATATGGATATTCTACGCTATGGTATTAGTTGTTGAATGACATAATGCGAATAGATGGAAAATGGATACTTGCATAAATTGCGGAATACAGGTTTGTTGAGAAAATAATTGCTTCTTGGTGGAATTTCAAAGTCACCGGTAAACCGTATTTACTTTTAATGTGCAGAATTTCCGACTCAAACCGCGCCATATTTTTTATTACGAACTTTTTACGTTTCCAAATAAGGCATTACCGTCCTTTTATGGCACACAAACAAACGAGGCTGAGAACGGAAGTAGGCATTTTTTGAACTATTATGGCGAACCGAACAATCAAAACGAACATATCGGATAAGAAAGGTTAACGAGATTTTACCACTATTTCTACAATGATTTGCGATTATTCCAGTATTAAATAAGAGGACTACTCAATTTATTTCATAATATATCAAACAACATGTTCAAAATTTTTAATATTAGGCTAAAAAAGAGCCGGATGTGAATCACACCCGGCTGCTCCAGTAACACACATAGACTCATGTTAGTACCGTGTCCATAAAAGGACTAAGGTACTATAATATTAGTACTAGAGATAACCATGTCAAGAAGGGTTCTTTGTCAGATCTCTTTAAAGGTGATACTTAACAATCAAACTGTACAAGTAAGATAAAATCTTCTTGTGACATGTGCTTTACCCGCCCTCCACTCTCCTTTATGTAACCCCAATTTCTGGAAATCGGTTACAAGTGTGCTAAGTTCCCCAGTTCCAAGGACTTCAGGGCAATATTCAAAGTCAACTGAATGCTTCTTAAACTCGTAAATACTCCATATAATTCTCCTCTAAGAACATGACTACCACACAATATAAATATCTAATTTCACACCTGCATGTTTGTTTTTTTTTTGTGCTTACTCTTTTACTTGAGTCATTAGTAAGCTTTTTCGGACCCGAACACTAATACTTAACGCCATGAAACACACGACACGACCTAAACGACTAACAGAACTAATTAATCATCTATCAAATTACTAAACGCTTTTTCTATCACTATCCTAAATCGTTCTTACATATAGTCCGTGATCTGTCTATATTCAGTTTATATAGCACTCGTATTTCTTCAATCAGGTTAGAATTACGCCAATGCATGTCCTAAAGAGCTTTCATCTGCATTAACTAGGCGGTAACCAATTACATACTAAATTGGGAATAATGAATGAATAAAAAACTGTGTGAATAAGGAATAAGTATTCAAATGTATGTATTACTTATTCCTTACTGAATCGAGAATAAAGAATAAGGAATTAGTAACCAAATTGATTTCAGTGATTTATAGTTTATTCTCGTCTTGTGTGCAAAATGCGATGATGCAACAGAGCGATGAAGCGATGCGATGGTACGATGAAATTACTATCGCTCCATCGCCCCATCGTTCGATGCGATGGTGCGATGAAGCGATGCGTTGGAGCGATTAAATTACCATCACTCCATCGCATCGCTTTATCGCCCGGTAAAATACTACACGATGGAGCGATTGGCCCCAACAGGATTCCATAGATTAGGATTGTTTCTCTGATTCTGGAGTTCACAAGATGGAAGGGACGATGAAGGAGACAGCATTAGTCGTAAAGTGGGAGGGAAATTATACAAACCTGACCGGCAAACGAACATGTGCAACAACATTTCTTGCTGGTGTGGACGAACAATTAATAATTAGCCGCACTGGACGCAGAAACGTCCAAGCTGTAAGAAAATACAAACGTCCCTGCAGTACCTAGTTATGAAAGATTTCAAACATTTAAAATGTTTCTGGGGTGGAATATTGGGGAAAGCATGAATATTATGTTACAGTTAAGATGCCAAAATAACGTTAATCAATTAAAGCACCTTCATATACCAGTTCAATTAACACAGAAGTGAAGGACTATTTCATTGGCTGGGTTGGTACAAAATTTGATAATTGTTAATTCACCAAACATAGCGGTGTCCAAAGGTAGGAACATGTAGTTATTTTAATCATAAATAGAATTGTAATAAGAATAATGTTACAATTCCAATTTAATGGTAATTACTCTCTCTCTCTCTCTCTCTCTCTCTCTCTCTCTCTCTCTCTCTCTCTCTCTCTCTCTCTCTCTCTCTCTCTCTCAACTATTGACTGCTGCTTTAGTCTTACGTTTAAAACTGTAATAGTGCAGTTATCATACAAGCACTATTATCAAGAAAAAATTGAACTGAAACTCTAAACCGATCTATGGACAGCTGTTGATAATATTCATTATGTATTGATTGCTAGATTAAACAACCGAAGTCTACATAGAAAACTGAAACGATCATTTTTCTAGCTACAAATATAGCAATTAAACACCGACTGTGGGAATGTCTGTTCTAATGACAGCCAAATTGTTTAAAGGGAATCTTTGTCACAAAACACGAGGCTTTCATACTATGTATTGGTTTTGGAGATCAAAACGATGCTTGCAATATCTCCAGGTCTTACTACATATAAAATGCATGTGGCTAAAAAAAACTTTCAACCAGAGATAAGTTTATCGTCATTTGTTCAAGAAAATCAAAACCTTAAAAAACTAAATTGTCCACAAGAGTGAATTTAGGGTTGCCTTCTCATTTATCAGCTAGTTATTTTGCTGACCAGACGAAGACGTGTCAAAGCTTGACGCGTCATCATAAAATGCCACACTGTGGACATCATAGCGACTACTGAAAAAAAAACGGTAAAGCTACGTTAAAAATCCAGTTCACACACACACACACACACACACACACACACCGAGTCATATCGCTGCGATGTCTGCAGTATGGCACTTTACAGTGATTTTTAGCACTAGGGCATCATGTCGGAGACATGTAGCATGTCCCACCCAGCCACATTATCCTGACACCAGGCCGATCAGTCCTAACACTAACCTGTTAATACTGAGCGCCTAGCGAGGCAACTGTTAGAATCATTTTACAAGTCTTTGGCGTGATTCGGCAGGGGTTTGAACCCGCGACCACTCGAAGCGGACGCTCTAATTACTAGGCCACTGTAGTCGTGAAGTTCTGGTAAAATAAAGTGAATTTTTACTGTTTGTTGTGCGACCACCAGTTGCGCAATCGGCTTTTGCGAACCGAAAGACTGCACAAGACGGCAAGCAAATTTTAGCAGTTCCATGTTATCTTACCATGTAGTAATAATTCTCACTCATCTGTGGTGTGTCTTTACAGACCAAACAAGATTGAACATGCTTCAAAACAGCATCGAAAGGGTTGCATATAAGCACTTCTGCAACGAGTTTTAGATAAAAGCACTGCGAAAAAAAAACACGTCCTGCGTATTTACAACTACAGCGCTAACGGTGGCTAACAGCGAATCCATGGATGTGTAAGGAACCAAAACTGCGTGCGTTTTATCGTTCAAGGCAGCAACAAGCTGACTACTTAACACGAGGCCAATCAATATTTTGTGCAGCTTATGTTGCGACTTTTTCACCAAGTCAGGGTAGAACGTCTCGGTGAAAACGTTTTAGTGCACGTCTGGGCAATCATAGACTCACAAACCAAAATTCTAACCACATAGTCAAGCTGAGAATACCCCCAATCTGTAATAAAAATATTAGACTCTACCCGCACACATCAAAAGCAACCTATATTACATCGCTTCAGAGGGTCTCTTCATGGTTACAACTGACATGGAGATTTTAGTTGGATACAGCGAGCTTCTTATAGCGAACAATAACAGGGCGATTTGCACTAACGTCGATATTAATTAGAGACCGATGCCCACATAAGTGCAATGCATGTTCCAAAACCCCCAGTCAAAGGAGCATAAAGAGTCAGGCTTTGACCTGACCGCAGGTGGAACACCGGCTGCAACAACTGCACAAACCAGCATGATGAGAGAGGTGTGGTGTGGTGTGGTGTTTATGGTTTTTAACGTACCTTTAAAAAAATTTCAGTCATATCGCTACGATATCTGCAGTGTGGCAGTTTATAGTTATGTCTAGTACTGGGGTATCATGCCGCAGACATCAATCATGATGTTACACCCAGTCACATTATCCTGACACCAGGCCGACCAGTCATAAAACTAACCTCTTAATGCTGAGCGTCAAACGAGGCAGCTGTTAACACCATTTTTGTAAGTCTTTGGTATGACACGACTGGGTATGGAACCCACGACCTCCCGCATCCGAGGCAGACACTCTAATCAACAGATGAGAAAGGTGCAGTCGTCATAAGCCACAGAGCCAATAAAACGGCGCTAGTCTTAGGCATCGTGATGTAGGTTTGCAGACTAGCTTGTCATAATGATGTGAGAGCGGAGAAGGACAAAGGACGCGACATTTATCATGAAGACAAATACCCTGATATTTCCGGCCAGGTAGCCGATTGTATTGCTAGCTGCCCTCATCAAGAACGACATTTCACACGACAGTAGCTCGGAGGAACCGCCATCGTTTCGTACTGCCGCTTTCAGCATCTCGGCCATCCGCTTCAGTTGCTTTTTACGGATTCTTTTGCACAGCCGCAGTTCGGTTTTCGTATCGGAGTCAGCGCCTAAAACTGTTAGCACATTCGTACTTTTAATAAACCCGAGAACGGTGATAAAAATGAGACAATACTGATTCCCTATTCTCGAATTGGTGTTATCAACCCCTGGCCTGTTGTTTTGCTTAGTGTCCCAAACAGCGGTAAGTTGATCGAAGTTTCTATCGTAAAATTGGTGGCTACCTGGAGTTGCCAATCGAGTTCCCCTTCCTTAACCACAAACTGGACTTACAGGACATAGTACACAATTAATTTCACTATATATTCTCTACATTTGTTTCTCAGTACTGAACTTTCCACTGTGTGACAATCAATATAAATCATATGTTAATCTAAAATACCTTCAAAGATGACTTTACGCTTTAGTTCTCGTCAAGGGTTGACCTGCATTTTTTTGAGAGCCTAAATTGTAAACAAAACACCAGGCAACGGAACACATTATTCACTTCCGGATCATCACCATGACCTTATTACTCAATGTGCACTGTCGCCGAAATACACACAGACAACCACACCATAAGCTCACATTTTAAAGAATAAACAATTGCCTTTAAATCCTTACCAAGAATGCCAAAATCTGACTCTAGTATCACCACTAAATTTAGACCGGAAAAAGTGATCTAAAAATAGACTGGGACTACATTCGTGGGTACTGAACCGGATTTTATTAATTGTGTACTGATTCCTGAAAGGGTCAATGTTTTTGTCAAACTTTTTTTTTTGGCATGCCACTACTATTTCAACTTCATACATAAAGTCTTTTGAAATTTCCTTGCAAGCAAAACACGTGACAGCTATCAGAAAGTGTGTAGTGCTGGTGTTCTATAGGGATCCAATTGTTCTTAAGAAACCAATACTAAATTTGCTTTATAATCCCTAATTATAGGAACTTTTCAATGAGGTAAAAACCTAATTGTAATACTTGATAAGGCCTGTCTAAAAATATTCTTGAAATTAAAAAATATTGATATATTAAATTTTAATAAAAATTTTAATAAATATATAAATTTTAAAAACTATTTATTTTACAAAAAATAAATTTTCATACAAGTTATGACATTCAGTTTCACAAATTTAAGGCAGAAAAGTTGAATAATGAATGGTGTTTAAAACAAATGGTAGTTTAGGTCTGTACAACTGATAATATTAATCCCAGGGGTACTGAAGCATGATAGCTCACAATGATTTTGACAGCAAATTGCAACATGCCTATCCAGATGCATATATGTGTACATACTAAAGAAACAATGACAGGTGCTATGTTCCACATTTATTGTTTTAGGTACTTGGGCAGTTGTTTGTATAACTAATAACCCACTCAAATTTAAAGTTTTGATGGGACCACTACCATGTTTTATAGCAAATATGCATTCCATTTTAATGCCGATAACTACAAAAGTCAACAATGCAATATGAAAATACAGTTTCAGGGTAGTTCCACCTTACAGAAAAATGATGTGAATCTCTGTCATGAAGATCTAAGCCATGTCTTTGAGATGCTGTATATCTGTGTACTAATATGAACTCATCTTGGTCACTTATAGCAGCAGACTGCACATGTTCTTATGAGACCTTGCTATCACCATTGAACTACTGGAGAGCTTGCAAAATGATACAACTCTAATACTTTGTTCCAGATACCAGGCTAGACCTGAAAAGATATAACATGTTTCACTTAATTCTAAAAAAACCAGAAAGATGTAGGCAAATGAAGTTAAAATGTGTTAGAAATGGTGATTTCAAAATAACATTAAGGTTGCAAATAGGGTTAAAAAAGGTAAACTTGATAGAGTAACACTCAAAGATGTGAAGCAATGGGCATGTATTAAAGTGACAAATGCATCCTAAAAATAGATGAAGTTTCTACAAGCATATTTAGCCATTTACAGGTTAAATAACTAATCAGGTAGAGTATGTATCATAAAGTTTAAGGCAATTTTAGATTGGTGAGGTTTGATCATTGGTGCAAACATTGATACATACCAGTATAGTGGAAAGTCAAATGACAATGTACCAAATTAAAATTTATTACTATATGCAATCCTATTCATGAAGGAAAAATAATTTTAGATATTGCAAGTGAATATAGCAAAATGTGACCACACAGATCAACTATAGGTACCAATAGATCCTATATCATCAACTAAATGTGAAATTTTCATCCTGAAAACTTGTAAACAAGGATGGATATTTGCATGTGTGGGACATATGCAATGTACTTGGTAACATCACATGTGCAAACATGATTCAAATAATCTGTTTGAACATTTTTAGTCTATTTTTAAGAGTCTTGGCTACCAAGTTATTAAGTTCAATGATTCAATGATTCAATGGAATCAGATATCAGCTGATGCTGCAATATCGCCCTCTGTCAAAGTACTAAATTGAAATGTGTTACCATACAGGGGCATATTCATGATGAAAATAACATCTTTGGATATTTTAAGTGCACACAGTCAAAAATAAGCCTTACAGATTCACTATAGGTACTATGTCAGCCTAACAATGTCAACTTTTGATTCCAAACATTACAAAATATATGCATATTTGTTCATGTCAGCTATGTAACCATATTAGGATCAGTTGTAGAAAGTTAAATTCAAATAATCTGTTTGAATATTACTTATGTAATCTTTAAAGTGTCAGATAACAAATATTATTAGTCATTAATAATGCATAAAGCAAAATGGATCATGAGAATTCTCACAATATCATCTGGGCCACAATGCCGCACTACATCAATCAACATCTTAAAGAAACTGAACACTAAAATGGAATGCATTCTGTGTTCAACTTACATCATTTTGCTGTTTTCTTACATGCAATGGTAAATATACCTGGGTAAAGTATATTTTACCCCTCTGACATGTATTTCATTCTCTGACAGCTTAATATGATTTTGTGGAGAACTTAAACAGGTTCTAGTATAAAGTCTTCATCTCTGTCCTCTCACTAAATACCCTATAACTATGTTTATAAACAATTACTGATAGCTATACAAGCAGATATGTGTTACTCAGGAAGTCACCCCATCATAAACACATAAATTAACTGTTTGGACCCCAAAAAAATAGTTTCAATGACCTAAAGGTACAAAGCAAAGTAGAATTTTGTCTTCATGTATTTTAAATGTGGGTCTCATTTTGACTAATAAAGATATTTTCTCTGATCATATTTGACAAATATCCATGATTTGAGCTTGTATATGGTGTAGGAGTATATATATGCTGATATATTTTCATATCATTCCAAATAAATATTATATATGTGTATACTTGGTGGAAAATTTTTATTTTTTAATTGTTTTTTAAATTTCATTTAAATTTTTAAAATTAAAATTATTTTTTTATTTTTAATTTCATTTTTATATTTTTAAAGTCAATATACATAACCTATTAAAATTTCATGTGTATGTCATTAATAATAAAAATTTTATATCAGTTTCAAGTTTTTACTGACAGGACATAGTACACAATTAATTTCACTATATATTCTCTACATTTGTTTCTCAGTACTGAACTTTCCACTGTGTGACAATCAATACAAATCATATGTTAATCTAAAATACCTTCAAAGATGACTTTATGGTTTAGTTCTTGTCAAGGGTTGACCTGCATTTTTTTGAGAGGCTGAATCGTAAACAAAACACCAGGCAACGGAACACAGAATTCACTTCCGGATCATCACCATGACCTTATTACTCAATGTGCATTGTCACCGAAATACACACAGACAACCACACCATAAGCTCACATTTTAAAGAATAAACAATTGCCTTTAAATCCTTACCAAGAATGCCAAAATCTGACTCTAGTATCACCACTAAATTTAGACTGGAAAAAGTGATCTAAAAATAGACTGGGACTACATTCGTGGGTACTGAACCGGATTTTATTAATTGTGTACTGATTCCTACAGATGCTTGCGCTGCATCTAGGCCTGCATCTAGGCGTGTTTGAATATGGAATCAGTACACAATTAATAATATCCGGTTCAGTACCCACGAATGTAGTCCCAGTCTATTTTTAGATCACTTTTTCCGGTCTAAATTTGCTGGCGGTCTAAATTTGCTGGCGATACTAGAGTCAGATTTTGGCATTCTTGGTAAGGATTTAAAGGCAATTGTTTATTCTTTAAAATGTGAGCTTATGGTGTGGTTGTCTGTGTGTATTTCGTGGACAATGCACATTGAGTAATAAGGTCATGGTGATGATCCGGAAGTGAAATCTGTGTTCCGTTGCCTGGTGTTTTGTTTACAATTCAGCCTCTCAATAAAATGCAGGTCAACCCTTGACAAGAATTTGACCGTAAAGTCATCTTTAAAGGTATTTTAGATTAACATATGATTTGTATTGATTGTCACACAGTGAAAAGTTCAGTACTGAGAAACAAATGTAGAGAAAATATAGTGAAATTAATTGTGTATTATGGCCTGACAATGTCAGTAAAAACTTGAAACTGATATAAAATTTTTATTATTAATGACATACACATGAAATTTTAATAGGTTATGTATATTGACTTTAAAAATATAAAAATGAAATTAAAAATAAAAAAAATAATTTCAATTTTAAAAATTTAAATAAAATTTAAAAACAATTAAAAAATAAAAATTTTCCACCAAGTATACACATATATAATATTTATTTGGAATGATATGAAAATATATCAGCATATATATACTCCTACACCATATATACAAGCTCAAATGATGGATATTTGTCAAATTTGATCAAAGATAATATCTTTATTAGTCAAAATGAGACCCACATTTAAAATACATGAAGACAAAATTCTACTTTGCTTTGTACCTTTAGGTCATTGAAACTATTGTTTGGGGGTCCAAACAGTTAATTTATGTGTTTAAGATGGGGTGACTTCCTGAGTATCACATATCTGCTTGTATAGCTATCAGTAATTGTTTATAAACATAGTTATAGGTATTTAGTGAGAGGACAGAGATGAAGACTTTATACTAGAACCTGTTTAAGTTCTCCACAAAATCATATTAAGCTGTCAGAGAATGAAATACATGTCAGAGGGGTAAAATATACTTTACCCAGGTATATTTACCATTGCATGTAAGAAAACAGCAAAATGATGTAAGTTGAACACAGAATGCATTCCATTTTAGTGTTCAGTTTCTTTAAGATGTTGATTGATGTAGTGCGGCATTGTGGCCCAGATGATATTGTGAGAATTCTCATGATCCATTTTGCTTTATGCATTATTAATGACTAATAATATTTGTTATCTGACACTTTAAAGATTACATAAGTAATATTCAAACAGATTATTTGAATTTAACTTTCTACAACTGATCCTAATATGGTTACATAGCTGACATGAACAAATATGCATATATTTTGTAATGTTTGGAATCAAAAGTTGACATTGTTAGGCTAACATAGTACCTATAGTGAATCTGTAAGGCTCACTTTTGACTGTGTGCACTTAAAATATCCCAAGATGTTATTTTCATCATGAATATGCCTCTGTATGGTAACATATTTCAATTTAGTACTTTGACAGAGGGCGGTATTGCAGCATCAGCTGATATCTGATTCCATTGAATCATTGAACTTAATAACTTGGTAGCCAAGACTCTTAAAAATAGACTAAAAATGTTCAAACAGATTATTTGAATCATGTTTGCACATGTGATGTTACCAAGTACATTGCATATGTCCCACACATGCAAATATCCATCCTTGTTTACAAGTTTTCAGGATGAAAATTTCACATTTAGTTGATGATATAGGGTTGATGATATAGGATCTATTGGTACCTGTAGTTGACCTGTGTGGCCACATTTTGCGATATTCACTTGCAATATCTAAAATTGTTTTTCCTTCATGAATAGGATTGCATATAGTAATAAACTTTAATTTGGTACATTGTCATTTGACTTTCCACTATACTGGTATGTATCAATGTTTGCACCAATGATCAAACCTCACCTTCCAACATTGCCTTAATCTTTATGATACATACTCTACCTGATTAGTTATTTAACCTGTAAATGGCTAAATATGCTTGTAGAAACTTCATCTATTTTTAGGATGCATTTGTCACTTTAATACATGCCCATTGCTTCAAATCTTTGAGTGTTACTCTATAAAGTTTACCTTTTTTAACCCTATTTGCAACCTTAATGTTATTTTGAAATCACCATTTCTAACACATTTTAACTTCATTTGCCTACATCTTTCTGGTTTTTTTTTTTAGAATTAAGTGAAACATATTATATCTTTTCAGGTCTAGCCTGGTATCTGGAACAAAGTATTAGAGTTGTATCATTTTGGAAGCTCTCCAGTAGTCCAATGGTGATAGCAAGGTCTCATAAGGACATGTGCAGTCTGCTGCTATAAGTGACCAAGATGAGTTCATATCAGTACACTGATATACAGCATCTCAAAGACATGGCTTAGATCATGACAGAGATTCACATCATTTTTCAGTAAGGTGGAACTTCCCTGAAACTGTATTTTCATATTGCATTGTTGACTTTTGTAGTTATCGGCATTAAAATGGAATGCATATTTGCTATAAAATATGGTAGTGGTCTCATCAAAACTTTAAATTTGAGTGGGTTATTAGTTATACAAACAACTGCCCAAGTACTTAAAACAATAAATGTGGAACATAGCACCTGTCATTGTTTCTTTAGTATGTACACCTATAGGCATCTGGATAGGCATGTTGCAAATTTGCTGTCAAAATCATTGTGAGCTATCATGCTTCAGTACCCCTGGGATTAATATTATCAGTTGTACAGACCTAAACTACCATTTGTTTTAAACACCATTCATTATTCAACTTTTCTGCCTTAAATTTGTGAAACTGAATGTCATAACTTGTATGAAAATTTAATTTTTGTAAAATAAATAGTTTTTAAAATTTAGATATTTATTTAAATTTTTATTAAAATTTAATTTATCAATATTTTTTAATTTCAAGAATATTTTCAGACAGGCCTTATCAAGTATTACAATTAGGTTTTTACCTCATTGAAAAATTTCTATAATTAAGGAAGATATAGCAAATTTAGTTTTGGTTTTTTAAGAACAATTGGATCCCTATAGAACACCAGCACTACACACTTTCTGATAGCTGTCACATGTTTTGCTTGCAAGAAAATTTCAAAAGACTTTATGTATGAAGTTGAAATAGTAGTGGCATGCAAAAAAAAAAGTTTGACAAAAACATTGACCCTTTCAGGAATCAGTACACAATTAATAAAATCCGGTTCAGTACCCACGGTTCAGTACCCACGAATGTAGTCCCAGTCTATTTTTAGATCACTTTTTCTGGTCTAAATTTGGTGGTGATACTAGAGTCAGATTTTGGCATTCTTGGTAAGGATTTAAAGGCAATTGTTTATTCTTTAAAATGTGAGCTTATGGTGTGGTTGTCTGTGTGTATTTCGGCGACAGTGCACATTGAGTAATAAGGTCATGGTGATGATCCGGAAGTGAATTATGTGTTCCGTTGCCTGGTGTTTTGTTTACAATTCAGCCTCTCAAAAAAATGCAGGTCAACCCTTGACAAGAACTAAACTGTAAAGTCATCTTTGAAGGTATTTTAGATTAACATATGATTTGTATTGATTGTCACACAGTGGAAAGTTCAGTACTGAGAAACGAATGTAGAGAATATATAGTGAAATTAATTGTGTACTATGGCCATATGCAAGGAACCTTTGTATATTTGAACTGCCATATTAAGGCCAACGATTTCTCTAATGTGGGGCTACCTAAAAGTCACCTGAGCGAAACAGACAGGAGGAGACCTGATTTGGGTTGCACATTCAAAAGCTGAATCTGCCTCCATGATGTGCTCATAACTATATCTGTAGAATTATGTATTAACACTGTGTTTAAGACTTGAAAGCAGAAAAGTACAACAGTAAGAAGGTGCTCATATTTCATATCTTGGAATTTAAAAAGCAAAAAAATTTAAAATAAATACTTATACATTGTGTGTAGTCCAAAAATGTGGAAAAAAATAAGTGATGGTGCCCAAAGTAAAAATTAAAATTTTACCACAATGCAATATATTTATGTAAGAAAGATGAGGTTCAATCGTATTATATGTAAATTACATATTACCTACCCCCAACACACACACACACACACACACACACACACACACACACAAGGACTAACAGCTTAAAAATATACATCCAACATTGAAATAGTGAGAGATAATAATTAATTCTGGGCGAAGAAAATGGGGGTGGGGCCGACTTGTGCGTGAAACAATAGCCTTTACCGGGGAGGCTTACAAGGCATTGAGAAAGGTTTTCATCGGTAACTTAAGCATTAGTTTTCACCAAAAAAAACCCCCACAAATCTGCAAAAGCAGAAATCACAATTAATTGATTTAAACATTACGTAGTTTCCTTCTTATGATTCAATTACAGTTTATTTTACATGTTGGCTAAAGTCTGCGCATTTACAAATCTGAAAATATATGCATGTCAGGTATAATAGTTTACAATTTAGCACTCAAAGAAATATTTTTAAGCACATGTCCCTGATAGGTGATTAAAATAAACTCACAAGCCTTGACTGAAATACCAAAAAGTCCGCAAAGTTCATACCTATCAACTCTCAAGCCGGGGAAAAAACTACCGATTTAGGGGGAGGGGTTTACCACACCTCGTAATAATATCTCCCAATTTTTCGTAGAGAACTCCAAATTAATAATGTCTGTCATTTTTTATTTCTCAGAAATATAAATATATATATATATATATATATATATATATATATATATATATATATATATATATATATATATATAACGTATGCAATCTACAGATGCCATATTCTATCACTTGTGAATAATGTAGTGACGAAATCAGTGCTGAATTTAGGCATACGCTAAACAAGTTACAGCTTAGGACCTCACAGTATGAAAGGACCTCAGATTTATTTTATACCAAATAAAGCCCCTACAGCTTCCCATAGCTTGTGACCTAGTCCGAGTTTCTTGTGGCCTCGCTATTTTTAAATCCGACTCCGGACGAAATAATTAATATCGCACATTTTTTTTCTAATACAGTAAACATAATGTTAAGATTAAACATTACTCACGTAAATTTAATATATTTTAAAACCACTACAACAGTACTAAGGTAAAAATAAAAAAAAATTAAAAAAAAAATTGTCACCAGTTAGCTTAAAAAGCCCATGAACGATCACTGGGTTTACTGTGAAATTTTATCTGCAAACAAAATCCCATCTCTATTTCTGCCTAAGAAACTCGGTCAGCTAACACCTGGCAGTCCTCTACCCTATAAAGTTTAAAGTTTAAACACCATGAATAAATTTAAGGGATAAAACAAACAATGTCACGCAGTATATATGCTAAAAAAAAAATAATTCTGAATAAATATTTTATTCAGTAAACAGTGTTACATGCCTAAAGACTTAAACCTAAGGAAATAAGTTGGGATATAAAACTTGGAAATAACAATTGTCACATGTACGGTAACTTGTGATTGCAGATTGGTCCTGTTAAAACATCCTAGGAATATTAAGTTTCAACAAAATAGGGCATCGTTTGTTTGCCAATCAATTGCTGGTGCACATAGGGTCGAATATGGTTTCTTTGAATATGTCCGAAGGGCAGTCCTTTTCACTAGATGCACGCACGGATAAGGATCCACCCTGGCTTTATTGTTTGTGTTCTTTAGTAGCTATTTTGCAGTTTAGCCACAGATGACCTGAATAGGAAAAAGGGGCCTATCCTGACAGATAATAAGGCGTATCACGGGAACAAATACAGCAGCTCGTCGCATGCGCGCTCGCACATTGGGACAAAGGGGTGCGGTCAATAGTTGCTTTCCCCAATTTCTATCGTCAGCCAATTATTGTGAAACTATAATATAATACCTGACGTATTTTCTTTTAATTACTGCTATTTAAGTTGTCCAAGGGATAGTTTTATATCAGTTCCAATCATTTGATTACAGTTTACACATACATGCAACAAGCAAATACGGAAAGGGGTTTTTGAAAATTGTTTTCTTGAAACACGACTGTGTCGGGGGATTAGAATCTTATCTATAAGGCAAAGCTTCCATGATTAAAATCATTTCTCAATTTCACCCAGGACAGTGATGATTTTATTTTGATTTTGCTGTGTCAACATGCATGTCAACATTTTGAAAATACATATACTTATTTGATCAGCGCGATCAATGTTTCCTCAAGCAAACAAATTATTTTTCGACAAGCCCGACGGGCACATCACTTCGAATACAAGATGGGCCCGAACTAAAATTTGAGGGGCCCCGAATGTCTGGCTATCCTTTTTTTTATTTTATTTTATTTTTTTAAGCACTGCTTGTGTAGAGAAAAGATCTGTGAATTGATTGTTGCATTTTATGGTCACTTACTCGGCCTTCTGCCTATTTTCATAATCTAAACTTGTTTAACACTTTTCCAGAGAATGAAAATATCCCTCGTTATGTCTGGAACAACGCCAACTTTTAGTCAATGCCTAATATGTGCGCAAATCGCCTCTCGTAACATTCCTTTAAGAAATGTAATGGGCACAGAGTGCCGTACGGTATTGCTTTGAAATCGACTTGCTTGCAATAATGTATCCATACTTTCTTTATGTCTTTATCATTTGGAAAATATAAACAAACATTATATACAGCCTTTTCTTAATGTGCTATTACAAAATGGCATAATCTTTTACTCCGGCAACTGCCAGTCAGGATGCTGAGTCGCTACTATACCGTCACATTACCAAAGTAACTGAATAGGCGCGGAAATTATGCATAGGAGGTCATGGAAATTCAGCTCCTTAAAGATATGCCAATATTTAAATATTGGCGTTACGGTCGCAGATAATACTTCAGAATAAGGTTTTCTTCTACAGTGCTACTATTTCCATTGATTTCTGGACTCCTTTAAGATAAATGTAAATCAAAATAGTTTTAAAAATTTAACATTTCACTACATACTTGACATCATTATTATGGGTTTTATAAACGCTCTAAAAACTGAAAACAATATAAATACAACAGTAACAATACAGCATTTTCTAGTTCATGCTTATTTAAATCGTATTAAATTTCGATCTTGAATAGATCGAAATATGCCACTTTTAAAGGAACATGTGAGTGGTGGAGAGTTCTCTTTGTTTACATGGGTCAATTTATGCTCGAAGCAAACATCAACTTTGGACGGACCCTGGAGCCCATGAACATTGATAAATACGTGTAACAAAAATCATCGATTCTGTACTAAGAATGACAAACAGGAAATTCTGAATTCCATATCTGCTATACCAATACGTAATACAAAACCTGACATTGCCAATTTAACAAGAAAAATAGGTTAGCGGCATTACAAGTTATGAAAGTTAATGAGCACATCAAGTTTCATAACCGTATAGGTCTTGAAAATTGGGCTACATGTAAAGGCTTTAAAAAAAAAAAAACAAATAATCCATGGAATATAGTACATGCATGTAATATTTTCTACCAATACGTAATGAGGCAACAATTTCACAGCACATTCTGTCTGAGTAAGCGTGACACTTAGCCATTAATTGTTAACTGCGAGGGATGGAATCTGCACTGTGCCGGGCATATAGAGGGACTCGCTCGATTACAAGGAAGCGTAAACGAAGGATCAATAGCGGTAAATATCAAGAGCGGAAACAAACCTGGAGAAATTTTTAAGAAGCCTTGAGCCCTCTGAACAGGTGTCACACAATTATATTTTCCAAGATAGTTACTAATAAAGGCCGACTAGAAAGGAGTAAACTAACTTCGATGGGAATGATATTTTTTTTTAAATGGCGATTAAACGTATTCCTGATTGGCTAAACTACACGGAATGGGTGTTTCCGGACGGAAATCAGGTTTTTAAAGTAATCTAATCCAAATTTGACGTGCAAAGTAAAGTGGTTAGGACAAGAAATGAAGTCCATTAATTCGTGTGTAATAAGGTTGCGAATTTTCCTCAACTGAGACTTGATGTGCGTTTGCCGATTGGTATAGTTCACCTGGTAATCGTGTTTTGTACTGAAATCAACATTGTGCTAAAATTAGACCATGATGTCACTGTGCACGCCTGCCGCCATATCATTTTCTGATAAAGCACCAATAAACGCTTCATAACAAGTCGCAAATTTGCGATATTTATGGAAATATAATTGTTCTGGGTTCTTTTTGTTGTTGTTGTTTTTGCACTTCCCTCATAAATGTGATGTTTTGAGATAATCACCTAAATATATGAGTGTGTACAGTAATAATTTTGTACGTTTTATTTCTTTGTCATCCTTTGTTTTATAAACCCCCGTCCACACGCACCCCGATTTCACCTGTAAACATGTACTTGCCTATATCCTTAAAATTTAACATCATTTACGTTGGCCACACACGCGCGCGCGTTTGCGGGAGCCCCTGGTAGAGTATGAAGAAAAGAGGAGTTTGTTTTGTTCAGCATGTACGGCACACCCTTAGTCAATGATTCAAATGCCTTATTCAAAGGCAAATCCAATTTATAACGGACTGTACGTGGAACAAGCAAAGAGCATATTGAATGCACCAGAAAGGTTCATTCTAGCCAAATGAAACATACCCTCAACCATCACGATCCTGATTGCCTGAGCATTTACAAATATGAGCATACAACCAGTTATTACAAATCTGAGCAAACAGCCAGTTATTACAAATCTGAGCATACAGCCAGTTATTCACCGTGTCAGAGGAACCAGCACTAGATGACTTCTGCTTTGATGAGATCTTTGCACACTGACTTTTTTTTTGAGAAAACATGGCACTTAATATATACACTCAAAGAGCCAAAGAAATTTTCATCTGAGGCTGAGCAATCAGCTAAGCAATCTGAGTTTTTCTCTGACCTTTCCCACACCTCGTTAAATATTTTCAAAACAAAAATGTCAAAATATCTAATGTGGGATCGAAAAGGCCGGAGGTAACTCGGTTATCTACCATTTGAATTGTTACTTTTAAGGCCAAAGACTGTATATAAATCGACATTATAGGTTGTTTTTTTTTTTTTTTTTTCATCTGTTTCACTGATCGAACTTTCAATGGCAAATGTGTTTTATTATATTTGGGTGTTTGACATTTTTTATCTTACGTTGAGAACTCGTAGATAAGCGAACAAAGAGGATTCACAAAAAAGCATGATTACGTGATTTAAAAATGTTCACCTTTAAAAAATATTTATTTGAATAAGCAATAATGTGTGAATATTGAATTTCGCATTCATTTTTAGCCAGTCCTTTTGTTATATTCATGAACTTTTGCAACCTTTTTTTTTGAAGCTGCAAAAGAGAGTCCTATATACGACTGTATTGATATATCACTTCCAATGTTGCTTTCTACATAATGAACTCCAAAGGTCAGAGGTCATTCCGAGTAAAATCGTCTCCCTAAAGGACGGTATTTTTACCTACTTTTTATGTATGTTATATAAATGTTTATGTCTACTGTAGAATGAGACCGAATAGATTGTTTCATTATTTCTTAAATTATGTTTGATATAAAGATGAGTTGACACGCCCTCACCACAATCTAACTGTACTCGGTAAAACCTATGACCTTATCTAAAGGGACTTCACTCATGCAAAGCGGCATTCGGTCTACTGTTCACTTAAAATTACTTATGCTGGATCAGCCATCGTCTATTTACTATAGCAAACCCAGTTTGTTTTGGGGTTCTTTTTGTTTTGCTTTGTTTTGTTTTTGGTTTTTTTGTTTGTTTTTTTTTTGCATGGAATTTAGATAAAGTCAAACAAGACTGTACTCGAAAGAAAAGCAGTCAAAAAACACCCGTATGTGACAAATATAGTCCGACGGACATCCATAATGAATTCTATGATCTTTAAAACTAGCAATGTTTTGGGGTCTATTGGTATTTACAGCTGATCAAATTCGATGGTTACAGCTTATAGATAGATCCCAGGTAAGGTCATCAGCAGAGATATTTGTGGTGGGCTAGCAGATTTACTGTTGATTTTAGATGGTGTTTGGAAGTTGAAATAAATTCATTGAATCGCAAGAAACTAATATAAAACATACACACGTAAACGGAACGCAAATGAGGCTTTATGTCAGTATTTATATTTATAATTTATAAGTAAATGTTGCCTCCAATGGTTCGTTTTCCAGGGTTTGAGATCGTAATGGTGATCGTAATGGTGAAAATAAAGGTTAATTCACCGGATTGGATTCATGCGATGGTCGTCCGAGAGTGATGCGAAGGTAGTTTTTTTTTTTTTAATGGATATGTGTAGTTTTTCAGTCTTCGTGCGATTCTGAAGGGAAAAAAGACGAGTGAGAAAATTCGAATTAAGCGGAGGGTTGTGGTCAAGCTTGCATTCCTTGTGTTAATTTATAATACCGTTGATTTCATGTCAGAAATTTCGTCTTGCTTTATTGATAAAATTGCGGACTCCTATGACTATACATACACTCCATACAAGCGACACTAATTTTGAAAACATGTACACTATGTGGCACACACGTCAACGGCGAAATATGATTGGTTCAAAAGGTTATACATAATATCCATGCATTGTCACCGTTTCACGATGTAAACTATTTGTACCTGGCAAAAATATGTATTAACATGATCACATCTTAGAAACCATATGAAATATATTAAAATAATGAGAGTATACATTAAAGTATGATTGGACTACATCAAATTAAAATTTCCAGAAATACGTTAGATAATCACGGAAAATATTTATCTGATGCATGGATGTTATATAAGTATGGTATATAAAGCTCTGGTACCAGTTGTCACCTCAGCGTAACACTGTCCCGGCAGGCAAATTTCGCGAAATTCGCGCGTTTCGGAACCCGTAACTTCAGTTTGGTGCAACGCAGAAAAGTCAATGATGGCTTGATAATAGAAAAATATCTCAAAAGTTAAACAATCCAAAGAATATGGTTATTCGCTTTTCAAGACGGAAATAGCATAAGGAAAACTAGAGAGCTGGGTGAAACTAACATGAGTCTATGTGTGTCAATGGAGCAATCGGGTGCGAATCACACCCGGCTCTTTTTTAGCCTAATATTAAAAAATAATTGAACATGTTCTTTGAATATATTGAAATAAATTGAGTAGTCCTCTTATTTAATAATGAAATTATCGCAAATCATTGTATAAATAGTGGTAAAATCTCGTCTACCTTTCTTATCCGATATTTTCGTTTTGATCGTCCGCCATATTAGTTCAAATAATGCCTACTTAGCCTCTTTGTGTGCCATATAAGGACGTTAAGGCCTTATGTGGAAACATAAACATAACGTAGAAAAAATATAGCGCGGTTTGAGTCGGAAATTCTGCTGATTAAAAGTAAATACGGTTTACTGGTAACTTAAAAATTCCAACAAGAAGCCATTTTTTTCAACAAAAACTATTCCGCAATTTATGCAAGTATCCATTCTCCATCTTCGCGAGTTATGTCGTTCAACAACTAATACCATAGCGTAGTGTATCCATATATAGTCTGGCAAGCCTTATGTAGAAATGGGGTCACGGAGAGTCTCGCGTTATCTGTCATGTTGGACACGGTGAGGTTAGCGTAACTATGCCAATGTATTTTACCGTGTAAGGGTTTCATAAATTCAAAATAAGTCAAACTTCTTTCACAACATAATTATACTTATGTAGTAGATTTCTAAACTATGTTTTTCTGACTTTAGTGAGGATGTTTGTTTTTGTTTTTTGTTGTTTTTTTTTTGTTTTTCCTATTTTTGTTTTTATATTATTTTTTTTTTTGCTCCATTACATGATATCGGATAAGTTCGTAGCCACAACCACAACAAAAAGTTGAGGCTACGACATCGTAGCTAGGGTGGAACGAACTATTCGAGAGCTACTGACCTTGTCTCTTATATGGTATGATAGAGAGGGTCCAATGTCAGAACGGGTCATAGGGATAATCGGAGATATTTTTGTCGCTACATGATATTCTTCTTTCAGATCATTTTTTTCCTCAACGTCAAGCACCTGTGTCGCATATAAGAGAAACCGCCAGGTTACCCATTATCCAGGTACAAGGGACAGAAGATCGTCTGCTAGTGACCTTATTGGAAAGCATCAATTTTATTTAGCTGTTGAATAAATATATACCCTAATAAGAGTACGCTTTTCATTCTGTCAGTCAAGTTTTCTGAACCGTTATGTTGAAATGTGTAACTTAGAGTATCCGAGGTTTTACCGCTACCTAGAACAGGTTTTCTACTGATTTGAAAAGCGGGACGATAAACAAAGTCACTGACCGAAAATGAGCTAGATTGATCCACAAAGAAACTGTCCGAAAATGGGCTAGAACGAAATACGAGTAGGTTGTAACTCGGTCAAATTGCAAATTAAAGGGACGGTTTGTTTGTTTGCTTGTAATTAAGAAGGCAGGGGTCATTAATTTAGCTTATTTATGAAAGCAAATAAGACTTGAAAGAGGTTAGGGACCTTTCCGATTACTGCCTCTCGGACCAGGAGTATTTTCTGGGACTGTCGTATTGTTCATATGTATTCGTTTTCCTGTAATTCTGATTAAATATGGCGAGGATATTTTTTGTTGTGCATATCTTAACCGTTTTCAGCTATGTGAGGAGATCAGAGGTTAATCTGGCCCCCTTAAAACTCAAGCAGTCATGTCAAACCACAAAATGAACCAATAAATAAATTTCTGTTAAATTCATGAAAAGGTCCTAGCATTTTCCATCCTTTTTAAACGGTAGTAGTCGTAAAGTTTGAATGATACACAGTATACCAGATTTGTTTTTCAACACTAAAACAAATGTTTATGTTTCAAAAACGTCAGAAAAGAAACTGATAATGCCCAAACGTTTTCCTTTTCGTTTATTGCTGTTTTGGGAGGTTTGACGACATTTTTCAGCGCATGATAGTATAACTGTTGGAGGAAGAACCGGGGAAACCCACGGGAAGCTACTAGCAAACTCTCTCATATCCGTATTTGAAGAGTCTGTGATTCGCCAAGTTGAACAACTATTTTTACCTATCTGGTAATTAAAATAATGTTACCTAGGTACTCCTATCAAATAAAAATAATTCAAGTCTATAGTTTTTTTTGTTCTTATTTGAAGTCGTATTACCCATTTTTTTTTTTAAACAAAACATGGCGTTACGACCAAGCTGGGCACATAAACTTTCAAATTTGCAGTATTAGTGAAGCACGTAAATTAGAAATTATTTTCAACTGTCATGTTTTATTTCTTCCCTAAGATGAAAAGGAATTGTCATTGGGAATTATGTATACCACCATCAAAACAGCCAAAATGAGTACAAGCTATTCATCACTACAAAATTCAAATTATGAATATAATCGATGCAAACTACGTGTCGTACCTTTAAAATGAATTTTGGGTACCATAGTTTTGGCATTAGAAGAAATGTAACTCATCCTTTACAGTTTTGTCCCAGAAATTACAAATTATATTATCCCAAGTTACTTTGTATCTACTATACTTTCCATGCCTCTCACCACCACCTCTCACCCCCACGTACTTCCTTGGAGAGGCTGTGGGAACGTTGTTAAAATTTTTGAAAACTTACACAGGTCTTTTCGAGTAACTGAATTATTTATCACATATGGAATCTCTTCAATTGATAATCTTTTAGATTTTCATATGGACATAAAGTTTATTATTTGAATAAGTTTTCCCTCTAACTAGAAATGTATTGATTCTCCATAATCCTCTATAGTGTATTGCTGAATTTGTCTTTGAGAACTGTACATCTGAGAATCAAACGAGAGAAAACATCGTAAATAAGATTATATTTAATTATCTGTGTGTATGTGTGTGTGTGTGTGTGTGTGTGTGTGTGTGTGTGTGAGAGAGAGAGAGAGAGAGAGAGAGAGAGAGAGAGAGAGAGAGAGATTTGGATTTTTAACGTAGCTTTAACAAGTTTCCACTCATATCGCTACGATGACTGCAGTGTGACAGCTTATAGTAACGTATAGCACTGGGTTTTAATGAATCACGTCCCACCCAGTCATATTATCCTGACACGAGCCCGGTTAGTCCTAACACTAACCTCTTAATGCTGAGCGCCAAGCGAGGCAACTACTAGTATCATTTTTTTTTTATAAGTCTTTGGTAAAATTCAGCCGGGGCTTGAACCCGCGACCTCCCATATCAGATGTGGATGCTTTAACTACTTAGACTACCAGAGGGGTCATGTTTAACTGCACTAGTCCAGTTATAACCATGTGTCATACCATTCTAAGAAGTTTAAGGGCCCTAGGCACAAACTAACCTTAAAAGTAACCAAAATTGCACCTCAGTCTCAGATACGGAGTACTGCATTGCATTTCCAAGTGCATGTGTGTCATATTATTAAATTTATTTATATAGTACTAAACTGCTAATACAACCGACTCCGAAATTTTGTTTTTGGGCCGCCGCGGGGCTCCCTGCTGCACGTGCTTAGCGTGCCTATGCCTTAAAACGGCTCTGCATCCATTAATCATTTCTTAAGAATTTACGGGTTACTCTAGAAGTAGATGAAGCCAAAAGTGAATGACCTGACTCAGAATAAACAACACCGTACCTGCAACATTCTTACAATATTTATTAACACCTTTTAATTGTTGAATACACCGTTAGTTCAATCATTTATATTTCTGTCGCTTTTATTTTCTAATATTTTGGTAAACTCTCAATTTCTGCAAAATAGTTAATGAAAATAATCCCATTAACAAACAATGGGCTGATAAAAGAAATCAAACAATTCCTTACCCAAAATTGCATTTTAAAATAACTTTTTTTTTTCTAAATTAGGAGGCGGCTTACGTCGCAAAAGAAAGAGTTTAATCCGATGATGTACATGACTGTGAAGTGTTTATCTCGTATAGGTGCTTATATTATGTTGTAACTGTGTGAGCAGGGCATTATTTCTGAAAGATAAAACCCTATATCACATATCCATCCTTGTTACAAACAATTACACGAGTAGTTTGAGTGTTAAGTTCTAATTCCAAGTAGGTAAACAGGTTTTTAATTAATAACATTTAAAATTTTGGTAGAACATTACCTGCTGACATGTTATCGACACATTTGTACTGTTACGTCATATGGCTTGAAACTGCCTCGCGTGCAATACAAAAATTATTTTGCCTTCTTCCTTAGAAACCGTTTTCCTATGTTATTGTCTCTGGGCTACTGTAACCAACAAACAATAATACCACTTGAGAAATTATTGATGTTGTACAATTTTGTAGCCTCCCTAAATAAATCAGTCTCCAAATGATACATTCAAATCTAAAACATAGCAAGGTAATAAATAATAAAAACATTTTTAATTTCACCTCAGGTTCAAAGAAGCTCAGCAATTGAGAAGTTATCATTTCTTAGAGAAGTGACAATACTTAAAGGTATTAAAAAGTGGAAGTCTAGATAAGAAATGTATCTGAAAAGATCTAAATATTTTGCCCAAACGTTTTGTTTCCTGAACCCATCAATAAATGTGACACCCATTGACAGAAACAATTAACGTTCTTTAAAACAATATGCATGCGCAGCACGCCAGACACCTGCAGATACATGCGTGTGACGTGGGTAAAAGATAATGACATAAGTAATATGAGAGAAGAAGAATTCTGCTACTTAGCAATAGGCATACTTTAAAATTCGGGTGCTGATATGAGAATCTCCACTGATAATCCACCAGTAATATTAAGGCCGATATTGATAAAGTTTACGAATGTAATGATATGTCGTATCCTAAAGTAGGAGGCAGTTTCATCATTTTAAAGAAGGCCGCAAATCCATGGAAGACCCATGTTCTGGAGTACCTTTCATTGCGATTGGTGATGGTATTTGGCTGCTGCGAAAGCTGGCTACTGTTGAAGATGTCATGTCATCATCATTATTTAATTATAGTCGTGTATGCACTGATTACAGCCCTGGGCTGGGCGATAGCCCTCTTGGGTGGCGCTTACCACCCGAGCCGGATGTCACCCGTTTGGGTGGCATTGCTTCCCAAGGAGACACATAGCCGTAGTGCTGGGCTTTTGGTCCTGGTACTGGAACTTTCACTATCGCTTGACCTTTGACTTGTGACGGTGGATTGTTCTAATATAAAAGATGCACATTGCCAATGCTTGCCATTTCGAAAAGATATAATATAACTTCAAGAAACTGCCTGGCAATCATTAAATCAAGGTGCAGACCAGGCAGCTCTACCTGCTGCCCCACAAACCCAACCCACCCGGACAAACTCAAGCGCAGGGACAGAACTGGCAGTACGGCTTACTGCCCCACTAACTCCCCAAGACAAACTCAAAGATAAAGGGCAGTCCAGGCGGCTCTGCCTACTGCCCCAGAATGCCCATCCGGTCAACGCCCTTTTCGAGGATAAGGCCCTTCACACTGTGGTGGATATTTATAGTATCACACGCATTAATTTGCCAGCTGTTTTGAATATTTTAAAGACTCGTTTGAAGCTGTCTCCAAAATGGGTCTGTATTTGTCGACGGTGATCAAAAACAGACTCTGCTTGAAATCGCCAAACAGGTACTAGCCAAATATGAAAAGACTGACCCTTTGAAGATTACCACGGTAAAGTCTCATTAGAGCGCACTCCTTTAGAGCTTATCCCACTAGAGCGCCAAAAGACAAACACATTTGTTAACTAACTTTATATTTATTTTAAATATAAACTTTCATAGTTTTCAATTCAAACTTTAATACAGTTTCAAATTTAAAATTTACTACAATTAATTATAATAACTCAGATTATGGCGACAAACACATTTGTTAACTAACTTTATATTTATTTTAAATTTAAACTTTCATAGTTTTCAATTCAAACTTTAATACAGTTTCAAATTTAAAATTTACTACAAATAATTATAATAACTCAGATTATGGCGACAAACACATTTGTTAACTGTAACTTTATATTTATTTTAAATTTAAACTTTCATAGTTTTCAATTCAAACTTTAATACAGTTTCAAATTTAAAATTTACTACAATTAATTATAAAAACTCAGATTATGGCGACAAACACATTTATTAACTGTAACTTTATATTTATTTTAAATTTAAACTTTCATAATTTTCAATTCAAACTTTAATACAGTTTCAAATTTAAAATTTACTACAATTAATTATAATAACTCAGATTATGGCTAATACCAGTTATCATTTCAACAGCATCTATGCTCCCGTCGTTATATTTCAGCGCCTCACTGAGCTGCGCTCAAGTGGGATGCGCTCTAGTGTGACCATATCATTACCACAGGTGATGAAACGTGTATTTATTTATATGAACCCTACTTAAGATAAAGCTATAAAGTCTTTTTTCCTGGAAATAAAACCAAAGACTACAAATCGATTGACGCGGTCGTATTGTCAAGCTTTATACACATTTATATTTTATATGCAAAAACGGCCTTTCATCCTGTTACCCGTGCCGGACTCGTACTAGCTAGTGTCCCAAACAATTTTATGCCTCCAAAGTGCTGCCCATGATTGTGGACCACCAAGCCCAATCTATCCATATAATCTGCCATACTAACAGACTTCAAGAGGCACCGAATCAAAATTGTACAACTTCCAAACAGCCCTATTTTAGCTCCAAAGGACTTTGGGTAGAATCCCGTTAGGAATGATCCGCTGAGGTACCGACGATTTAAAGCGGCCATATGGTTGGAAGTGCCGTTTTTCAGTGCCAGAACAATGAACAACATACCCAAAAATTAATATAAAATGGCCTTTAATAACTGGATAATCTGACCAAGAAACCGTTTAGAGGTGCAAACATAGTATTCTTAACATTCTGGGGTGCTGTTAGGTTATTTTTTTTAATTCTCTTTGTTTGAGGGTTTTTGGGGTGGTGATGTTGTGTTTAGGTGTTCACATGTATAAATATAATAAAGTGTGTTACAAACTTCATTCGTACACTTCTGTGTAACATTTATAACCAGAATCAAAGTTTTGGCAAATTAATAATAAACACACCACAAATATAATGGCGGCAAACACACCTTACTTTTAAAAGCCCAGCCAATTAATTACTTTATTAAGCATTTAAAACTCAAGAATAAATAGTTATAAATTCCAATTCGAAATGGCTTACCTTTTCTTGGGTCGATCTTATGATCAGACGGCTCAGTTTCTGCATCATGACTCGCCATATTGCCACGTGGTTTCTTTCTGACTGTAAACAATAGATATTACAGGGAGTGATAGCGATGTGTGTGTACCTCAATACGACAAGTCTGCCTCGTAACCAACTGAATGACTGTCTGAAGATAACAGCTTTTGTACCATATGGTTTTAACAAAACTTGCACTTGACCTCTGCGCCTTTTATGTTTATGAAGCACCGTGCGAAAAAATGACCTAGTTGCTGAATGCTGATGCAATCTTTGTGTTAAAATCATGACTTCAGTGTTTTGCTCTTACCGGTTTACAACGTTCAATACTGCAACACAGGCGGTTCAGACCGGACACGCTACTATACCGTATATACTACGTTCGATTATAGAATAGTTGGCATCAGTTATTTTAATCATTGATAAACATACACTGGTTTTGAACAAAACTAATTTCGGCGAATTAGTATTAGTTCCGAATTTAAATGTGTGCATTAGTGAGAAGAGGAAGTTTGTGCGAAATATGTGATAAATGACTGGAAAAACATTTGAGTTGATTACGTAAGCAAGGTATCAAATTTGCTTCTATATTTCAGTGAATTTAACATTTTGATTGTATACCTGAATTATTTAATACAATCTGATTCCAGTCCAGATCATTATAACGAAATTACAATACATGTTCTCCACCGAAAGTATCAGACAGAATCGTTGGCATTTCAAAACCATGTCGGTAAAAAAAAAAAAAAAAAAAAAAAATTCCTAAAATAGCGACATCTGAGACAAAATTGTAACTACGGCATTATCATGGAGGTCAGTCTACGAGCTGATGGAGGACACCGGGAAAACCCCGGGTAAACCCCGGGAAGAGTCGACCCATGGGAAGATAATGGCATTGTAACTACTTTATAAGATAATGGCATTGCAACTACTTTATAAGAAGCAAACGACAATATGGAAAAGTATATATCTATGATAAAAATGTATAATTGTATGATAAGGCAACTAATTCTTAATAATATTACCATAAATACGTAGATTTAATTCGAAAACAAGTATAATATATCCCCAAAAAAAAAAGGTTAAAAAAACATTTTAATATATCTTCTTATTAGTTTCGGAATTGATTGGCCCACAACTATCAAGCGATCAGGGTATAAGCAATGTAAAATGGAATACTGTGAAGGCGGAAGAGATAGGATTAAAATATAATTAGTGAATCGATTAAGGAATTTGTTTGACGGGGTCACAAACCAACCCTTATCATTTCTATATGTAGGAAAAATGCGATTTCACGTTTATACAATCCCCAGTTCTCTATTTTTTTTTTTAATAATTAACTTCTTTTTAATGTAAATTTTTTGTGGGAGGGGGTAGGTTGAACGCTTTTCCTCTGCACATTAGTGGGTTAGACATGGAGGTCAGTATATGAGAAACCGGGAAAACCCCGAGAAGAGTCGACCCATGGGAAGATAATGGCAAGCTTTCACCCACGCTGGCAAATCCGAGACTCGAACTCAATGCAGAGACAGGTGTGAGATGTACGATGCCCTGTAAAGATGAGCCTTAAACAGTTAGGCCTCCTGGGATCCGTTTTGAATGTAAAAAATTGCAAGCTATTATTAGTTCCAAATTTAAGGGAACACGATATTGCATGCAAGAGTGAGACTGTGGCAAACAAAAATGTGATAATTGACTAAAACAACTCAAAAAGACAGTTTTGTTTTGTTTTGTTTTTATAAACAAGCTATTAGTGAATTCTTTGGCTGAATAAAAATATTTACACTTAACTTTATAAAGGACCAGTTTTTGTTCAGCATTCAGTTAATTAATATTTTGATCACATAACTGAATTAATTAATACAATACGGTCCAAATCCAGTCACCAATTCGCAGGTTCTTCAATAAAGTAAGCAACTAAAACCGAAAATTAACTGTTACATCTTACTTAGACTTGACCAAACCCGAAAACACGATGAAAACGATTTGTGTACACCCTTATCTGAAATGTACGGTGATAATTTTAAAAACGAAACCATTATATCAATTATATTGAGTGGGGGAAAAAATGTAATAGGATTGCGGTTTCTCTGGAGTGTTGACTTACTAGTGTATTTTTCGCAAATTTTGCTAATTTCCGAACTGGTGTAACTATTCTGATTCTAAGCGAAATTTTACTTTAAAATCTGATGTGACACAGTAATTAAGCCATTGCTCTATGTAATAAATGTGAATTATGTAACGTAGTGAACTTTGTTGATATATTTTGTGACACGTAGCCATTTTTAATTGATGTATGCGATCAGGCCCGGCCTTGTGCAAGGTGAACGAGGCAACCGACTCGGGCCCTTCGCTTCGCTGCAATGTAGTTTTGTTTTGCTTGGGGTCCCGCGCTCATTGCTTGCTCTCTTGGGCCGCGCACACTGCCTTGGGCCCCGCACATCCAAAGACCGGGCCTGTATGTGATCATGTACCGAGTTAAATCCAGGATGTGTAAAGATAAGGTACTTTAATCGGTTTAGAGTAATCATGATTGATTCTTTGTTAGGTTCTTCTGTTTGATAACTGCGACGTAGACCAATTAAAGTAGGTCGGAATTTGTTTTATTTATTTAAAAACATGACCAAATATTGTACTTGTCGAATAAGTGTCAGACGTAGAAAGTGTGCAGAGATCTGTTATTAAGAAAATGAGGAAGAAAATGAACTTATCTAAACTTGCGAGATGTGTGTTTGTTAATAATGGCGTTTAGATAAACCTAAATTCCGATTGGAAAGGTTACGGCTTGAGATGTTTCCACGCCAAGTTTCGTGTTTTATAATCGTCTTACCTAGCAAAATTGGTCAAGTTTTGAGATCGTGGCTTTAAGGAAAGTAGGAAATTCATTTTTCACAAAAATAACTTGTCCAAAGGGATGTGTTTAGAAGTCTTTTAGAGAACGGAATCAACAGATAAAGAGAACACTGCTAAGTGGAAAGCGAAACATCTCGACAAGATATGATGTCTTAATATCTTGCAATTTTTCTTTGATATTAGCCTGAAAATAATTGTTTGAATTTGTTTATCTCTATTGTACGCATCATTTTTTTTGTGATATGAGTCTTAATATAACTGATTGAAATTGTCTGAAATGATATAAATCACATATGCTAAGAATTTGTCATTATTAGGCCTGTGGGATATTTATTCTGATACACTGTTAGTTAGAAAATAATGTAGTTAAGACAGGAAATGAATTTTGTTTGATCTATTTATGTAACAAAGATTCGAATTCTTTTAAGCGAGAATCGGTTCTGTTTGCATTGGAGCAAAAATGCATATTGTACGGCTAGTTAGGGTCAGCCTCATGGTAGTCACGACACTTATTCAAATAAGCGGAAAAGGCTTAATTGGATATGCTATAAATCAATTAGCTATGATTAATAACTATGGTGTGGAAATACGCTAATCCTCCTGAGCTACCTTAGTTTGTTTACGAATAGAACTGCGCTAGAACTTATATGGTAGGGAATGCACGATCGGGACCTGAAACTAAATAAACAGTTCGTGGTTGATTAGAAGTGCGATATGGCTATCTCTAACCAGAGACTATTCTGTCCAAGAATTAAAATACAGAAAATTTAGGTTCCATATATATCTTATTCTAAAAGGAAATGGTTCGACGAGATGTATGAGAGTCTTTCCGTATAGCAATCCATGACACGCTAGATGCTAGATAGAGGCCATTGTATGCAACAACACACGAGAATCTGGAGTGGGAGTGCGGGAATAAATCTAATCCAAGCTCCTACCTGTGTTGAATCTGGAATTACCATCAACCAGTCATCGGGTTATACATACAAGCTGGACATTTAAGTTCCTAACAATAACTCGATTTTATGATCAAATCTGTGATGTAAATTTGGGGAAACGGAACAGTTAATTGCATCGTTGTATACAACTTTGGTAATTACATTCTAGTAAAGATTTATCGTTCAATTTTATTTTGTTGATCTAAGTAATTAAACTGTTATAATTTTGGAATCTGCAAAATTCAGCATTATTGTTTTTGCAATACCAGGAACTAAACACGATTACTTTGAAAGGAGTTTCACTCATAGAAAGACTGTCGTTCGATATGTAAGACATAATACAAAGTTGCAAGATATGAAACGTCATTATGAAGTCTGCAATTAAGGTGGCGCTCTACAGTTTCGTATTTGCATAGGTTCAGAATTTTAAAGAAAAAGAATTTCCCCGGTTTCCTCACTAGTTATCCTATTGTTCTTTTATATAAAAAGACCTTGTATATCATAGGTATTGTTTAAAGAACCTTTAATTCCCTTTATTTTGGTGAATGATTGATGGGTGTAATATGGGTTATAGAGTACTCAGCTTGGCCTTACTTTAGATGTTCACCTTTCTAAAACGTCTTAGCCCCAGTTGGTCATTTTCACTTCCTGAACTTCAGGGATAAATTGTAACACAACAGTCGATAACATTTTTTACGTTTTATATATTTTGTAATTCATTCATTGCATTTTAGAGAAGCTGGTATTGTCTAATCTGGCAAAATGCATTTTCTGTATTTAATAGGTGCTAAAGATAGTGTACTTTAGACAAATTCAGGCATTTTGTTGGAGCACAAGTTAGCAGTCATTTTAGTTATCAATGTGCTAAGATCATTTACAATTTCGTAAAGAACAATATCCAAAGAAATGTCAGCCACATTACATAAAAGTAGATGTATGCCAACATTTTCTCAACTGTGCATGTTTTAAATGCAAACAACTTCTCTTTGCATACGTCACTCTCTCATAAGTTCATAATAACTATTGAGCGCCCCCTATAAATTGAGCAGTAGAGACACGGAGCCACCCCGGTAACTGAGAAATAGCCATTTCTGTTATTACTATAGAATAAAGACAATGCTCAGGCATAATCGTGCTGTAAAATATAGTAGTAGGAGAAAGTAAGAATCCGAGCTCAACAACCCCCTCCAGACCTCCAAACAAATACAAAATACCTAGGTAACGTAATAGAAAACCTATTGCAATCAATAATTGCGTTAAGAATCCGAGC